>VWYP01036846.1:920902-1018959 GCA_013400435.1 Pycnonotus jocosus
CCCCCGCCTCCTTCCACGCTGGAATTGCTGATATCCCGGTCGGATCCCCACTCCAGGCTCGCAGACACAACTTTGTATCTCAGCTTATTGCACGGCAAGTCACCGGGGATTCGTATCAAGAGCCCCCCGCAACACGGTGGTGTTGGTGTGTGTCACCTTTGGGTCTCGGTGGCCTTTGGTGTCGCTCAGAGAGTCATTGCCGTAGGGTCTGTTTCATGCGTTTACTCTGGTGCTCGAAAATATAACTATTGTTCCTTCTCGAGTGCAGACCCTTCTTCTGAAGCAAATGCAGGAGTTTCTAGATGAGTATTACGAAACAGTAGTTTTTCTGAACCTATAAACTGTTAGGGTTTATTACTCCACATTCTGTGACTGTGTTGTCCTAGCAAGTCATACAGAGGAGTGGTGATTTACGGAATCTGATTTTGCTGACCTCTGGAATTGGTTCTGCTCCAGTGTCCTTTACAGGGCTTCATGTTAGCTGGAGATTGGAAGTATTTTTTTTTAAAGAGTGTATTGTATCAATTCTGCTGTGAGTGACCAGATAGGGATTCAATAAAGGGATTAGAAATCCTGCACTGCTGTAGGACAGTTGGTCGCTGTGGCTCTCTGTAATCTCCGTCAGACGTAAAACTTTAGGTACTCATGGAGATATGCGATGCAGTAGAAATATGTAAAGCATGTAGCTTCAGAGCTGAGTTTAGACAGTTGGTCTGAGATCTATGGATGTCTTGTGTACTGGGAGTTTTGGCTAATGTAATCTAATCGGTTTTAAAGGGCCAAGCTACATTAGTTCTGTTCCTGGTGACTCTCTTTGAGTCCCTTGTTGGGTGTGTTTCCTAAGTTTTGCACGCCCTTGCTGAGCTGTTGTGGAATTGTAAGGGTGAACCAAGTTCCACATGGGTCCTTGAAGGTAAGGTACTAATGATTCATTTATTGTGGTGTTAGAGGAGGTGTATTTTTATACACAGATACCTTGGTAGTGGGAGTAGGTTGATGTTAACCTCATAACATCCGTGCCTGTGGATAGAAACTGCTGTCTGTACTTGAGGGACATTTGCTGTGCTTTGGGACATGGTGACAGCGTCTTGTTCGCACACTTGAAATTGACTTTGTTTGGTTGGGTTTTTTTGTTTGTTTTTTTTTTTTGGTTTTTTGTTTTGTTTTGGTTGGTTTTTTTATAAGCCTGATATCAGGGTAAGGGTTCATTAGGCAAGGTGAGGATCATCTGGGCATGTGTTTTCCCTTGGCACAAGTTCAAGTGTGTACCTGTTGTCCACGTTCATGGGTTGAGCCTCTCCCTGCCCGTCTGTCCTTGCAGCGCTGCCCAGTGCTGGGCAGACGGGCTAGCCTGGGGCTGTTGCTAGAAGGGCACGGGTGTTCAGTTCTGCCAGGCAGACAGGTTTTGTAGGTAGCCTGAATGACGAGTCCCCCGCAGGTAGTGTGGATGAGCTGTGCTGTGTGACGGGGTTCCAGCCTGGGTTCCCTGCCCGGCTCCGGCTGCCACGGATGGCCGGCATAGCCCGAGAGGTGAGGACACGACGTGTTGGGAGTAAGAGAGTCCAGCCAGGGACTGCAGCCAGGGAGAAAGGCAGGAGCTCGATGTTCCTGATTTACAGCTTCGCTGCATCAAAGGAGGGAAACACATTTAAGAACTCAAAGCTTCTCACAGGAACAGAGCTCTGCCAGGTACTATCCGATGATGGATGTTTTTAAACACAGTCTTGCGTAGTGCAGCTTTGAGACTCAGGCATATGCAGAACTCACTAATCTCTCAGCAGGATATACTTGTGAGTAAGCTGTGTTCTGGTCTAGGGTACACTCCTGTGCTAAGAGGAGGATTAAGTACTGTTAAAGGAATCTGGTTATTCTATCCAAAGCATGAATTAAGAACAGCAGTCAATAAATTATCCTAGAGGAAAAAAAAAAAAAAAAACCACATTGGTAGGTTTATTGGTGGTGTTCACATGCTCCTGTGTTACAAAAGCAGTGGGGTTCTTTCATGTAATTTTCTGCTGGAATAATAAGTTTCAATAAATAGCTACTTAACAAAAAAATTGTTAGTAGGAGCTGCAGTGCCTGCTGTACCTATTTCTTTCCCACTGTTTCCAGGACACCAAGGTATCAGTTTTCTCTGCCTGGTATTTGGTGGTGATCCACTCGCCAATAAAACTGACCTTGAAGCAGCTTGGAAGCTTTTCTACTTATTACTGTAGCTGGTTATCTCTGCAATCTACTTGAGTGCTATTAAATGCTATTTCTATAGGGGTTCCCCACACAGGCCATAAATAGCCTGAAGTCAGCTAAACCACACAGCTGATTTGTATGGAGGAACTGTTTGGTTTTGGCTTTGCTCTACTGGTGGAAGGCACTGCTGAGAAGTTAAAACCTTGAGCAAAAGGCTGGATAGTCCAGGAGGCCATAAAGGCATGATATGGGCTCCCTGTGTGATTGAGGCCCCGTGTTTTACCAGTGTCCTGGATAGGGAGTTGGCAGCTGGCATGGTTTCCAGCTGGAGGATAACTCCTATTTGCAGGCACATGAGAGGCTGGATGTGGAAAGCTGGGGAGGAAAACACCTTGCAGCCTGCACCTTGTGATTACTGGGCGCTGTTCGGTGCCAAGTGCTCGTGTGCGTGCTTGCATTGATCACCTGTAGGACAGATAAAGGTAATGAGTGACGTTCTGAAGCAGCTGATAGCTCTGGTGTAAATAGAGTCCTTCTTTGTTGCCCTGGGGTTTGCCACAGGGGATATAAACCAGCTGGGAGCCTGGTTTAGGGCTGGCATGTACCACCTGGTCAGTCACGTCCAGGAAGTCCTCCTCTTCTAAAACAAAACTTGTTTTTAGGGTGTTGGATATAATGCGATTTTTATGAATAGCTTAGTCATGCTTCGCTTTTTTTTCCTCTTCTAAAACAGCTGTCAACAATCTCGCTGTGGGGAGGGAATCGGCCACTCCTTGTGCTTACTGAATAGTCAGACACTTCAGCCTGGCATTACACTTCTTAGTGGCTTTTGAAAACAAAGCCGTGGATGTGGCACAATGGCTTCTCTTTATTTATTTATTTATCAAGCCAGCCTTTTTCCCTTTGCAAATGACCTTTATGCAGATCTAGAAGGCAAAGCCCATCACTGGGAGTTAGCTGGTTAGTTACTTCGGTTACTGATAAGAAAACATGATGGCAGTGCTCCAGGAAAAGCAGCTATGCTGGGAACTTGTTGCTGCAGTGAAGCTATACAGATCTTTTTCAGAATGATAGAGCTCTATATATTTATGGTGCTTTGTCAGGGAAACAGGGTGACTCCTCTCATAATGTCTGCATAACAAATAAGCTGCGACGCCACGAATCCTGTAAAGAGTTTATTGTCCTTCTCCAGACGGCTGGTGGAGACATGCAGTAGGTAAAAGTTTCGGTATCGTCCTGAACTTGAACTGCAATTTTGTCTTCTCATCTCTTTTGTGTGTTGATATAGTGTAAGCAGCCTCTTCCAGTTCCCCAGCTGGGCCATACTGGGGATTTTGGGTCTATTCAGCAAACCAGACTGGGAAATTGATCCCAGTTAAGAATATATTACTGTTTTTCATGTATACAATTCATAACTCATATCAATTAAGAAAAAAAAGTTCATTCTGTACCTGCATCAGTTACCTGACTCATGTTCCTTTGTGTTACTGCCAGCAGCTGCTGTGGCAGGGGGTTGGATGCTTGCACCAGGAGAAACCTAAACCCTTGGAAGTGCTTTTCCAATTGCAAAGAAGGCATTTGACTGTGGTGCCCATCCCTGTTTTACAGCATGTGAAGACAACATGGGAGATAGATGTTTCTGAGATAAGCCACTGAGTTAAAAGTCAAAGTGTTTAATTTTTAAGTACTGTAAGACAGCAGTTATTTCTGTCAAGAGCAAAGAGAAATCTTCTCTGCAAAGTAAATTCTGCCATAATAATGTTTTTTAAAGTTTTCTCTATAACCATTTTAGATAGGCTGCTAGGTTGTTGAGGAACAGGGTAAGAAAGTGCAATCACAAATATTTTAAGTAGTCAACAGTGAACTTTAGTTGTGTTATAGCTGTAATGGCTCACATGTTGTGAAATGGCCAGGCAATCTAACAAGACTATTTTATATATATGGAGAAGAAATCTAAAAATCTAATGCTGAAGGGTGGTTTGTAATAAGGGTGAGAAAAAGGTTAATTCTTTGTTGGCATAGTGATGAAGTTCTCACAGTCCAAATGCTCATATATTTAATCTAGGAGAAAACATAGGAAAAAATTTCCCGTGAAACTACTGTCAGCACCTTCTAAAGCACTTGTGTTGAGGGCTTGAAATACAGTATATTCCAAGCATATTTTGGGTGAGAGGTTGGGTTTGGTGCCTGTGGGTGAGGTCTGCTGGTGCTGTGGGCCTTAGGGGCTTCCATGGTTGGTGTAGGATCTTGATTGTGACTTTGGCTGCAGAATCCAGAATGGTGTTTCCTCACCAGTGAACTCATAATTCTGTAGCACAGGTTCTCTTGACAAAGTTAATTCACCTGGACCAATTGGTTTTTTCTTGAATCTCTTTCTCCTTATAAAGGCTGTGAATTCACTTTTATACTCAAAATTATCCAATCTCTTCAGTCAGATTTTTCTTTTTTTGTTGTTTTTGTGATTCTGTAAGTTGTTCATAATAAATAATTTTCCTGTTTGACTGATCTTGTCTTTCCAAAACTGGTAATAGTTTTTTGTTCGGTGGTGACTGAACTGTCCCAGTTTTCTTGTAGGTTTGATCCTTTCTTGCAGTCACCTTTTGATTTCCCTGGAAATCATGGGGTGGAGACTGATTGCTCATTGGATTCTGTGGAGCTGCTCTTCTGAGATAATATTTAAAATGTATGAGCACGGGTAGTTGCAACTGATCTATTGTGTCCTTGTTTCAGGCACTTGTGAAATTTTCTAATAGAATATGCAAAATTTGCCACAACAGCTTCTGACTACTTCTAGTCTCTTTTTGTATTTTTTGACTGCTTTCAGGTGGCTGATCTAACTTTCCTGTTGGTCTCATTGTTGAACTGTTTTTACCTTAATGTTATATTTGCAAGATACACAGTGAGAGATCTCCCAAAATTGTTTTTTAATGTGAGACGTTATTTACAGTGTGGCAGCACCACTGAGATTAGCTTGATCCACTGTAAAAGGAAGAATTTAAGGATTTTCTTCTGTAGCAGCTCCTTCAGATTTTATTTCTGAGAGCAAGGGAAAAGAAAATAAGCGACAAATTATTTATTTAAAAATGAGGCTGAATTTTGGTGACACTTTTTTCTCTGCGAGTGTGATTTAAGGTGGTCGTCTTAAAAGGACATTTGATGATCAAAACTTTGTGTGGAGAGAAAGTGCCCGATGTGTCATGTTTGAGCCCTCTGTGCTTTTTATCACCCATGACTAATGCAAACTGGAGCAGCAAGTTATGTTAAAATCTGTGACATATTTGTATCTTCATCTAAACCGTATCTGAGGCTTCTGGCAAAGGTACTTGGGAAAGTAAATCATTTTCCCAGTGTGTCTCTGCTCTCAGTGGTGTAACTGTTCTGTAAGTCTGAATGCTGCACTTAGCAAAACCATTATAAACAAAGATTCTGGCACGGAGCAGTTATTCTAAACTGGACTGTCTTCAGACTCAAACTACTGACTCACCCTTTTTTTTTCCATGGATTAACACACCTGGCATGTGTCACACATGGATGCTGGCCCACTCATCGTGTTCCTGCAGGTATTCCTGTTTTCAGTGGAGGGAAGATCGAAGTGGGAGTGTGAGTGTGCACAGAGCTCTCCTGCAGTTAAAAGTCTCCTGGTGGAAGTTGATGCTGAGCACGGATTTGCTCCTTTTGCCACGTTCCTGGTGTTGCTCTGCTTCTGCCACTTTTTAGGGATGCACAGAGTGGCTCCTTGTGTGAAGTCTCTCCCTTCAGGGCGACAATGCAAAAAGCTGTGCTGGGTCAGGCCATGGTTTGTCTGGCCTTATTTCCTGCCCCATGGGAGTTTGTGGGTTCTTGGGGAGGTGTGAGAACAAGAAAACTCCACACTCTTGACTGTGGGCACAGTGGGGTTCAATACCAGGATGTGTGGCACATTGAGCTTCCCAGCACCCTGCCAAATCTTGAAATTTGCTGTCAATAGGAAAAGAGGGGAAAATAAGGGATGGTAGGAGTGAGATTGCTGAAGGGAATGAGTCTTGGTCACTTTACACACACTATTTTCCCTCCTGAGTTTCCTCTGGGATGCTAAAGCCTTTGGTCCCATAATAGCAATGGGACAATGAATGCTTAGATGGAGGAAGCAGGTGTTAAAGGGAGGGGGGAAGTGATTTATTTTGGGGGGAGGGGGAGGACAGGATGACCATATTTGACTCTTATACAGACTAATTTCTTTTGGCTCATGAGCTTGTGCACAGCAAGCTTCCTAATTGCTGAACCCACAAGTAAGATAGCAGCAAAAATGGGACTTGCTTTTTTTTTTTGAGTTAATATCATTAGTGAGTCAGCCGAGGAGTGAGGTTTACGTGATGTACCTCTGGTGTTACGTGATGAATTCTGTTGTTTTGTTCCCTGTTAGCATAAATCTTCCACTGCAGCAGCAAGGCTGCAGTGCTGATGGCACTGGACATCTTCAAGTCTGCACTTTGTACTTGGGAGTGCTGGTTTTTAATTGTTTAAAACCAAACTGGAGCTGATTGGGTTTATGTGTGGCCTAGATTAAAACAGTTTCTGTAGTGTGATCTGAAGGTCTTTGAGTTGGTGCAGAGAGTGATTCTGAGATGAAGTAAAACAGGCTGCTTCATGTGCTGTGTAGCAGATGTGTGTGCATCCGTAGCCCAGAGATTTCCCATGCTGGGAATAATGACAACACTCCATGTCAGTGGGGTTTTCAGCCTGTGCAGGAACCTCTCCTGAACATAGGAGTCAGTTTTTCCATCACTGAGTGTTTTACAGCCACTCCACCCATTTTTATGATGAGTGATCATGTCTAAGAGCGCAGTGGAACACAAGAGGTGGTGAGCAAACCTTTTGTTGCATTAAATGTAAATGTTTATAGTTTCTCTTCTCCTAGCAGCTGCAGAGAAAGTAGGTTGTCTCAGCTGGGCAGAGAAATAAAGACTAAAACCTTTTTATACGTACTGTCATAAAAGAAGGCCTTGTGTAATAAACATTCATTTCACAGGGTCCAGGTGTCTCTTTACACTTTTGTGGGATTCAAGGTGAAATGTTGCTGCGTGTTTGTTAACTGCAGGTTTTTCTCTATTGTAGTGCAGATGCCAACAGGAAAATACACACACTTTTGTCCTCAGACCCATTGTGGGAGGATGCTGGGGATTATGTTGGTGCCCACTGTGTGGCTGCATTTGAGTGCTGGTGCCTCCTGCTGACTTGGGCACAGGAGTGTGAATCCATTTGTGCAGTGGGGGCTTGGCAGTCTCCAAAATTTGGAGCTGTTTTTCCACCCTGGCCAGAGCTGCTAGTTAATTTTGGAAGAGTCTTTTGGTTGAAGCCTGAAGAAGAGTGTGTTTGTAGCATAGAGGCTGAGACTTGAACACTTAACTAGTATAAAATGCTTTTAACTGGCTTATCTTGAGTAGGTGCCTTTCTTGTCCCTCTGTAAGATGCTGATGGGAGTGGGGTGACAGGAGCAGGTTTCTTGAGAGGTCTCCTTATTTTGGTCCCTGTTTTCACAGGCAGTGTATTAAGCTAGAAAAAGAACCAGACCATTGCATGAAGAGCTTACGAGTTAGTTTTGTGGATAATAAATATGTTTGCATGGATGTTAAGAGAATTGTTTATGAAATGCACTGAAAGTGGGAGAATTAAAGAAGTACTTAAGTGCTAACTGGCTTCGTGTCATGCAGGTCTTTTAAATTCTCCCTCCTTCCAGTCAGTTTCCAGTTGTGTTTGTTATTGGTATGAGATTTCCCTGTCAGTCCCACACATTTTTCTGTGTTCTGGGAATTTTGCAATTTACCTACGGGCAGTAAGGTGGTAGAATGTTGTCTTTTCAGATGGCATTTCAGAAGAAGAGGTGCTCTGCTGAATGTGATGTGCTTCCTTCTGCAGCTGGAATTGGTTCTACTTAAACTGCGGGGTTTAGTGCTTAGACCTCCCTGGTTTTTCCTTTATCAGATTAGTTAGGATTTTGGCAGGACTTTGTGCTGCTTTTTCTTAGCCAATCGACTCACATGTGAGTGCTCAGTAACTTTCTTGGTTTATAATCTCAAAGTTCAGAAGTCATCGGGTTCTTTGAGACTAGTAAGAGATCCTATCCCAACAACAGCTTATGGGCGGGCAGAGGAAACACTTCAGTGTGTGGAGAGCAAGTTTTGAAATGTAAATTAAAAACTTCTTGAAGATGGATAACCTATGGCAAAGAAAGTTCTGGAAAATGTATACATCTTCCTGAAGCTACGAAACATGGGTGTGCTTTTTACCCTTTCTTTCCTGGATTATTTGCAGGACCTGTCCCCTCTGTGATATCAGTGAATACTATGAGATGGCAGATAAATGGCAGTCAAACAGTTACTGTATAACTGCATTATATAAAAAGATTAAGCATTGTGATAAAATATATCAAATGAGTATAAACTTATCATGCTTCTTAATACTCTTAGAGGAGTCTTAATGTTCTCACTTCTGTCCCCTCCCCCAAACTAATTTGTAAAGTCTTTGCCAATTTTTACTAAAAATCTAGTCTGATCAGTCCTACTGAGTTTAATTAAGAAAGAATAATGCTGTTTGCATAAATACCTATGTGTATTTATGCCTTGGGCTTGTAATATCTCAGTGCCAAGAGAAAACTAGGCCATTTTGGAGGAAACGTGCTCTTAAGTCTTGTTGAAGTTTTTCTTTGGATAAGAGTACATCACTTGTTGTTTGCAGTGAAGGAAATTGTTTTCCTTGCAGGGTTGTTTTTTTGGGTTTGGGGTTTTTTTTTGATTCCTAAATAAGTGTGAGCCACTGGACACCTTGGGGATGGAGACTTAGTTTATCATTTGATGGAAGTCGATTGAGGAGCAGGAGCTGTTGCAGTGTGGTTGTGTTAATGTGGCTGTGATGCTTGGAAGAGCAGCATTTTAAATTCTCATACAAGACATGTACAACTCTTTCTACTTGAGACCTTGTTGCTTCTGGCTGGTTGGGGGGAAAAAAAAGTGCACATGATGGAGAGGAGAGAAAGAACTGTTGGGATGATGCTGAATGAAAGCCTAGCAGCAGTGAGGAATTTGGGCATATGCCCAAGCTGGGGAATGCAGTGTCAGGCACTGGGACTGCACCTTCCAGCCAGGGAGAGTGGCAGGGTGGTGATGGCTGGGACCATCCTGCACATTGGGAACTAATTGTCACCTCTGCTTTGTGCTCAGCTTCGAGCTGTCCCTTGTTGAAGAGCAGCATTTTGGGTGTGCGCTGGGCACTCAGCAGCATCCTGTGATGAGACGGGAGTAATCCTGGTTTTTGCCTTCTCTGTGGTTTAAGCAAGCTTGGATTTACTGCTTAGTGCAGGATGCTGAAGCCCTGGTGCTTGATGTGCCACGTGCTGGGTGTAGCTGCCTTGGTCAGTGTCCTTGTCCTGCCAAGGAGCAGAGGCAGGATCAGAACAGACACTCATTTCTCTTTGCCTCTTTAAATTATCTGTGTTAACTGCCTGATGTCTGTTATTCAGAAAAGAAATTTGGTCTCATACATCCAACCCAGAAAAGTGCTTATATATCCAGCAGCCAGGAAATTGAATGAGTCCTGATCTATTCTTAATTTCTTGTGTTTCCTGTGGTTTTATTGTTTGTGTTACCAGCCCTAATATTTACATACTTTTGAATGAGCTTTTCTTTTTTTGGAAGATACTGCTTTGTTTGTATGCCTTGCAAAACAGGTTCTTCCATTTTTTTTTCCTCCGAATAACCAAACAACTTACTTTCTCAAAGGAGTAGGAGGAAAAAAAAAAAAGGAAGATTATAGGAATCACCAAAGGGAGATATCTAAGAATAGATTTTTTTTTCAGTTGATGATATGCTAAGACTCATTCTTAACTTGCATCTATCCTTCCAAATGTCCTTGGGCTCTTTTGAGAGCTTTGTAAAACTTGTTGCATATGAAATTAAGTGCTTGTGGGTGCTTTATCTGAATAGCAGATGGTTTTACAGTTGACATTTTGAATGCAAAGGTGCTTCCATGAAAAGAGCTTGTAAGAACCAAGCTGTGGTTCCCACTGAAACCCCAAAGACATAGGAAGACAAGTCGGTGAAGTCTGCTGTGTTAACGTCCAAAAGTGGTGCTGGCGAGTGTTGTGAGTGTTGTTCATCTACGTGTCTCTGGAAACTGTAGTATTTTTTTTCTGCAAAGTAAGAAAGATTTCACAGTTATATTCCGTGCCTTTCTTCTGGATATGGAGGACTGATAGAGCTGATGTTCTTCAGGAGGTCTGTGCCTTGGTACATTGGCTGACTACCTTTTCCACGGATGTTTGCTTTCCTATAGTAATCCTTTAGGAAGGATATAGCCAATTGTTTTTGTTTGAAATAGCCAATTGTTTTTAAAAAATGAAGTGTTTTATTTGCAGGTGTTCCTGTTCTGTGTTCAATTTCCAACTGATTTTCGGATATTTCTTTCAAAAATTAAGATGGAACTAAAGGGCTTTTTCTTTCAAATCTCTTCTGCCTGCCGTGAAATAAAACCCATTTGCACGTTGATGAATAGTGGCTGGGAAGCCTGTCTGGTTCTGCAACAGGGTCTATAAATAGCATTAGTGTCTGGTTTACTTTGGGAAGGAAGGTGTCCCGTTGTGGCAGTGGCAGGAGGGGAGCCTTGCGCTCACTCCCAGTAAAGTTGCCCTGTCTGGGCAGTGTTCACCAGCACGAAACTTTGAGAAACATGATACAGTGTCTCTGCTGATACACAGAACCCCTTTGAAAGCTCCAGAAAATACTGGCATTTATAGAAATGGGTAATACTGGCTTTTTTATTTTCTCTGTCCCTCTGCTGACAGCTCAGAGAGGACTTGGAGGATCATAATATGATGTGAAAACTTTCCCCCATCACCCTTCCTATCACTTGCTGCAGGAAGCACCTTGGGACATGCAGAGCACATTGTTGCATGTGGTCCATGTCTAACGCTCCAGTGTGTTTGGGTGGATGGAGCAGCACTTGGAGTAGCTGTTCTAGTTGTCAAACTGGATCTGGCAGCTCATTATCAAACATATTGGGTCTCAGGATTGAGGTTTGGATGAATGCCTCTGAAACGCACCATTCCACCAAGAATATTTTCAGGTTTGGTCTTTGGAGCATTTGGTTTGTGGCACAGTTGCTGAAGGAGAATCTGCCCTCTCTGCTAGATCAAATATCAGTTTATTTTGGAAAATGGAAAGAAAATGTCCAGGTAGTTAAGGGGGTGGCACAATTAGCCATCTCTGATACCCCAGAAGCAATCACGTGTACAAAAGGGCAATGGCTGGTAATTAAAGTGGATGAGGCTTGGGATACTTGTGTCCTGTTTCATTGACAAAATGAATCTAAGTAAAATTTCAGAACTGGATAAAAAAAAGTTTTTAATTTTCGCCCTTTTAATGAAGATGATGATAAAACGCTCCTTGGCCGCGTGGTATTTTCCTTTCCTAAACTGCTTGTGGCATGGTTATTGCTGGATGTTGTGAAATGTAAATAACGCCAAGGTAGTGAACTCGGCATTCCCTGCTCCTTGGCAGCGTTGGTGAATGGAAACATCTGTCCAGGGCCTCTCTGGTTCCTTTCCCTCACACAGCTCCTGCTTCCAGCACGCTGCGGGGCTGAACTTGCTGCAAAGTCCTGCAAACCCTCTCCTTAAATTTTCCATGTCTGCACCACACAAAATGGAGGAAAATCTGGAGGCTAAAGGGAGTGAGGAATTTTTTTTTCCCCATAGTGGGTATTTTAGCACAAGTCATTCAGATTTCTGGTGTTCTGATGCCAGCCTGTGATATGGGACAGACCTGAGCTCGTGCTCTTGGCACAGTCCAGCTCCTCTGGTGCGTGCATCTCTTGCATTTCACTCTCAAATCACTCAGTTGGCAAATGCTTAACTGTTCCCTGTCTCTCCCATTCAGATTATACAAATAGGCTGTGGCAGGGTGTAAGCTTCACTAGAAAGGATTTGTTGGTTTGCAGGGATGGGTGATAGGGATTGAACTATTTTTTTACCTGTTAAACAGGAGTGGGAGGCAGGGGGACAGCACAAAACTGCAGCAGCAAATGAAGGAGGGCGGGAAACCACCCTGGTAATTCATCAGAGTTTCCTCTGAGCTTGGGTGGGAGGTCTTAGTAGGTTTTTACTATGTGGGCATAAAAAAAAATTTGCAAACAAAACCCCAAAACCTAAGTAACCATGCAAATAATGCAGGAAATACGTAGTGAATGTTTTGTGATTGGGAGAGATAGTAACTGGGGATTCAGAGCTTTAGGTTGGCTACAGGATGTAAATACTGCTTGTGTTGGTATGGGTGGGTGTTGTGTACCAGGTTCATTGACAGTTTGGACTCTAAAACTTACTCTGTGAACTTCACACCGTGCTTTGAAGTTGTTTTCTTTTCAGCTAGAGAATTTGTTATTAGTTTTGTCCTGTTGGTGGAAATTGAGATGTTTTCCTTACAAAGTGCTTTCATGGTGTTTTTTTTAATGATAAAATGGGAAAAATGGACGGGAGAAGAAAAGGGATGCTCTTGTTCCTTTTTAAATGTAGGAATACCAACTATTTTTCTCTCACCCGTTGTGTGGTGAGAAAGAGGTGTCATTTTTTAAATAGAGCAAATGTCTTTCTAACACATAACGTTGGTTTGAAGTGAGGCTGCATGGTTGGGTTTTGATGGTTTAGAGATATATTAGGTGAATTAATCAGCCATCTGTGATGCATTTATGAAAACTTGGGGTTTTTTTAAAGCTTTCAGTGTTTTTTTCTTTTGCTGTCAATATATAAAACATTATTTCTTTAAGGGAAACTTTAACTGTACTTTCCAGGGAGTAATTCTGCATGCAGTATATCCCATTCTGAAAAAAAAGTAGGTTATTCTTACCATAAATTACATACTCAGAATTAAGTAAGATTAAAATTACCGTGAAGACAGACTAATAAGGGTTTTACTCTGCTGAGGAATTTGACTTAAAGCTTGCGTTGGAGCCTGAAGTTGAATTTGAGCTGCCAGTTCAGCTGAAGTGTAAAATGCCTCCCAGTCTCAACTGGAGTAGGTTAATGCAGAGTTTGAACTGAATTACCTTTTTTTCCTCTCCTTTTCATTGGACAGATTTATAAAGAATTATTCTGATGATTTTATTTTCCTCTCTGAGTAGTTCCAAAATCTAATACAAAGCATCATTGCATAATGGAGGGGTGGGCAGCAGAATGCTTCTGTGATCTCCAATGTTGCTTCAGGATTTCCAGCTCTGTAAATAATTGCTCAAGGCAAAGGTACACTAATACTATTTGGTGAACAGGAAGTCTACAAATAGCCAAGGTATTTTGCAGTGGTGCAGGTGTTCAGCCTTACCCATAGCCAGGAAAAATGGTGCTTCAAATAAATAGATTTGTAAGAAAATATGAGTGAGGAGATGGGATGTAGGTTTGAAGGAAAGTACATCAGCAGATTTGAATTTAAAGATTTGAAAAACATAAAAAAAGTTTCAGGAGATGTGTTGCTGATGGCACTGCTACAATGGCTCAGCTGTGTAACAGCAAAACAAAACCATCCAAACCCCAATTTCTTCAGAAATGGCAAGGTATTCTTAGATTTTTGTTTGTTTTTAATGGATTATGGTTGTCTTAGATTGATGTGCTGCTGGTTCTGTTCAGGGCTCAGTGGTATTTGTTACTGTGGTAGTTCTGGCTCATGCTTCTCACACCCAAATCTTTCCTTAGCTCATGTGATGCAAAAATCCTTTTTTTGGTTGTGTTGATGACCAGAGCCAGCTAAGTGTGAATCTTGAGCAGCTGGTTAGGTGACACCCCATGTCTCCTCCAGACAGCGAGAGTGTTCAAGCACTTCATTAATACTTAACTTGAGCTGTCTCAATGAGATGGCTGAAGGAAATGAAATACTGTCATTAAAATAATGCTGCCAGAAATGCCTGAAACCAACCATATTGGGAGACTGACTCATCCTGCCCTTGCTCTGGGAGCATGGCTGGATGCAGTGGGAGGGTATCCTGCTTCTTTTTCCACAACTTCATGACCTCATATCACCAGCCCGTGAGTTCATTTGGGAACAAACTGATGAAGGAGAGAAGATGATATGCAAATAGGAATGTTTCTGTGGGTGATGCTCATAGCTGAAATGGCCTTGGAGTAGTTATTTTGAGAGGAAATCTTGGCTCATGTTCATTGAGCTGAAATACCAAGAGCAGCCTGTGAGGTGGAAGAAGAAGGGCTGGGAGAAAGGAAGCAGGTGGTGAGAGGATGTGTGTACCAGAGAAGTGAAGCAACACTCACATTACCTCTTCCAAGCCCTGTTTTTCCTCCCTCTAGAATGGCCATTATTTCCAGTGGCCTCTGAGGTTTGGAAAAAAGGTTTGGTGTGTGTGTGTGAAGAGCAAGTATTGAGAAAATTGCTGTGCTGTCTGTAAACTTAGCATGGAAGTTTGTAACTGAGATGTGAGGTGATCTCTTCACTTGAGTTTGGCTGTGAAGCTTTGAGGGACATAGCAAACTACTTGTTGCCAGCCCAAATGGACTGGTATAAAAGTAAATAAATACTTGTAAAAGATTGTCTGTCTCTTGCTTAGTACTGTTCCTGAGTGTTTCAGCTTCGGAGATTTCTTGAAGAAATTGCTCTTTCTTAGCCTAAAAAGCAGCCCTTAAGATATTTAGACAGAAGTGGTGCTGCCACTCCAGACAGGAATATTTGTATAAATGTTTAAAGTGTCCAGTTAATCTGGCAGGATTGTGACCAAGGCATGATACCACGCCTGTGTGCATTTACACTATAATTATGAATGGTTTGTGCTGTGAGAGTGTGATGGCTTCAGTGCTGCCTTTTTGTTACAAATACAGCATCTTCTGGGCTGTTGTTTAAAGACTCCTTTGCAAGCCTGATTTAATAGCAGAGCTGAGTGAATAATTCAAAACCTTTTTATCAAGTTCTTGTTTAAATTCTTAAATGAGCTCACCATAACCTTTTTATGTATCCCTCCTGCGTGTGTCATACAAATATTAGAATAATTGAGTTTTACTAGTGCAAATGTTTCTGTGAAGCAAATTTTTAGAGCTTGATGTATGACTGTTTATGGAAAGGGAAATGTTAAAATCTCACACACCAATGCCTATGCCAGAAACTTGTGCTGGCTTACTTAGGAGAAGGGTGGGGGGCAAGACCCTGGGCTTTGTTGGAGCAATCCTAACTGAGCTGGTTTGTCAGATTGACTTGTTTGCAGTTTAAAACCTGAACATATGTATTTAAAGGAATTTCAGCTATATCTCTCTTACAGGCCATTCTACAAACAGTAGCAGTGCTTAAAATATTTGCTTTTTTCCAGATAAGTACTACTTTGACTCTTTTTCCTTTTCTCCTCCCTTTACATGAGATGAACCAGCACATTCAAAATGCATCTGCTTAGCATCACTGAGTAGCTTAACAAAGGGATGCAGATGAGAGAAAACCCACAGTTACCATCCAGGTTTCATCATTCCTTGGCTTGAAGTCCAGTCCAGGCTGGAAGAGAGCCTTGCAGATAGGTAATTTGAGTGGATTTAGCATGCCTACTCACATGTATTAATGTTTGCAGACTTGCTGGTGAAAGCTCATTAGTGTTAAGTCACTTCTGAATACTGATGGTCTTTAAAAGGCAAGTGAAAGCCTTGCAACCAGGATGTCTGCAGAACTGGCATCCATTTGTCTTCTGCTTCTGAAGAAAAATGGAAGACTTACAAATCTAAAGGCAACTCAAGAAGCAGGAGTTGAGGATTAGGCAGGGAGCTGGGAGATGCTGTTTTCTCAGTCAAGAATTGTTGCTTAATTGGTTACAAGAATTTAGTCAAGGCTGTTTATTCTGTTTGCAGACAAACCTTCTCCTGTGCATGTTCTGGCAGTCCTCTAACCTTCCTGGCACTGCTGAGCGTGTGCTTGGAGATGAGATGGAAAATCCTTCCTCTGTCAGTGCATCATGACTTCGCAAAGCCTGATTTGCATGTGCAGGGTTTACTCTCTGAATTTTGGATTTCTTTGCTGATTTTCCTCTCTGAACTCTGCTGCAGCCACCTTTAAGTCTAAATGTTGTTACCACAGAGCTGCTCAGGAACGTGTGCTGAGCTCCAGCCACTGGTAATGCCACATGCCCCTCGCAATGCCTGCAGAAATCTGGAATTGCAGGCTTGTGACAATGAAACTACTATTGAAATCTTCCATTGCCTCAGTCACAGCTATTCCAAGTGTAACTACTGACAGTACAGATGCTAGAAACTGGGCATCTCTATATCCATACCCAGGCCTGTGAGAAACATGAGGTGGTCTTTAGAAGTAGGAACTTTAAGGTTTTGGGGTTATAAAAAACCTTCAAACTGACCTCCAAACCCTGGCATCATCACAACAACCAGCTTTGACTTTGCAGAAGGACGGCAGTAAAATGTAAGAGTCAAGTAAACCTGTTCTTTTTTTGGCTTTCCTGAAATTGTCATATGTGTAAAGTCATATTTGCAGTGAACAAAATGAGTTGTATCCAGCGTTGTATCAGTGTGCCTGGGCCTGTGGTTGTGGTGTTCTCGTAGTCTGTCAGCTTGAATGGGAAGAGTGTTCAGACTTGGTCTGGCTCCTTTGCATCAGCTGTAACGTTGCTGCAGTTGGGGCTTTGTTAAGCTGAAAAGACCAAGGAAAATCTCCTTCATGCCTCTTCATTTCCTTGTGATGCAGTATCAGCTCTGACTTGCCGCTGTGGGTTCCTTGGACCTGAAAACAAGTGGGAAATTTTGGGTGGACTTCTGCTTGTTTTGAATTAAATATTGGTGTAACAAGAGCTGTTTTGTGACAAGAAAGACCCAAGAAGCTTACCAAACATGCAGAACAAGCAGGTCATGTCTTGTCATCCCATTATGACATTCCCACTGTAGGAAACACCCTTTGTGCTTTGATAAATTTGTCCTTATTCATAGTGTGAAACTGCAGATTAACATGTAAAATTGCTTTTGTGCATTGGAGATTTATAACAGTTCGTTGTCCCTTCAGATTTGTCTTGCAAAGTCTCTGTGAAGATAGGGGAGCAATATAACCTTATTTATTATGGGGGGAATCTGAGACTTGGCAGCTTTTTCTGGGGTACCCATTGAATCTGAGTGTTGAGTTTGCTGTAGTTTATGATTGAAATTGGTGGTTACAACAGGAAAGATCCCACTGCAGGACAAAGTGGGGAGAGTGGGTGCCAGCTGAGCTTTGCCTGAAGTGATGTGTCTGAAGAGATGCAGGCTGGGGTGAGAATAGAAAGAGGCTGCTGTCTCCTCATTCCCTGGTTCTGTGATCCCTGAGAAGAAATTAATTATGTGACCACTGAGCAAACTGATCTGTACAGTTTTTGCTCAAGTCTTGTCTAGTGTATCTATAAAACAACCTGAAGGAGGAGATGGATCAAAATAAGCTCTGGATTTTGTTGTAGCTCAATGCTGTTTGATTGCATATGGATATTCTGCAAGGCAAGAGTCAATTTGTCAGCCTTGTCCCCATTTACACAAGTACTGTTGATATTTCACCCTCCCTGGTGACCTGTGAACCATCTCTGTTGGGTCTTTATGCCTTTCTAGGTTTGGGTTTTCCCTCTTTCTGCCCAACAGAAAACACTCCATCTTTGTCTAATTCAAACTTGTGCCTTTAAGTTTTCCCATTCACATACTAGTGTATTAAATATATATATATATGTAATCTTCTCTTGTATTTGTCTCATTTAGCGTTGTCAGAGGAGAAAACAGTTAAAGACTTGATGTGTATTTGGACTGGATGGAATAATGATGAGGTAGAGCTGAGTTATTTTCTTTCTTTTAAAGCTGCTTGTGATTTTCTGCTGTGGATATTTTGATTCTTGTTTATTTTGCTCCTTCATTTGGAGAAGAATAGTCTGGGAGAAGGGAAGGAAGAGGCAGGGTTTACCCCTGTAACCATCATTGTTAGCCCTAACTTCTTGTAGAGCTTTGCTGCTTTGGCTTGACCTCTTTAAACTTGAGAAATGTGTTTTTGTTTGCATTTCCATCTTGTTGCATTTAAAAACTATTCTAACTATACCAGATTGTTTGAACATTCATGGGGGAATATTTTTCAGAGACTTGATAGAGTTTCCAGGCAGCTTTTCATCCGCCAAGTACTGTACTGGGCTCTCTGGTGAGGTTTTGCTTGATTTGCTCTAAGAATCTGCAGAGCAACTGTTGAAAATTGCTGACACATGTTAAGTAATATGGAAATCACCATCCTACCCCATTGAAGTCTGAGAGTGCTCATGTCGACAATAAGAACAAGATCTGACCCTGAAAATGATATGTGAACAGTCTCAATCTGGAGACCATTTCTAGTGTCTTCTCTCTGACTCTGGCTAGTTTATCCTTTGGTCTTAGGCATTCTGTTTTTTTAAAAAAATATTTATTCAGTCTCCTAAAAAATACCACATTCTGCCTTGTCCATGTATTTTTGAATTACTTAACCACATCTGCATATTTGATGATGCCAAGTTCAGAGTAAAATCTCAATTCTGTAGCTGAGTATCAGGAGAGTTAATGCTACTTGTAACAATAATGATAGTGGTATAATGCTTATTTAATAAGAAATCCATCGTTTCTACCTCCCTTCTCCAAACCTCTAGTTTTCAGCTTTGGAGCAGCTGTAATCAGCCCGTACAACTTCCCTTCCTCCTCTCATGAATAAATCCAACTACCTTATCTTCTCTATCGGAAAGTCTTCCCTGGCTTTAGCAGCCTCTGGAGGAGGGTATAAAAGGGGCTTTCACTGCCTAACAGGAAGCGAAATGAATGGAGGAACTTTTGATAATGCCCCGTCTGTCTGAGCGGGGGATCAGCCCGACTAAATTGCAGCAGATTAGTGAATGATAGTGCTTCAGCTGGGGCCAGAATTATAAGTTTTTAATCTTGGAACAAGCAATGATTTCTTCCTCCTAAACAGTGGTCAACTCCCTCTTTGATTTGGAGGTTTGCAGTCATCCATATTCAGTTAGTTTGGGTGTGTGGTTTCTTTTCTTTTTTTTTTTTTTTTTTCCTCCAGTCTGCATTAATGAGTCTCAACAAGCCTTTGGTTTTTTTTGGTAGCAGTGATTTTGACGAAATCTGTCATGGCCACATGCCATTTTTGCCAGTAACTTGTACTTAGCTTTGAATTTTTATGCCTATAATGAAATCTCAATATTTAGTACGTGTTGTTCTGCCTCAATCTTTTGCAAATAGCTTTGGGGTGGTTTGGGTATTTTTTTTATATGCAGCATTTTTGTTTCTGGCAACCTTCACCCTTACTCTGTGTGTGAATATGTGTGACTCCTTGATTCCCACTCCACAACTTGGTCCACATTTTCTGATAATTCAGCTCAGTGGGAGGGAGAGATGACTGAAAATCTAAATGGGGCAGCTTAGCTAATTGCCTTAGGCCTGACTCGTCTGCTGGTTTTATTGCAGCCCAACGTGATTGACATTTGGGGAATTGCACTGGTATAATGCTGGCAGCAGTGGTGAAAAATCTGCCCTATTGTTTCTGATACATTCACTGTCTGAGGAGGATCTTTTTGTTACAAATAACTATCAGAAAGGCAACTAATGGGGTGCATTTACTTTTTCTTTGAATCACTGACTTTTCCAATTCCCAAGGAGAAATATACGAGTGAGAGTAATATCCTATGTACTAAAACTTCGCCTTGTTCTATGTTTTTTTCAGGCTTTTTTTCTTGGATTTTATTACTGGAAAACTCTCTAATGACAACCTTGCTTAGGTAAGTGAAGCAAGATTTTTTTCCTGTGGATTTTTTTTAGAATCACTTCCCCTATCTTAGCTTCTTTTGCGTGTTGGGTTGTACCATTGAGCTTCCAGCCAGCTGTGCTGTGTGTGCTGTGGTTAAAGGCTAGAAACATGTTGTAAACAAAAGTAGGGGTAGTGCCTCTAGTATGACATAAGGTCCTCATTTATTCATTTAATCAGATGAAGTGGATGTGGTGCAGAATAATGAAATACAGGTTATATCTGCATATTACTGCATAATCTCATCAATTCATAATTTTTTTTCAGCTGGAAAGTAAACTTGTTGCTATCACTTAATGGCATTTTGTTATGAGATGAAACCTTCATGCTTCCAGGTTTTTAGATGTAGTTGCTCTTCCTCCATACCTTTCTCTTCACTCTTTCCCTCAGGCAGGAGCTTCTGATATGGAGAAATCATGAAAAGCTTGAGAGTTTTAAGGTTTTTTTAGCCCAAAAGATGAACATGAACGAATTTAACACCCCACTTTGATCCTATGAATCCCATCTACACCTCTAAAATGCAGATTCTCCATAATTGGAGATTGACAGGATTTTTGAGTGTTGGTTGAAAGCACCTGGTCTTGTCTATTTCTAAATATCTTTGGAACATTCTGGGCACAAATCCGGTGCCATGGATGATGGGTGGGAGAACTAAATGTGGTGCTGTACCAAAATGTGCCGTGTTTTCCTTGGTGGTGGAGAGAAGACTTGACTGACCTCTGATGCAAGACAAGAAGTTAATCCCTAGATATACAGCTAATTTGATGTTAGTTGGAGTTGCTTGTTGATCCTGGATGAGGCCAAAAGCAACTGCAGTGTTCATGTGGAAGTATAGTATCCTAACATCTATCCTGACAGTAGTGCTGCTACTCTTTGTAAAGTGTCTGTGAAAGGCTCTTCTTTTCTTCTCCTGCTTTCTGCAGTACCCATCTTCTCTTCCTTTTGATCTCCTTCCAGTGAATGATCAGCACAGCAGCTTCTCTCCTTGAGGTGAGGGACCTTGTTGAAATAAAATGGATTGTCATAAATCAGAAGTCTTCTCCAATCCACTTTTTCCTGGTATTTGTCCCTCTTCAGGGAGGACTTCAGGGGAGTGAAGACAGACAGTGGAGAGAGGCTTTTGAGTTCCCTGTAGTTTTCCTTTCAGGTAGCTCATTGGGGTTTATCTGTCTGCCATTCCTTTGCCAGGGTGCTGAGCTCAGGACGTTTTGTGTGGCGTAGCTTTTGTCTTTTCCCGAAACACACAGGGAACCGGCTGGTGGACTCTAAACTGTGAGTGAGCCAACAAAGGTGGAAAAGTCCTTAGCAGGACCCTCTGAGAACATGTCTGAGATAGACTGTTGCGTGGGGTCCAGCACTGCTTTGCTCCTGGGACATGCCATTGCAGTGTGCTCGAGGTTCCCCCATGTCTCCCTCAACTGCTTGAGCAGTGACTAATTTGCAGCCTGAGGCTGTATTTATTGCCACTGCCTGTCCAGAGGATGGAGAGGACTCTGCAAATGAGGGAAGTATTTAGGCATCAGTTGTAAGTCCTTTTAACTTTGTATATTAGACACATCTATGAATATATGCAGACTGAGCTAATAAATAACCAGGGAATGGTAGTTAAGAGGAAAGGACATAATTAATTCTGTCATGTACTCTGTTTTAGAGTTGGATCCAGAGCAGTAATGTGTTAGGCTGGGAAGGTAAACACTGTCATTATTCAGCCACAAAACATGTACAAGGCTGACATTGTTTTCCTCTTTTTGATATAATAATTTTTTTGCAGTGGCTGGAGTATCTTCAGTGGTCTTTGTTTGGTGTGGTAGGAGCCTGATGAAGCCCTACCCTTTCTGAAGGGTCAGTGCTCCTTTTTGTCAATTGACTTTTGTGTTAACGCTGCTTTGCTGACACAGAACGTGTGCTGTTCCAGAAGGCTCACACTGTTTGCTGCGGTTGGGGTGCTTGGCTGGAATTCCTGCAATATAGTTTGGAGGGAGGTATTTGTGTTTCATCAGGTGATCCCTTTTCAACTCCCCACACTGCAGTGTTAACCCAGGTCAACTGTATGTGTCACATAAAAAAAACCCAACTCCTTTTCATGCAGATGCTGTTAAAAAGCCAGCATGATCTTACCTTATATATATGTATATATATAGATTTCTTTTTTTCTTCTCCAACTACACTGGCATGCAGAGTGACTACAGCAAATGCAACTTTACACAGTCCTTCAAGGTTTAGATCTTATTTTAGTGGGGAGAGAGAGATTTGGGGGAGTCCTCTCTTTGCATCTTAAAGCATCTAAAGGTGCTGTGAGAATGATGATATGTTTGCTGAAAGAAATAGTTGTCATGGCAAAAAGTTACCTAAAGCAAGGGGGTTAACTTTTCAGCATGCATGATTAATAATAATAGTAAAAAAAGCTAAAGTGACTGTAGTTTGAAGTTCCCCTCCGCCTTGCTGTTACTCATAGCACAGCCTCTCTCCTCTCCTTCATACTGCTAATTTCTGCAAATTTCTTGATGTGTAGTTACACACACAGAAAAATAGGCAAAGACCTTATGTATTTCTATCTTGACTGTGCTCCACACGACCCACCCTGGATATCAGATCACTTGAGTTTGCGTGAGTGAAGATGTGTGTATCCAAACTGGGTTGGTGGTGTTCAACCCCTCTGTGCCTCTTCCTGTTGAGTTTTCTTATAAGTTTTGCAGCTCTGGCTCTTCCAGCAGAAGTCTTGGACAAAAAACAGTCATGGAGACATCAGTGGAATAGCTGATGCAGCTCAGCAGTCACCTCCTAAAATAAGTGATGGAAGGATGCCTGTTTCTCTTAGCAGTATTTTCTTTGGAAGATGAGCATCTCCTCAGCCTGTCCTTGGCTTTCTGTGTCTCCCTAGCAAGCTGTAGCACTGAATATTCCTTCTTCTACTGCTCCCAGCTCAGTTTAAAAGTTCTTGATTCAAAGTATTTCCTTCAAGGTCTGCTCTGATTGCAAAACTCCCAGGAATTTGGAGAGGGAATCCTTCCTTTGGATGGGTCAAAAAGAAGTTGTGTGTTGTCAACTTGCACAAGGTCTTTCTTCAAAGTATGAAGTTTTTTTCTTTTAGGGGGAGGGATCTCTTAAGAAATTACTAGCCCTTGGTGGGTGGCATGAGCAGCATTGACTGGAGGGGCAATTGTTCTGTGGTTCATGTGCTGTTTATTTTGCAGCCAGTGATGTTTTTATATTGCTGAGGCAGATGGAGGGATTCCCAGCTCCACAAGCATGACCCTGGGGGGGAGATTAGCTGGTTTTAGGTTTCACCACTTGGATGAGGTTAGCCTGAGACAGAGATGCATCCCTGTGTATGGAAATGGTCTTGGCCCAGATCTTGTCTGGAGATATAAAGCCTGAGAAAGGACTGAGAGGTCAGCTTCAGCTTTTTAAGGAATGTGATGTATGGTCATTCTATGGCATGTGTGGATTGCTGCTTTTTTATTTCAAAAAGGGTAAAAAATGTACTTGCAAGCTTACGTGGGTTTTTAAAACACTCTAATTAGAGCTACAATTAGCTCTAAAGTAGAACCTACTTTATAGCTACATAAATATTTATTTCTCTGATACTGAAACACTAATGATAAAGAATCTCAAGAGGTTTTTTCGTAGCTACAAAGCAAGGAATATTTCTCCCATTCTCTGTCTCTTAGCACCTTGCTTCTACTTGACCTGCTTCCCTCCTACTGAGCTAAGCAACATCCTCAATCTGCACACACTGGGACTTTATTTTTTTGCATCTATAGCAGCCTTAAGTAATTACTCTGCAGTTCTAATACTTGTTACAGAAGTGAGCTCCTCTGCTTGTGTCAGTCAATGATATCTAGAAAACTGAAGCTCTGAAACAAGCTAAAATGAATAGAATCTTGTTTCCTCTTTGCTCACACAGGCACTTATTCACTTCCCCATCTGCTTCGACTTTGAAGACAGCTGAGGTTCTTCCTCTCTCTGACCCACTTGGCATCAGCTAGAGAGGATTGTCTTTCTTCAATAGCCAAGTTTATGGGACTTCAGCTTGTTCATAAATAATCCTTAGTGTTTTGAGTGCTGCCTTTCTCCTTCTTTCCCCTGCAAAATGGACTTGCTGTCATTTGTGTACAAACTGGGAGAATATTTTTTCAGTCTATAGATAGAGGAGAAAATTTGTGCAGTCACTGGATACGAGAGGCTGTAAAATGTGCTGAGGAGATTTTACTAAGGATCTGTGATTTTAAGTATTTATCTTGTCCACTTTCAATTTGTGATCCCAGCACAAAAGAGCATCAGCTGTAGAGGAGGGCTCTGCTCTGCTAGTCTTTGTACAAGCACAATTCCAGAGTACAAAATACAGGACTTGGATGTGCAGAGACATCTTTATAGGAACTTGTGAATATTTAGTGTACTTCAGAGAAGGATAAGGTGTTGCTCTGCCTTTGCTTTCACACTTAAGTACCTGCACCAGTTATTGGTTTGCATGTGTAAATGGTTATTTTAAGGTAGCATTAAAACTCACTTTCAGCTTTACTGAGGTTCTGCAGACCAGCCTTTCCTGACTGGAACTCTGAGGCCTTGTGATCTGCATGTGGTCCTTCTGGCCTCTTGGTAGCAGGAGATAGCAGCCCTCTGTTGAAAGATAGGCTGTAATTTTGTCCTGCTTTGAACATGTGGGATTCTAAGTGAGCTGTATTACTAGTATAAACAAACTGTTTTGTTTGGTGTAAGCTCTTTATCCTGATAGGATTGGAAACATCTTATAAAGCAATCACTGGAAATTTAAAACTAATATTTGGCATTATTTAAATAAACATAAATCAAGATAGTATACAAATAAAACAATTTCCCAGCCCAGGGACCTGAAAGACAGACCTACTTGGATGTAGACTGTGTAGTTTTTGTCCATTTCCCTGTTAAATTCAAAGCATTGTGCACCTAATTAATACCTTTTAAAATTTATATCAGTGATAAAATTGATAAATATTGCAATGCATGCAGATTTTAGTGCTACAGTTACAGAATAGATGTAAAAGCATGCAGGGTGAGTAGATGTTCATGCAGTCTTTTGGTGCAGCATCTTTGCCACCCTGATTGGTTTGATACAGAGGACTCCAAATTAAAGCCTTTAAGCTGGAAAGGGTAAATTACTGTTTAGTGTGTTGTAAAAGGTCTTGTGGACTGTGGGAGTAGATGAGTTATTTCAAAAACATAATGCTGGAAAGAAATTTTCGTGCCAGGCTGTTAAACTTCATTGCTGTGTTAATTAGATAGGAAGAAGCCCCTTATTTTATGAAGTTTTCCAACTCAGTTGAAGCTCTATCACGTTAGATGCGACAACTAAATGATCAACTGCTTGTCTGGATGCCAGGAGCCTTGTACTTCCAAATTAATTGTGGTTTTATGAGCCAGTGTTAACTTTTTGAAAAATAAAGCTTAGGCCTTGGAAAAAACAGATGCTGATGAATATTGGAAGGAATGGGGAAAAGAATATAGTGTTCTTGGTAATGAGGTGACCTCTGGTGCTCTAATTTCACTTATCAAGTAGCTATTATTTTTTGTGTATAAAATGTAAAATTTTGCCTTTGAGGATCTTCATTTTAGAGGATGGAGGAGCTCACAATCCTTTCAGGCCTGAGTTCAGCTGGTAATCCAAGAGGGAATTCAGTATCTTCATAGATAGAGGGTGTATGAGTTTTTTTAGTTTGTCAGGCTTTTCAAAAATGTACAGATTTGCAGATGCATGGGGGACTGGGGAGAAACCCTTGCCTCTAAGTGGTGGTAAATTTTAAAACTCTTATGGGTATGGCTCTGATCAACATTCATTTCAATGTTCCCATAAAAAGCTTATGACTTGGCAGGATTTCAGGGACTGAAAAGAAAAAAGCTCCATATACAACATGCTTTATTAATGTTGAAGGAGTAATATTGCTGTATTTCAGAGTCTGCCACTGCATAGAATAAGTTCTTTCTGGCTCTTGTACACTTTGGCTTTTCCCTTGAATAAAACAAGGTGTGACTTCACATCTGCTTTTTCCTAGTAGTCTTGTATTAATCAGGAGTGTACATATTTCCAAGTTTTGGCTCCATTTCATCCTTTTTCTTTCTTAATTCTCCCGTCTTCCAGAGTAAATTCATGATTCTTGACCCTCAACTGATACTGTTAGAGTGTATTTGATGTTAAGCATCACATCCCACTTACTTGTGATGACTTTTTGCCCCCTTTTAAGCTGTATGTAAAGGTGAATTTGAAATTAGGCAGCTGAGACAGAAGTCGTCTGTTGAAACTTGGCAAATGTGGTTGAACTAATAAAAGCAAATTTTAAAAAAATACACTTTTAAGGGAAATCGGTACTGTAAAACACAAATTTTAAGATGAAATTGCTGAAGATAATCTGTGCAGCCAAAGTGCAAGAGGAGGCAGATAACACAAGTCAAGCACAAAATCACAATTTACAGCCGCATACCGGTGTTACTTTGGTAAGATTACCTCTGTGTGGGGCTTGGCTGGCGATCAAGGCACGGCTTAGGGAGCCGGCGGGAGCGGGATCGGATCGCTGGCAGCGTGCGAGGCATCGGGGCACGCTCTGAAACAGGAGTCTGGGCTCAAATCCTCGTGAAACAGGAGTCTGGGCTCAAATCCTCATGAAACAGGAGTCTGGGTTCATATCCTCAACACCAGCCTCTTTCAGAGAGTGCTGTGCTGCCTGGCTGTGGGACACAGCCCAGGCTCTGCGAGGCAGGAGGAGTGGGGGTATGTGACTGCTTAAAAGCAGCTTTTATTCCCTAAATTACTGCATGGGTTTTGGCTGGAGTAGAGTTAATTTTTTGTATAGTAGCTAATATGGGGCTGTGGTTTTGATTTGCTCTGGCAACTGCTGATAACTCAGGGATGTTTTGGGTACACATAGCCAAGACCTTTCCTGCTTCTCACCCATCCCACCTGTGAGCAGGAGCACAAGGAGTTGGGAGGGGACAGCTGACCTCAGATGGTCCAAGGGATATTCCAGACCCTATGGAGGCATAGTCAGTGTATAGAGCTGGGGGAAGCAGGAGGAGAGGGGATGTTCAGAGAGATGGTGTTTGTCTTCTCACACCATCATCATGTGATGGAGCTCTACTTTCCTGGAGATGACTGAACACCTGTCTGCCCATGGGAACTGGGGAATGAATTCCTTGTATTGCTTTGCTTGTGTGCAGCTTGTGCTTTACCTATGAACCTGTTTTTAAATTCAATGCTTGAGTTTTCTCACTTTTACCCTACCAATTCTCTCCCCCATCACACTGCTGCAGAGTGAGTGAGTGGCTGTGTGGGTCTGAGTTGCTGCCTAGGGTTAAACCATGATAGCTATCATACTGTTAAAAACTGACATAGCTATATCTCAGTCTTATGCTTCTGATTTGTGAGTACTGTTGCTTAATTAACAATTATGAAGCACTTGGAGCACTTTAAAAGTGCTGTAGGATTGTAAAATACTGCATTTGCGTGTGCGTACTCTCGAATGTGGAGGTTTCCACTCTCCTGCTGTGCGAGCTTGGCTGAGTCGCACAGGCTCTTCCTGACCCACTTCTCCCCTTGTTTGCTCACTCCTTGCATTTGACTCAAACCATCAGCCTTTTACTTGTCCACCTCCTTGTCATGGATTTGTGCGTCTGTCCCTTGAGAAGCAAGCAGCTCTGCTCCACCGGTGTTCAAAGTCAGGATGGAGGCAGCTTGGAGCAACCAGATCTAGTGATAGATGTTCCTGCCCATGGCTGGGAAATAGAACTAGGTGGTCTTTAAAGGTCTCTTCCAACCCAAACCTATGATCTCTTCTGTAGAAGCCCCTTTGAAGGTTATTATCACCCCATGGCCTGTTCCAGGGATGCTTTTCCCCACATCCATGAGGTTGAACTCTGGTTCCTGGCCACAAACAAAATCTTTCTTCCTCTATTTCCTTCCTTGTCTCTCTCCCAGGCCCTGCACGGAGGTCTGGCACGTGCCCTTTAGGAAAATCTTTTGGACTTTGATTTGCTTCCCCAGAGAGGAGCTGGGTGAGTTTTAGCTGCTTATGTTCTCCCCATGGTGATCATGGGGATACCTGGAGCTGAAGAAGAGCTCAAGGGCAGCAGCTGGACTTGGACTGGGATTGCAGGTGGATATGTGTTCCTGTGCTCCCTGTGACAGGGACGCAGAAGGTGCTTTTCCAGCAGAGTTGGGGGAAGATTCACTTGAAGCTGATGTGGCTGTTGTGACCAGGGACAGTGCTTCTTCTGCAGAATCTTGCTGTAATGGCAACTGCTGCCTTTGTGAGGCACTTGCTTTGCCTGCATCTGACCCGTAAACATTTTGAAACTTTTCTTTTATATCCACTAGTATTAGAGAACTGAAACCCACCCATGTGAACATGATTTGATTAGTTATTTGAAGAAATTCCCACTTCCCAGATCAGAGTAGGCTGGATTTTTCAAGAGGCTTAGTATGTTATCAGCAGATGAAAACAGAGCACTGGAGTGTCTAACGAGAAATGCAGAAATACCAACTGCTTCACCAAGAGATGAAATCTCTTCTTAACCAAATGAAGCTCCCTGGGACTTGCTGGTGTTACCTGCAGTGCTGGCACCAGCACTAATGGCTTGCATCCTCTGAAAAAGGGAAAGCTCTTGTAACTTGGTCTGCTTAGCCAGGGCTTTAATTCAAGCGTGGATAAAGCAAGGAATTTGATCAGGCTCCTACCGTTGGTCACACTTTGAGCTAAGTGAAAAGGAGTAGAGCTGAGTTGTGGGACATAGGGTTTTTCTTTTGAAATCTGAAGTGTTTGGCAGATCCCTCAGTAGTCCCCATCAATTGCCACGTACTCAGGTTCAGCTCCTTGCCATTACCTCTGTGCAGCAAGCTCGTGGCATGGATGGTATGGAAGAAATTAGTTTTTCTTTTTGTCTTGTTCTGCCAACCAGTTCTCTCAGCATCTCTAATCTTGGATATTTATGGCTCAAAATAAAGTGTGTGTTCAATTGCATTTAATCCTAAATTAGGTCTATACTCAATCTAGCAAAGGATGAAAACTTCTGTTATGCTGGAACCCTTCTTGGGGGAGGGAAGGGGTTCTGTGCATTTTCTTAAAATAAAAGTGAGGGGAAGGGAAGGAAGAATAGATGGTTAAGTGGTTTCAGTCACTATTAATGTTTGCCTACTGCAGCAATAACTTGTATTTCACGTCTTTTCCCAGGGATGGGAGAGGAAGAAAGGGAATGAGGAAGTTGGTTGTACAGTTTTAGTTAAACTTGGTTAGCACTTGTTCAACTGTGTGTGTTACAAAGCCAGGAGTTGCTTTTATTTATGCTCAGTTGTGCCCAGCATTCCTGGGAGTTTGGGAGTTGCAGTCTATTGGAAGATCTAGGCTTGAATTGCTGTTGTCTTTGAGGTGTTCAGTGTGCAGCAGGACCTGGAAAGTTGGCATTTTTTTGCAAATTTAAAGTATTCCTCAGTCCTGGCATTGCTGTGAGGTGTCATGAATGTTGTCAGCAATAAAATTTTGTTCTGGATGCCTTTGCACTTGTTGCTGCACTCCTTCCCATCTTCTTTCCAGACAGTCATTACCACCTTCTTTTTTTCTTACTTCATTTTTTCCAGAATTTTGTTTAGCAAGGAGTGACATTTTGCAAACAAATCAAAGCAGTGTAATCTGAAAACTTCAGAGTTGACCCTACCAGGAGTGGAGTTTTAGGTGGGGAATGATCTCAAGGAGGAGGTCATCACATGCTCCCCTGTGCTGTGCTCTGGTCCCTGAGCTGTGTCCCTTGGCTGGCTGGAGCTGAACTTGGCTCTTTGTGCCTGTTTAAGAAGTTAATCTTTCTGAAAGGCTGAAAGCTGCTTGGCGTGGTGTGGTTGCCTCAGCTACAGGAACCTAAACCAGTAAGGCTGGGGAAAACAGAGGGATAAACATTTGCTGCTCTTTATTTGCGTGAGGAATTACAAGAACCTGGGATACATTTAGTGACTTGGAACAATTTTTATTTGAGTTCTGGCTCTGTCATGACCTCTGCACATTTCCTTAATGAAACAAAGTACTCAAGCCTTGCAATGGAATAAGGAAAATCTGTTAAGATTGTAGTCCCTTTACATCAGCTGATCTTGGTCTGACTAACAAACCAATTTAGCCTAATCCTTGCTTTTTAATTAAACATGAGATACTTGAAGGCATAAGTTACTGGCAATTAATCAAAACATCTAGGAAGCCTGACCATTGGTCTCTATACTGCATGAGTTGAAAAGCTTGTGCATAGGTTGATATTTTAAATTAAATGTATAAAGATAAAAGAAAAAGGGATGAATTTCAGAACCATAGAGCTCTCTTATTGGCATTCCTGTGAATTAATTACATCTGTAGTTTTTTCTAAACTTGCATTCAGATTGCACCATGGAATAATTGAAGTTTCACTCACTTGAAGGCTCTGGAGTGACATTTATCAATGTGGCCTCCTAAGACAAAGTTGATTTATGATGTAACCTGTCCCCTCTCCAGTGAAATCACAAGGGTATGGGCTCTGCATCTGCCACTGCTTGCTGTCTCCCATCTTCCTCCTAAGCCCTGGGGAAAGAGATGAACAAGATGTTTGTCATCTCAAGGTTGGAGAGTGTGTTGGGAGGTCGCTGGTGTCATTTGGTGACTTTTCTGTTTTAGTGTACAGTATTGGACCCATTTGAGCAACTTTCAAGATCAGGAGTAGATAAGGAAGATGTGTGCAAATGTAACCCTTGTGTGCATTGTCCCCTTTTTTGTGTGGTAAGTGATGCCACATGAGAAGTCCTCAGCTATATAGATGGATGTAGGTTTTTTAAGCACTAATAGTGATGCAGGATGATGTTTGCAGACTTTTATTGGTAATGCTGGAAAAGTTGGTGTCCTTTCCTGACTGCTGTCAGCCTTTTACACTTCTGTACTGCTGTGACTTTCTAAGATGTGTGGTCTGTGTGTTACTAAAAACATACAGCAAATAAACTTGTCCAGGCAAGAACATGACCTTGGTGCACAAGCATTACCTAGAGCCCTAGGCTGGAAAGAATTATTAGTGTTGGAGATCGTGGTAAGGAGTCATCTTCCAGGTTGGTCTCTAAATATAGTCCTTTAAAGATTTTAGCAATGCTTTTGGACTATAATTTTTTTAATTGCAAGGGACATAAATCTTCTTGTGACAAGGGAATGCAAAAAAACCCACCCAAACTTCTTTCAATTCACAGTACATTCCTCATTTTACAAAAGAAAAAAGTACCTGACAGATGCTGAAGAGTGTACACCTTTTGAAGCTGTGTGGAGATGAATATTCAACCTATGAGCCAGAAGCAAGATGCAGCAGGGATTATGTGAGAGCTTTGTGTGGGAGGAATTTACTTCCTGTGGTTTACATAGTGTAAAAAGAAAAGACCCCTCTTTCCTTGATGGGAGTAGCTCCACTAAAGTCAGAGCTCCTATTCACATGGAGGAAGATTTGCAGATTGAAGTCAAATTTAGATGTATTTGTTTGTGTAAGACTGGTTTGGTAATACAGATAATACACAATTTATTAGATCTGTTAAACTTTCAGATTTCCATCCAGTTTAAGAGGAATTTTTTGGAATTTACTACTCTAAAAAATGAGCTTGTCATTTCCTGAGGAGTAGTAAAGAACATTGGCAAAGATCATAATGTCTTTCAAGCCGCAGCGGTGTTTCTGAGTGGTGTTTGTAGGCTGCCTGGCACAGATGCCTGAGAGGGCACATTTAGGTACTGTGGTGTTATAATATGTAACCAACCTAAGCATGGCTGGTTGAGCATTGGTGGAGGTTCCTGACTTTGTCCATGACTTGGAATGTACCAGAGTAGCAAAGCCGTGTAATGCAGTACAGGAGGGTGGTGGAGTTGGAATTAATTTGCTGGGAGTTGCCTTTTTCTGGGAGAATGGGGAGTTTCTGCTCCTGAAAGAGACCTCATGTTGGACCTATCAGACCCAAAGATCCAACATCAGCCTTCATACCTTTCTCTAGCAGTACTTTCAGGAGAGTGATGAGTTGGAGCGGGGAATCTCTCTATGTGAAGTGAAAATGAGTGGCCCTCAGAGACCAGACAGAGTTGGGTCCTCAAACTGAGCAAAAGTTACAAAGCAAACTTAATGACGCCTATGCTTTTTTGAATTACATTCCTTAAGCTCCTTATGGTTGTATCTGTGTTGGATTATATTGGAGACCCATATTTCTTTGCTGTGTTTGAGCAAATTCTTTGAATTCTTTGTGTGAGTTGAACACCTTGATCAATCCTACCGCGTGTGGCTGCTGAGCACCAATAACCTGGATGCTCATCATTTCCATTTAAGCTGTGATGCATTTGCTGACCTTTGAGGAACTTTCCTCTTGCTGTTCATGTTCCACTCCTTGCCCTCTGAAGGTGCAGGATGATACTTAGTGTTTTTTTCCTTCTGTCACTCCAGTTCAGAAAGGGCTGGAAAATTCTCTATCAAAAATCACTTAAGGATTTTTTTGTCTGCCTTAGGGAACTTTCCTTCCAGTCCTGGCCTCTGCCTTGCATTGTCTTTTAACAGCGTTTCCCTAGGAACACAGTGTACCTGAGAGGCAAGACGTGCTTGTTTTGGTGGTTAATCATCGTGAGTGCTGATGTGGTGTAAGTTTGTGAGGCCAACAGCAATGATCAAAGCTGGGTTTTAGCAGGTGTGATGCTGGGTGTGAGAGCTAGAGTACTGATAGGATCCAGTTTAAATGGGAAGAAACACAAGCTGCTGGCTTTTAAGCCTTTTTTGGAGGAGTATAGGACATGAAGGATCATTTTTCCAAGGTGGTTATATATTAATGCAGCAGCTGGACAGAGGAGAACCAGCATTTTTGGTAGGTGCAAGAACAGCATTGTGGAATTTTGCATCTGTGCACCTTTAGTGTTCATTCCTGTCATGTTCCATCCACCCAATACAAAACCTGTTCAGAGGATGGAAACTTCAGTGGACTTGTGCTGTTTATCCTGATTAAAGGGTTATTCTTGGTGCCTCATTTCCCCCTTCATTGCTCTCCTCCAGCCTGCTTTTGTTGAGCTGGCTGGGAGCTGGGCTGGTGCTTGCAGGCAGAAGACATGAAGTAGTGTGGGAATAGCTTCTTGCTGACAGAATCCATGAACTGGTGATAAAGAGAAGTCCTGAGACATTCTTCTGCAGTCCACAGTCCAGATTCCTCTCACGCTCCCTTCTGCCTTATGTTTATGATACCCACTCCAAGCAGTCTGGGAAAACGTGTGCTTTTGGATTGTTTTGATTTGAAAAAAGGAAAAAGGTTGAAATACTTGATCAGGCATGAGAGGTGAGAGTAATTAACATGGTAAAGTGTCATTTCGTTAATCAGAGCAATTTGACACATTTTAGACAAACTGTTACATTGTAAACTGTATTTGCAGTGCTACCGGCAGATGAAGGATATTTTACTACAAGGCAGCAGTGTGGAAGAGCTCAGTCTCATGCTTTGGAGGTGAGGCTGAGCTTCTTGGGAGAGATTCTAGAAAAAGAACCAAGACCACCAAAACCTCCTCCATTACTCTAGACTTGTAGAAAAGCATAGCTCAGAGGCACATCTGGGCACATGCTGTGTTGTGTGGCTCAGACACGCTGTGGTCAGTGGCAAACTTTACATTCTTTTTCTATGTCAAGTGGCCTCAAGCAGAGAGAGCCCAACTTACCTGACTAAAGGGACTTCAAAGTGATTTCTGTTTTTGTCATTTACATGCATCAGGACTATGAAGTAAAGACACATGCTTACAATAAAAAGAAAACTGAATCTACATTCTTCTCTTTTGCTTTTTTGTGGGCCTTTTGGTTCATGACTCATGGGCTCTTGTAGAGGCTTCTGAGCCAAAAATGCAGCTGCATTTTTCTGTCACATGCTGCCTTGCCAGATCCAGTAATAGCAACTATTGGGCAAGAGAGAAGACAATAATACAACCTGCCTTACTGCAAGTGTTTGTGGAACCATACTCGTGGGAAGTTGAAGATGATTTTCATAGTGAGCAAACCTTTTTATGAACTTCCTCCATCTGCTCATCCCTATGCATGTGGTGCTTGTTAACACCCTGGATGCTTGTGGAAATAGCACTGCTAATAAAGGACATCTCCATGGTTTGTGATGGGAGACCTGTTACCAGTGACTGAGCTGTGAGATATTCCTGGAAGAGTAAGATCCAGTAGTAGGGGAGAGGGTTTGAATTACAACTGGAAAGCATTGAGAAATCCTTTTAGCAAATATATTCAACTGAGAAAAGAAAAGCAAAGGACTTTATTCCCTGTGTTATGCTTCTCAAGGATTTCACCATGATGTTTTGCATGTCTTCAGTCCTCAAATTGGTGTGCTTGTCTTTTCATCTAAGGTTTTAGTTTTACACCATACCATGAGAAAGATTTGCCCTGTTAAAAGACAGTGTAAAGAAGAAATGCAGTGATATTGTGAATCCCTTTAAAATACAGTGGTGGGTTGGTAGTGAGGCCCTTCTTTACAACCCTCTGTAGAAGCCCTGTGATACTCATCATTTGCATCTGATCAGAAGACAGCCTGTAGGCTTTGGGCCATGTACATTTTTTCCCAGTTAAGCAGTTGCATCCTATATTGGATCCTTCCCATAGAGTATGGAAAATAAAAGATGCTTTTAGTCTTTCCCAAATTTGTAACAGCACTTGATATTTAGCCCATGTTTTGCCTTTTATGTAATATACATGCTTTCTAAATGCACAAATTTTGAAGTATTTTTCTTTACAAGCTTATGAAACTTCTTTAGTCCATTACTGAAGTGCTGCAAACACAGACTGTGACTGTAAACAGTATGTGCTATTGGTGAAGAAAAATAACTGTCTTGGAGGCCTTTATTTTAAAAATTGCATTTTGTTCTACTTAGGAAGACGTTGGCTTGCCAGAGTTTCGGCTTTGCTTCTTTTTTCCCTCTGCAGCTTGTGATCTTCTTGGGAATATAAATATCATTCCCATTTTATTGTTCTTTGTGCATGATAGTGGAATGTGAAGTTTGTCCTGCTGCTGCAACCCCTTGTGCTGGAGATGTTGGCCAGAGAATGTCCCCGTCACCACAAGGAAGGGGCACATCTGGACCTCCAGCCAAGCAGTGCTGCATCAATTATTTCCAGCAAGGCTCTTGAAGTAAGAAACCAGATGTGCCTGTATTGGGATTTTGGGTTACAAACAAGACATAGATAGGAGGGAATGCCTCCTATGTGTAGACCACGCTGTTTTTTGTGTCTTGTTGTTAATGGCATCAGGAGAGAGGAAGTGGCCTGGGAACAGAGCAGTAGCTGAACAAAACAAGGTGAATCAAGGGCAGAGCAAGAAGCTTAACTTGCAATTTCCTTGTCTTTGTTGGTTTAAATCTGACCCTCCACATTGTTTAGTGTTTTGTATTTCATTTCCTCAGTTGCTTAAGGAATGGTTGAGGCTGGCAGAGATGCTTCAAAACCATGGTCAGGTGGGGCATGCAAGATTTGAATAAAGATCTTGATTTTTACTTCCAGTGGAGACTCATGCTTTATTTTAAAATAGGTCAGAGAAATCATTTGCTTGTTCCAGCAGTGCAGAGAAACCTTTCAGACCTGGTTGGTTCATAATTTCATTCTGTACCCTCGAGGATGAAAAAAGAAAGTCCAACCTCTAGTGTTCTTGAACAGCAGGAACTAAATCTGTGGGTTAGTGGTCTGAGTCTTGTTTGCAGCAGAACTGGATTTGATCTTCTGCTGCATCTCCATGTTGAGCTTTTGTTTCCAACCATAGCACTTCACTGCTTTCCTCTCCTGGTACTCTGAGAGGTGGAATTTGTAAAGGAAAACAGCTGTAGTTGAAGCTGTGGAAAAGTTACTGAAGGCAAATCCCTTGGGGTTTTTTGGCTTGGTTTCCAGCTTTGAATTTCTCCTGTAAGCGTTCAGAAATGGGCCTAATCCTGAAGTCACGGGCTTGAGAGGAATGTGAAGGTGAAATTCTTTAGCCTCTAACAGAAGCAATAGTACTTTAATGATCCTAATGCTTGCTTTTGACTCTAATGTCATCTCAAAAAGGGGAAGAAACAACCTCTCACCCTCAAATAAATAAAATTCAGTAGGTAGATGTTTATCTCCTCTAGAAACACTGGAAAAACTTCGTTTTTCTCTGTTGCTGTGACTGACCCCACCTTTGCCATTCCTCCTTAATCACATGCATACCCCCTAGCTCATGGCCTCTCTGGAGGTTTGCATGGGAAGATCTCTGTTGCTTAGGAATTAATCGGCTTCTGCTGGCTCTCCTTCCTCCACCTGAAGTGCTCAGGTGAACTCTTCCTCTTGCGTCACCCCAAAGAATTTAGATGTCAGAAAGAGCCTCACCCTGAGGAATTTAGAACTCAGTGAAAAGCCCTTCCAGCAGGTCCCTGGGGAAAGGCCCAGGTTTCCCAGCTGGTTCCCCTCCAAGCACACAGGGATGCCAGAGGGGGGCAGGCACAGGGCTTTCCTTGGGCTGTCCTAGTGCTCAGACCCTTCTCCCACATTGGGAACCCATTCCAGCAGAAAACTCACATGTCAAAAGAAACATGGGTGTCAACCTGGCTGACCCTTGGTCCAGCAGGCAGCAGATGTGTGGCTGATGGCAGCTCAGGGGTGAACAAAACCTCTTGGTGGCGACTGTTTGGGGCTGACATAAAGCAGTTATTGAAACCTTACTAGAGATGAAATCCCTCACTGGAGGAGGCTTGGCAGCAATCTGTACAAAAGCACCTCTGAAGTTTAGCTGTGTCTTCTCAGCACTGGTCAGTGTCAGGTTTCCCTGGATGATCCAAGAGCTGAGATCTGTTCCCTTTCCAAAAGGCTGGTTGAGATTTTCTGTGAGGCTGTGCCTGTGAGTGAAGGAGCATTTTTTGTCACCTGTGGCACCGACCACTTCTTGGGATCTGATGGGTTGTCTGTGATCTCTAGCAACCTCTAGTGCTAAATGCTTGTGCTGTAAGCTTGCACTCCTTGTATTTTTATTTTGATGTGAGCGAGAATATTATTTGAAACCACTAGGAAGAAAATTGAATGGATCAGGGAATATGTGTTGAATTTCTCAAAATACTTTTCTTTATCTAAATCCCTTCTTTGTTTAGATTTCTTAGCCGACATTAAATTCTGCTGTCTTTATTTTCTGTTTGTAGAAATGCCAGAATTTATTCATTTATCCAAAGCATATTATTTCTTATTATTTGGGGATAGAACACGTGAAAGTTAAATTGGCATCAGCGTGTCACTGCTTTCCATGGCTTAACTCTTTCTAATCCTAAACATGCTGTGGAAAAAGTGCATATGCCCTTAGTTGTCATTGATGAAGTGTATATTGGAGCATTTTGTAAATATAGATCAAAAAAACATTGTTTAGAACAGGTGTCATATGTGGAATAATGTGTAGATTTAAGTTTGCTGCCATTAAGGGCAGGGCATCTGGAGGGGAGAAAAAAATCCCCACAAGTTATTGTCTTGAAAAAGGTAGCTCAAGCATCAGCAAATGAAAAGCACAGAGAATAAAAGTATTTGACCCAAAGTGTAAGAGTAATATTAAATATTGTGGTATGATCCCTGTCTTAAAATGCTCTCCTTCAGAAGACAGTGACAGAAGTGTTGAGCAACCCTGTGCCCCAAGACCAGGCAACTGCATCCATGGTTTAAACAGTGGTCAAGGGCACAGGTAGGAATTCTGCGTCAAGAAATGATAGTTTACAGAGTGCTACTTTTACTGGTAGGGTTATTCCTCTCTGTTGTCAAGTAGGGGATTTATTTGTGCTCTTGGACTAGCAGGTTTTATTATTAAATCTGTGGTGTTAAAGCTTTTGTGTAGGGGCAAACTAGTGAATATCTGTGTGTGACTGGGAAAAAACTCCTTTGGTGCCCTCTGCGAGATGCACTTTGTGTGTAGAGGTGATACTTTCTGAGAGTCTTCTGGGTCAGATGGCAACCAAAATGTGTTACCACAAACAGGCTGTGATCAGCTCAGTCAAAGCAGGGAGCAAACCCTTTCCTGATGCTAAAAGTACTGATGAGGTTACACATGCTGTATCTAAAAGACTATGGGTGGAATTGAAGACACCCTCCCACCGCAGGAAAACCTGTCAGGGGGTTTTAATTACTTTTCATTCAGTTTTTATTTTTGTTCTGTTGCTAGGTAACCCTGTTTAGGGCTCTGCTGAATGACAGTCAGGTCCTGGAGAAGACGGGCAATGTCTGACTGGAAGATTAGCCACAATTGCAGGAGTCCGGGAAAGAGGAGATAGCAGCGGTTTGAGGCTGGGTTTGCAAGAGGTGAATCACCACTTGCATAGGTGTAGATAAGTAGATAGGCCCTTGAAAACCCCGTGTGCACGTGGAAATGTGGGCAGTGCCTTTGCTTGATTGCTGTGTGCATGCCTGGGTAGTGCCCACAGTCCTGTTGACACTCAGGTGCTGTTGCACAAGTGGTCATTTACAGGTGCACTAGGAGAAGGGTGTGTCCCAACAATTAGTTGGCTTTAACTTCTTATTTTTCCTTCACTGAGCAAAAAGCTGTACCTGCTTGGGGTGGGTGAGGAGGGCAGAGGGTGTTCTGTTGGATGAAAACTGTTGTCATTGCTGTAACTAAAGATCCTTTGCTTCAGGGGATGCTTGGGGACTAAGTCCCTGATGTAGGCAGGTACGTCAGCAAAGTTGCCCAAGAGCCTGGTGTACCTGTAGTAGGATTTGGTAAGTGACGGTAGCCCTCATGTAATTTGTTTTTGTTTTTTTGAGGATGCCTAGCAGCTGGCAGTGAAGTCATCACAGTGCTAGTTGGGTGACTGTAACTCTTGATTAACGGGGAGGGGTGTGCTTTGCAGAGAAAATAATGAGTAGGTCTTACTGTGGCCACCTCCAGCCCATGTATGAAACACATGGAAAGGATTCAGGCACCTCCAGGATTTCACTTTGCTGTGTGAATGCAGAGCCAGTAACAGGCTCAGTTAATCTCAGGCTGTATTTGATGTCAGACTTTGAGACAGAGGTTATATGAGCATTTGCTGACTTGTTTCAGGAATCTTGTTGTTAGTGGCAAAAGCTTTCTTCCTCCCCTGGCATTGCACTTGGAGTTACATGCCATGGGCTCTTTGGGGGCTGGGAAAAATCTGTGCCATTTGCTAATGCTATTTGATAACGTCCCTTGCCTTTCTACTCATAATACACTGGCTTGCTGTGATCTGCCTCTTTAAAGAGGAATTTGTTGCAGGCGTCTGCATTTGTAAAGGGGGGAACATGGCAGCTGAATGAAAACAGTCTTTTAGTTTAGAGGGAGGGAAGAGAGAAGTTGAGCTGTATGAAAGGAAATCTGGCAACCTGCTGAAGGGTTTGCAGGGTAAAAGATGTTCTGTGGTTGCATGCTGGTTGTTTCCAGCCACCTGCCTTGATGTAGTAAATGCAGATCTGTTGCAGCTGCAAATGACTTGTAACAGCATCCTGTGCTACCTTCTCCCTTGGCAAAAGTGAGGAAGAATGGTAACACATGGAGATGAGCAGTTACCATTGTGGATTTTAATAGAATTAATAGTGTATTTTACAGGTGACAGAGGAATATGAGTATGGCATTTTTCTATTAAGAGCAGTGACATACTAGAGACATTTTAAAGGGTTTCTAGATAAGGCACAGCATCTCTTCTTGAGGCTTTTGTTTGAACAAGCAAGTGCAAATATTGGTAAGCAGCTTCCCAGCTGATGCTATCACTCTTCCTTCCCCATTGCAGTTTTAGTCCTGTCAATTTTCTTATGACCCCTTTGATATCGAACATATGGATTGGCCTGGCACTTAACTGCTTTTTGAAATCTAAATAATACTTGTCAGCCCTGATGCTGGTATAGGGCTTTTCATCTGAGCACTTTACAAAAAAANCCTGCTAAGCTGCAATTTGGTATTGTGTTTATTGACATGAAGGGTCAATAGATTCTAAAAGAATACTTCAAGTGATTTCTCCCCTAAGCTATATAAGTGCTATGAATAGTAGTCAATACTATCTGGAAGTACTTGAGCTTATTTAGTAATAAACTCTATTCAGAAATCTTGGGGTAGGAGCATTCTCTTCCATATGAACAGTTCATGCTGAGTGCTCATTAAATACCTAAATTACCTTATTTGCTGTGAGTTCATGGATGATATCTCTGTTAAAGCTGTGCTCATAATACTTTCTTAAATGAGGCTGCAGATGGGAGTTAACTCACATGGCACAATGCAAAAGTCACTGCAGCTGTCAACTGAACAGGTTTCACTAGAGTTATGTCATCTCTATGCAATGGAGTGTTAATGCTGGGAGGAGCAAGCACGACTTGTGAGATACAAGGGGTTGCTAGGACAGGCTCCAGGTAAATCTTTTTGAGTTTGAATGTGAGTTTGGGAAGAGGGCTGACTTTGCTTTGGGCATCTCTTCTCCTTGATGTGGATGACCGCTGCTCAAAATCTGACCCTCACCTTCATCCTTGAGCTTCTGGTGCAAGGGAGGCAGAAAGGGTGTGTTTGAGTGGATCTCACGTGCTTGGAGTCAGATGATGGCTCTGGGAAAATGTGATGTGTAGTGTGCAAGCCTGCAGCCTAAACGCTGAATTGTTTGAGCTGTTGTGTAACCCACCCGTAATCTGAGTGCTGCGTTGCAGGTTTTTGTTGCATCATTAAACCTTCTCTTTCATTACTGGTTTAGGACCATTATGCAGATCTCCTAATTCATATAATTAAGTGCTGGGCAGCTCCAGTGACACGTTGATTCGAGCAGTGAAGTGACTTAATGTCACGGTTGCGTGGCGGGTGCTTGGCAGAGCCAGGCAGCAGAGGGCTGGGATGGAGACAGCTTTTGAAGAAAGGGGGAACCGTCACTGCTGCGTGGGTGGAGAGGTGATACCATCCAGATTACAGACTGTGCTGGCAGCATCTCTAAAGCATTGGGCAAGTTGTGTCATTTTCTGTCCCTTTGTGTCCCCTCCCAGCGTTTCTCTGTTTAACATCGTGGCAGAGGGATTCTTGCTGCTTCTATGAGGACCTTAGGCTTGGCAGGAGCAGCAGTGGGAGACAAGAATATAGATTTGTTCTTTGTATTTTATACCAAGATGCCTCCTCAACATGTGGGAGAAAGCCTTGTACTGATGTGTCAGTGCATGTTATATGCTGGTGTTCGGTTTCAGCATGTACATGTTCCCTTCTTTGTCACAAGGCTTCTAAGTACAGTAAAAATTTATTTCTTTATTTTATTCAGTATTTTTATAAACTGTGTGGAAATGAAGAAGAAAATCGGTTTTGTACATGGGTAAAGTCAGATTAAACAAGTAAATGGTGTAGGCTTCACAGCTGGAGCAGGAATGCCTTGCACTGATGGTAAATTTGAGTTACTTCTGTAGCGATGGAGCTCAATTACCTTATTTAGCTCAATTTGACATACAGGAACTGAGAAACAGGCCACATTGATTGGGACAGTTTTAAACAATGAAACCATGGGAATAATTTCATAATCTTGATGTCATGGCCTTGCTTTGAGCAGGATGATGGACCAGACAAGCCTTCAAACTGAAATTTTCATATGAATCTTGTTTCCAACCACTCTGCCTTCTCTCAGGGTACACATCCCATTCTAGGGGTGATGTGTCATCTTCCCAGGAAACGTCTGGCATGTCCTGTCACAATCTGCACCCAGTATTTCAAAGAAAATAGGCCCATTCTGTTAAGTGGGGAGCTGTGGTTAAGTGGCATTTTCCTGTGCCTTTGAGGCACTGTGTTGGTCATCTTCTGTTGTTCATCTTGATGATGGCCATGCTGAAGTAGTCCTTGCCTTCACTATTTGTGCTTCCTCTGTTTCCTGGTCTTCTGAAGGGGTTTGTTTTGGGCTTTGCCTCATTCTAGCAAGAGGCACAACTCATTGATGACTGTCACCTGAATATCATGGTAGAGGAGAGATGAAGGAGAAGAACTTGTTGCAGAATTAAAAGTTTTTTTAAAAAGATTGTTTTAGAAGTATCTGAGGGCTTTAGATGTTACTGCAGTTTGCTGCTGTTTGCCTTGTTTTTTAACTTATCAGTCTGATACTGGTTCCCAGTAAGAAGGAGAGTGGTGGTCTTGCCATGGTGGTTCAGTGAAGTGCTAATCCTTGCACAGATTTTAAACTGTCCAGAAGTTTAGTTTTAATATCTCCCACAGACAGTCAGCTGTGATGGTCTTGTGGAAGCAGTTTGAAGTCCTTATCTCAATCCTGATGTGCTTTAACAAGGCTGTCTGGAAAGAAGCATTTGCTATTTAGGATGAACTTGGTTGACAGGCTGCAGTTCAAAGAACAAATTTCAGGACCAAGCCCTGCTTTTATTAGTAAAAACTAACGCGTAACAAAAGTGTTATTCTTTCCAGTTTTTCTTTTGTTCAGTTTTGAAAGCTGAGACGTTGTGTACCTTTAAAGAGCACTTGTGCAAGACCATGCTCTTAGAGGTGAGGTTTTTTCCACTGATTGCAGAGTCCCTGTGGCACCTCATCTTCTCCTGGGGAAACAGGTTGCTGTGTTATTGCCCAAGGGGTGTCTGTGAGCTCAAATTGCTGTCCAGAGGCAAGGGAGAGAGCCATAAAGCATCACTGATCTCTGTTTTGCTGCTTTGTTGTGATTGTTGGTGGAATTAAAAAACAAACTTCAAACTTCTTTCAGTTTTGCTCAGGTCTCCAAGTTCTAGAGAGAAAATTTGTCTGTCCAGGGCTAGACTGAGCAGAGAAGTGTTCTTTGTTGCTTCCTTGCTTCCCTTTTACATGGGACTATTTCTGTTTACATGTTCAAGGCGACACTGTCTAAAGAGTTTGGGTTTCAAAAGTTATCTTATTGTATATGAAAGAATATTTGTCTCCCATCTCTTGGTAATCAGGATTGATGGGACTGCAGTTAACATCTTAATATTATTGCTTGCTCTGCAATGTGTACAGACATGTGAAATATGGATATGTTTTACTTTCTATTGTTTTAAAATTCTTGGCTTTTCTTCATCCAGTATGGCATGTCAGATGCTGCTCTCTAAACAAAACCCATCATTTACTTTCAGTGGAATGTTGTATGTGTCAAAATGTGATGAGCTGCAATCTGTCCTCCACTCTTTATGGTACAAATGTAGCTTGATCCAATGGCTAGAGGATCATGTTGCATTTACCCTTGTACAAAGCAATGCAGATTTTAGGCAAATAATGTTTTTTTCTTCCATTTATATAAGATCATAGATTTGTATAGCTTGGAAAAGACCTTTTAAGGTCATCAAATCCAACCATAACCCAGCTCTGCCAAGACCACCACTGAAACATGTCCCTAAGTGCCATTTCTACACATCTTTTAAATCTCTCCAGGGATGGTGACTCCACTGATTCCTTGAGCAGATGTTCCAGTGCTTGACCAACCCTTGGTGAAGAAATTTTTCCTCATGTGCAATCTAAGCCTCCCCTGGCACAACTTGAAGCAGTTTTCTCTTGTCCTGTCAGTTGTTACATTGGAGAAGAGGCTGACCCCTACCTGGCCCATCATCCAGCCCAGCAATCCAGAGAGTTTTCAATCCAATGAGCAGCAGAATCATAGACCCATCCAAGCCCTGAGCGACCCTTTTCTCCAGGAGAATGCTGTGAAACAAAGTGTCAAAGGCTTTCCTAAAGTCTGTGCTGACAACATCTGCACCCTTTCCTTCATCTACTAAACGGGTCACCTTGTCATAGGAGGAGATCAGGTTAGTCAAGCAGGACCTGCCTTTCCTAAACCCATGCTGGCTGGGTGTGATCCTCTGATTGTCCAAGGAGCGTGTCCAGATCCCCTTCCCTAAGGAATTAGGAAATACAGTTCTGACCATCAGCCAAGCTTCTGGAAAAGTCTTGTGAGGTAGTCTCTCCTGGGAGATGCGGTAGAAGCAGGAAAAGGATGTCCTATAATAAGAATATCATGGTGTGCAAGTATAGGCTGTGTATTCAGAGCAAAAGATTGCAGCAGCATGCAGCTGTACACCCAGCAGTTTGGGAGATGAGGAGGAGAAGCAATGTTTTCCTTGACAGCATTTGATACGAAATTGTGAGGAGGTTTTGTAGCAGGCACTAGCCAAAATCAGAAAAACCCCAGAGGTTTGTTTGGGTGCTGGGGACTGGCTGTGCTTGGGTATCTTGTCAATGAAAAGGTTCCAGCTGTATCAAATAGTCCCAAATAATCAGCTGTCCATCTCCTAGACCATTAGTGCCCTCATCTTGATGCTGCTTTTTGAATTTGTCAAAAGCTTTGCAGTGGCAATTACAACCAGATGGTGAGATAACTCCTTCGACATGTCAAAATGCTCAGATGGCAGAGCAACAAAACATGAAACACTTCTCAGAAAAATAAAATAGGTTTCGGTTCAAGGGAAAAAAAGAGCAAATTTGAGGAGTGGTTTCCTCTGTGCCAGGCACAGGGGAGTGTTTGGTAAGGGTGGGAGTTTGTTGAGGAGGAATCAGCAAAGTAATTGGAAACCCTGAGATACACTTTTTGGGACTCTATCAAGCATATTTAAGAGTCCCAACTGATTCCTCTCAAATTATCAACACAGAATAATTTCTTTTTTGTCTTTGTTATCCACTGCTGTTCATTTAACTTAGAAATGTAGCAAGAGCACCTTTTGATGCTTTACTTCTCTGCCTCTTGAGGTTGTATCAGATGCAGATCACCTGTAAGCTATTGGGCTTTTTTGGTAAAACGACTTGTCTCTTAGAGCAATTGCATGTATAATCCACAGGACCAGTTAATGTTGTCTTCTTAAAATTGTAGATAACTGTAACACTGTCCTTAAATTTTCTTTTCCTCTCTCTTCATTAAGAGTGTTTCGGTAATTCATCCGTGGCCTGGGTAATTTCTGCTTTAGCTATCTCAGTGTGGAGGGAGCAAGACCATAAACAGTCTGCTGTCAAATAATTGTGTCCTAACAAAAGAGATGGGGTTTTCCCCCTATTTTTATTAAACTCAAGCAAAATAGATTGTGTAAAGGCAGGTATCAAAAGGACTCTCCTTTACATTCTTATTTACTTTAGGATCATGACTACAGGCCCTTTTAGGCAGAAATTATCTAGTTACAGGTTGTTTAGAATATTGGCAGAGCTATGTAGAAACCAAATTACTTTTTATAAAGCTACTGTATATCATAATTTTCTTATTATAATACTGAGTAGTTTTTCATTTGTTAAGCAGCATGAGCTTACCCATGAAACATATTTTTTAAACCCATCTTTTTAAGATTCAGAAAACAGGACCTACGTCAGTGTTCATCAACACTTGGTAATCATTTCCCAGTAAAGAAGGAGGAGAAGAAATCCCCATGAGGAAATCCTTCTGAAATGGGTGTGCTTAGGCATGCAGGAGTTGTCCCATAATGATTTCATGGGAAGCAGAAATCCGTTCTTTGGGAAATTGATACTTTGATGTGGACAACCTTACTGATTGTGCAGGTTCTTTACATATGGAACTAAAATATATAAGACTTTTTGATGTTACATGCTTCCTCTTGTAGCAGTCTAAAAACTCCCACAGAATAAAACCAGACAACAAACTGTGAGGAAGAATTTTATGATTTATGTTAGTTTTTCATTGCTAGGCCAGTTTATTTTCTCCAGTTGCTAATACTTTCCAGGTCTTGAGCATCTAAGTGAGCTTTCCATACACACACCCTCATTCCTTAGTGGAGATGAGGAAAAACCTGCAGTGATTCACAGCATGCTCACTATCTACCCTGGCAATGTTAGCCATACCCACAGTCCTTGTTGGTTCAAAGGAATAGCAGCAAACCCCGCTTTCTCTGCCAAAATATACAAATAGAGTAATAAAAGCCAAGTTATCAGTGTCTCATAAACGAGTGAAACCACTGTGTTGTTATTGTATGTGCCTTGGAAAGAGCTGTTCCTTGGAGATCAACACAGGATGGCAAATAGTTAATCATTGCTTTATCAAACAGTAACCATCTTCTAAATTGAGGTCCTGAAAATAACACCACAAAAATGCCAGAGGAAGGTTCCAGTCTGCTTGTTTGTGACTGCGAAGGTGGTTTTTACTGGTTAATGAATCCAAGGAGTGTTTGTACGCTCTTAACTGGGATTTAAGAGTTCAGGTAATTCCACTTTCAGCTCCAGTAGTTTGCCATAAGTATGTAATTCAGAAATGTGTGACATGGCAATGAAGGAATTCATGCACAATCCTGATACTTTAAGAGGATAAATTTTTTTCTGTTTTTCCTCTTCAGTCTTTATCTAAATAAACAATTTGTAGTAAAACACAGTACTCTGTAGTGCTTTGCAAAATACTCTCCCCATTTCTCAGCAGAATGGATAAAAGAGACTTTTATCTGTTAGTACTAAGAAAAAACATTGTGTAAAATTGACATTGAGGTATTCTGGTTGTGCAGTTCTTGTGTAGATGGAGTGAGATTTGTTGTGCAGTGCCTCACCTTCAGTCCTGTATGTTCCCCAGCTAATTCACACAGTACAATTGATTTCCCAGCTGGTAACTAGTTTTGCCATTGTTACTTCTGTGCTTGTAATTGCACTTTGAGGTTGGCAGGTTGGCTCAGGCTGTGAGATTCCCAGATTGTGGATGTTTTCCCAACAGGGAAGAGTGTGGGGACTGAGTCTCTCTCTGGCAGAGCAGGAGGAGGCAGTTGTTGTGTTGTGCTTGTGTTCGGTGGTGTGTGTGTGTGTGTGTGTGTGTGTAGCCACAACCTTTCTTTGTGTGGTAACCAAATAGTGATCTGAGATACCCTGATAACTTTAATTTAGCTAATAAAATCTCCCACACAGCATTTAATAAACTATAGCCCAACCTTAGCTTTTTCACTTTTTGACATTTGATTCACTTTAACTGCTCTTTCTAGGTATGCTTTGGGAGATCATTGCTATAGATGAACCTACTGAGTAGATTTTGCCCCAGAGCAGGAAATCAGCCTATGGAAAAGTGCAGGCAAGCCAGAAGGGTTTGGCAGAGATGTCCTGGTAGATTTGGGCTTCATCTGCTGGTCACTATCTGCCTCATCTACCTTTTTTCTTGTTAAAACACCTTGGTATAAGGGAGTCCACAAAGAATCTGTCTGGGAAGGGCTGTGTTGATAGATGCAAAGGACTTAAGGCCAGCTTAGTTTTTTGGGATACTGTGATGGACAGCAGATCAGCAGCCTTGGGGATAAACCAAATAGCAGGACAACAGCAAATACAACTCAGCGGCACAGTTATTCTTGGGTGGTGCCAGATGCCCATGTGTGTCTATAAATAGCCCTATCCATAGTGTTGCCATTGTCCTCTGTGTGCCTGTGGAACCACATGGGACTGCTGCAGGAAGCAACACATGCCTCCCACATGGCTAACAGGGGAGAGGATGGTTTCCACCCCCTTGGTGAAAGTGTTGCACTGCCAGTTTGGGTGTTGGGACCGCTCTCAGCCATACTGACCCTTGCACCTGGTGACTGCTTCTTCTTCTTTCCCCCTTCCAGGAGCTGAGTGTTGTGACCTGCCTTACTTCTCCCTGCTCGGTGTGGGAACGACCTGAAGAACATCTTGGAACCACCTGTACTGCTTCATGCAGTTAAAGTAAGATTAAATGTTTTGGCAGCTCTTTCAGGTATACACCAGGATTGAGGTGAGGGGTTTGGGAGAACGGGTTTGCCCATTGTCAAGCCATTTGTCACACTTAGCCTTGACAGGAGGAGGGGATGTTGATATCAAAGCAATTATAATGATATAAACAAATTCAACAAGTTACTTTGCCATAAAATACAATCTCTTTGTGGTGGAAGTAGAAAAGGGATATGTGGTGTTGCCTCCTGTATCAACCAGATGCCACAGTATAAAATAGCACTTAACACTTAGAGCATCGGCTGTTTTTCCCTAATATTTTAAGATGCAGCTTTCATGTCCCTGGGGCAGGCATATGGTTACAGCCCCAGGATTTCCACGGGATCAGAGCTGAGGTGCCTCCTGGTCGGCACAACGACTGTCAGTCTGTCTGCCCCGGAGCAGTCGTGGTGTTGAGGCTTCTGGGTTTGTTGTTCAGCTAACACCAGCTTCTTGGTGTGGTGAACCAGATCACGGGATGGATCTGGCCTAAAAGCGAGGATATGTTTATTGCAATACTGACAGGAGCTGTTTTGACTCATGGAGTTCCACCCTTTCTCTCCAAAAAGACTTGGATGTGTAAAAACTGTTAGCCTGAAGCAAAGAAACTGCCAGAGTCTTGCCTGGAAATGGGTGCTTGCCATGTGTGAGCTCTCTCGAGGGAGGGAGGGAGGAAAACCACGGCAAGCTGCCTCTCTTCTCCTCCCACTGTCCTTAACCTGTTTACCTTCTGCAGTGCCTCATATTTTCCATGGTCTTGCCTACAAGACCAATGCATTAACAAGGCTGAGTCCAAATCATTGGTGTTACTGAGCTGTGGCAACAGCTGGGTGGATTAATCATAAACTGTTGTTACTTGTAGAGAGACAAGTATGTATTGTAATTATTTGGGTTTTCCTTTTTTCAGTGGGGTTGAGCAGTGGAATTATACCTATTTTCAGACCTTGAGAAAGAAATGAAGCCCTTGGCATGATTATGAACGGAACCTGCTTTGTCAGGAATGGAAAAGTGGCTTGCTTAGAGCTGTCCTCCAAGTCCATCGTGTTTAAAGGAGGAATGCATGGCACCAGCTGCAGAGAAGCAATTTGTGGCTTGATTTGTCATAGTATTTCTTAACTTTCTGCTAATTTGGGGAGCGTGGTGAGTTGCAGTAAGCAGTGCTCGCTGCTGAGGAAGATTCCAGACCCTTTCTGGGGGTGACCAAGGGGGATGACTTTCTGGGCTCAGCTGCAGCAGCAAAATCTCTAGGGAGGGCCAACACAGGCAGCAAGAGCTGCTCACCTGAAATCCTGCCTGGGAACCAGCCTCTGCCTCACGTCTGATTTCTGGGTGTGCCTCCTCTGAAGGATCTGGGAAAAAAAGAAAGGCTAATTTGGAGTTCAGGAGCAGCATTCTCATACCCTTTCCTTTTTCTACCTGCTGGTCTAGTATTTCCATAATTGTGCTTATAATGACAATCTTTTCACTTCATTCATAAAGTGGTTACTGCTTAATGAACTTCATGTTAATGAGCTCTGTAACATTTAAAATAGCTGCATAACTTGAAAATAAGAAAAAAGCCATCAGCAGTGAAGGGACGGATTTCCACTCCCCGAGCTTAATCCTGTGTTAAAACATAATTGTGGAGAATTGCCTGGCTGGGAACAGCTGCACAGCGTGGGCTCTCGCTTCTGCAGAGCTCCTTGTCCCTGAGCTGGGGTAATAAATGATTTACTGGAGAGGCTGGGACCTGTGGGCACTTAACCCGTTCATTTCCTGAGGGACCAGCCTGAAAGGTCACTTTGTAAAGGCAGTGGAAAGAAACAGTTTCAGGTGTCTGCAAAATGTGGGGTTTTGCATATGAGCGTGCTGCAGAAAGGCTCAGGTGTGGATGGTGGGGTAGTGGAACTGGGTACAAACTGTGCTTACTTGGATTTTCATTATTTGATGCTTTAATTTATTTCAAATGAATGAGTGTTCTCTCTTCTCTGGATTAGGGATGTAATATTTTCTGTTGCTTGGGGTTTTCCTTCCTGTGGGATATTCCCAGTGCAATACAGTGTCCTGGGAGCAGAGCTCTCATTTTCCTTGCAGGGAATGCCATACCAAGTGACTCCATCACTGCAGTTGCAGTGTGAATGATGTGCATTTTTTGAGCCTGTTGTGCCTCAGAAAGGATGTTTTTTGCTCAGCAAAATGAGCATGTTCTCTCACTGTCTAAAGTATATGTTTAGAGAAGAACATTTTCCCATAGTTTTGTGAGTTGAAAGAAGAGGAGCAATTATGAAGGAACAGTTTGTAATTCTGCAGTGTCAGATGTGGTCATGCTGTGCCACAGGGAGAGAGGTTAGCACAGGTACTCCTGTAGGAAACCTGAAGTTTCTGATTAAATTTTCCACTTTACTTCTGGAGTAAAGTGTCAGCCAGGCTTTTCCTGAGTAAGTCTGCACTGCCTGAGGCCACAGTGGCAACATTTGCAAAATGGAGCCTAAAGGGAAAAGTGAGTCTGATGATTCTTCAGAGAAGAAAAGCACATTAAAATGTTGGGCACTGAAGCTTCTTAGACCAAAATGCAAGTGGAAACCTGTCCTACATCTTGGTCTTGATGCCATTTTTTTCCAACTCAACCTGTGGCTAGAACTCTGCTGTGGAGAGTTAAGGTTGGTGCATTCCTTTATTAAAATATACACTGGGTAACTACCTGGTTTGTAAATACTAGGAAATATTTAATATTTGTCAACATTAAAGTATGTGTGGTGTTTTGGGCATCACGGATTATTTTCTACTGCAAGCCTGTGTTTTTGGGAATGCAGTACAAGTGCTGTGGTTTGGGAAGCACAGAGAGAAGCAGGGCCTTACTACTCAGCTCTAGGGCTTGGGGATGTTGTTTTTTTGTACTGAAACCATCATTGCTCACCATAGTTCCTAAAACAGCACAGCCTTGAGAGTCAGAGAATAGTGAAGTGGAGAAGGTTTTAGAACACATGCTGTAGCAAAGAAGTGTAGGGATCAATAGAGGCTTTGCTCTCTCTCTCTGTATATATAAGGCTGTAGGCATCTCCTTTCTGTTGACAGCTCTCCACTGTGTTCATCCTTTTATGCACTGGGGTGAAATACTCCCCAAAGCCTGATCTTGCCTCCCTTTATTCTTCCCCTTGTCCCATCTCTGTTTTCAAAGATAACCAGTAACTTGCATGATACTTCAAGTGCCCAGTTTGATACCTGGGGATTTTCATTGAGTTCCTGGTAAAACCCCCAAAGTCAAGAATCACCTTTACAATTATGAGCTGGTTGTTATCAAGAGCTTCCCCCCAGGTTACTGCCAAAACTTGTATTCAAACACCAAAATGTACAGGAAGGTATAGACTGGATTTTGCTCATTTGAGGGGGCAGCTAGAATGTCTGCTAAGGATTTCTGGAAGTTAATATTTGAGCTTGAGATAAAAGTCTCATGCATACGTGAAACAGCTGCCCCAGAACCTGTTGGAGGACTTAATTTGAGTATAAACATGTGTGTGCTTTTGCGTACATGCTGCTCTTTAATTCAAGTCGACTGTTAGGTTTTAACTTTATTAGGATGTAGCTACTTGAACTGAAGATGGGGTCTGTGATTTTTATTTTGTTATAGAAGCATGATGCCTCTTTTTGAAATGTTGTTTGGTTTTTTACAAATCGATATCTTAAGTACTGTTTGTCTTTAGTAATGGTAGAGGGAAAAATTTACAAGTGAGGGCAGGGTTATATTGGATTACAAGTGAATTGCTTGACAGTATGTGTGTATTGTAAAATGGGAAATTAATCACCCTGTGTTGATGGCCCATGGACATTTACAAAAGGCTGGTCTTTCTGTAGCACAAATAGATTCCGGAAACAGGAAAGAGGCTTATGACAAGAGGATGAGATCAGTTTGTATAATTAGAGCTTGCTAATAATCCTTTTTTACTCTCTGTTTTTCCAACTTTTACAGTATCTTTCTTTATTTGCAAATTGGACATTTGAACCATAAAGAAATACCTGCTGTGATTTGAGTTTTGTGAGTTTTTTGTACCCACTAAAAGGTGTGAAATTGGAGCAGGGAAATGCATTAGAGAGGGATTGTCTTTCCCTACATGGGGAAAGCGCTGCTTTTGTTAACCCAGCACTGCTTCAGATCTTCCCAGGCCTTGGGCAGAAATTAAGTAATCCAGGTGATGATTTTTTTGACAATTATGAGATTGAAATGGTCCAAAAAAAGAAACTTAATGTTGAGACTAAGGGTATTTGGCTAGTTATTAGTCTCTGGAGTAAGACAGGAGTGGCAAAGCTGAGTTAGGGACTTATAGGATGGATAGGGTTTAAGCTGGTTTTTTTTTTTTGGTTTTTTTTTATGTGTGTGTATCTGCTTGCCTGTATTTTAGCTTCATTGTTTTGGGAAGGGTTAATGGGAAAGGTTTGAGTGAGGCAGGTGGTGTGACCAGGGGGTGGGTGCAGCCCTGGGCAGCCCAGCTCCCAGCCCAGGAACAGTGTGGTGCCAGTTCCTGCTGCCAGGAAGCTGAGCTACATTAAGCAAAGCAAGTTAATCTATATCCAGGGCATTTTATTAAATCATCAGTCAATTAAATCAGTGACGCTGTATTGGCTTGTGTTGCAGTGAGGCTCCAGCCCCTCTGCAAGAGGCTCAGCTCTGCAATTCCCCCACTGCTGCTTGATGGGCTCTTGTACATGCAGACCACAGTACTGTGGTTCCCTACACTGTAAAGAAAAAAAAAAAATCCAGCAGATTTTAGGCAGATTTTGCAGCTAAATATGCTCTTTAAATTATTTTTTTTTCTAAACTGTAGTGAAGTTGCTTTTCTTTTTGTGAAAGGAATCTCTGTGTGTCTGGTTTTCCTGAGGTGGTTACCTCTGTGCTTTAGGAGGAGAGTGATGGTGGAGCCAGACCAACAGAAAACATATTTTACATCTCCTTTTCAGCCCTTGTACCCAAAAGAAACTCCTGTTTTGTCTCTAGTTGAGTAGCAGCATATGTTTTTGTTTGCGGACAGGACACAGCTGGAAAACAGTATCACCTGTGGAAATGCTGGATGAAAGATGTATTTTTATTCCTAAGCAATCCATTTAGTGAGAAAACATCATGTTCTGCGAGTTACATAAATTCAGATGATTGTACACAAATATCTGGAGGTTTTTTAGTTCTAGGCTCAGCCGTGATACTGAGCACACTGCTGCAGTATGCTGGTAACTTCTTTGCTGCTGCATGTTTGAAATGTGGTTTCTTGTTTCCTCACCTCCTCTCCTTTCCAGGGTCAATGGCTTTTGCTGGTGGTATCACTTCCATGTGTGTCTGCTAAATAAATTTGGGATGGGTTACTTCTCCTAATGCCTCCAGCCTCCCATTTCTGACCAGATATAGAAAATCATTCATTATTAGAGCTACAGAGAAAGTTGTTCTGCATTTGGTATTATGTTGCTTCTCTTAGGGTTTATTTTAGTCACTGCAGTTGCAGCTACTCTATTTATGCAATTTTCTCCATGCATATTCTTGAAGAACTGGGCCATGGGTTTATTTTTCATGTCAAAGCTGTTTGTAGTTTTTGTCCTGGCTTTTTTCAGTCTCCTTTCACACGGGTTTTAAGGACAGGGCAGTAGTACACTGATTATACTGATTAAAAGCTCATTCATTTCATGAATGGTGAGTTCTGGTGTTCATTCAGTGTTGAATAAAACTCGTGGAACAGAGTGTGTGGACAAACCCATGTCTTGCCTAATACCACAAGGGGAGAGTAACTTACTGCAGGTCTCAACTTTGCAGGAATATACCCAGGGACAAGAAAATCTAAGTAATAAAACCAACATCAAGTCATTGTTTCTTTCCATTTTCAGAGTTTTCACTACAGGTGAAAAAGAAAAAAGAAAAACAACCAGAAACCACAAACCCCCAAACTAAATGAAGAAGAGCCTTTTTTCAAATAATTATGTTACAACAAAAAAATGAGGAGATTGATGATGGATAATACAACACAATAAAGGTCATATACCACTCAGAATAAAAAGGGAATATTCCATCTTTGCAATTCCCTTGATACTAGGGGAGAACAATAAACTTGTGAAAGACATTGCTATTTTAGTTTTCTTTGCATGAAATCATGGCTCCAGCAGGAATTCCTCTCTGTATGGGCAGTTGGTCTCCTCTTTGCTCCCCTCACTTACCACTTCCCCATCTTTATTTATCTTGTGTAGTTTAGAGCAGCAGCTCTGTAGGGCCTGAAACCCAATCCTCTTGATGTTTCCAAGTACTTCATAAATTAACATTTTGTACAACCAGAGTATGGAGGAGCGCCCTTGAGGACACCATGCTTTGTTGAATGAGAAGTGATGTGGTTTTGGAATCTTGGTTTTATTTTTGTTGTGCAGCCATATAGAAGGAAGTGATGCAGCTCAGCAAAGGGGGTGAATGTGTGCTCCCAGGAAATCCTGGGATTTCTTTAAAAACTCTTTTACAACTTCTGGGCTATTTGCCTAAAGGGTTGCCTATAAGGCAGTTGCCCCACTGTGGGTTATTGGTGTCCCTGTTAAAAGAAATCTATAAAAGAAATTCTATTTATCTTGCTCTCTTGCAGATAACCAGCATCAATAGTGCTTTCCTGATTTCTATAGGATATGTGTAGTTTGGACTACCTGGTGAAGTCTTACTCCAGAGCCTTGAAATCAAGGTTTAGTCTCTTCAAACCAATGTTACAGGATAATTCTGTAAAAAGTCAGTTCTGTTGCATTAAAAAAAAAAAAAAAAAAAAAAAAAAAAAAGTCAATCCTCCTTTGGCTTTCATCCCAGCGATGCTGTGATACTTACAGCTGGAAAGCCATCCTGCTTTCTCTGCATTTCTGTTTATCTACTGGAATGCTTTCCATGCCATCTGTAACCATCAGATTCTTCATGTGTTTTTTGGCTGTTCTTTCTTGCCTGCAACCACAAGCTCTTTATGGCTAAGACTGGTTTAGGTTTTCTTTGGGGTTTGGTTTTTTTCTTTGGTACAGCTGAGAGTGCATGAGTAAAGCTTTGCAAATAAGGATCAATGTTTCTAAAAATCAAATGTTAAAATGATAAATGAAAAGGTCAAGCGTTGAGATTCAGATAAAGTTCAGCAAAGCTTAAAATTGAAGCATATGTCTAACTGAAGTTTACTTAAAATACCTAAAAACTGAACTTAAAAAGCTTGAAAAAGCTGAAGCACTTACAATTGAAGTTTATTTAGTGCATGAGGGAGAGGGAATGGGGTAGGTAGGCTTTCCCAGCTGTACCACATGGATACATCAAGTTCTTCCTGCCCAAAAGGATAGAAATGGCTTTCTGGGGCTCAGAGCAGGCATTGGCTGGAAGAATGTGCTCCTCTAATAACAGGAGAAAATAAAGTTTAGCTCTTTAGCTTCCTTTCCCTTGGGTTTTTTTCCCCGTTATTTTTGCACTTGAAGTAGTCCAACTTACTGACTGTATTAGGATCCGTATGTATCTTGGCTTGGTTATGACCAGTATGATCTGCCTTTTGTTTTTCCTCTTTTTACTGGATTAAAAAATTTTAAAGTTTTTCAGAGGCTGCTCCCTGCCTGTCCATTGGTTGGAGAAATTCACTTGTCTAGAAACCTAAATTTAGTCCTTCACTGATGCAGAGTAGTCATTCAGGCTTATCTGTCACTCAGTTTTTCTCCTATATTTTTGCCAAAGAACTTCATAACAAGATAAAATATCTTCCAAACCTGCCTGGCTCCTTGCAAACTAAGTTTGCATCCTTAGAAAAATTGGAATGACATGTGCATTATGAACCAAGGAATCACTTTAAATCACTGATGTAAGGGCCAGCTAGTAAGACAAGAGGGGGAAAATAATCCTTCCTTCAGGAAGTATTCCCATGATTTTTTGACAAGACCCAGTGTTCAGCAGTGTCACCTTATTTCACTCCTGCTACTGTGAATTTCTCTTGCCATAAAAAAGCCCAACAAAAACTGTCATGAGTTTGAATTCACAGGGAGTTAGTCTATAGCAATGAGAAATTCTAAAAATCTGTATGTGAGGTGAGCTTGAAAGCCTGGAGTTTTTTCAAGCACGGTTTGATTTCTATAAGATACAATAAATGCTCTTGTAGACAAGGCAATGTTTTTATGCTCCTGTTTAGGACATCCAGGTTCAGAACAGGAGAGAGGCTCAGGTAGGTCATGAGAGAGATTGGCAGGATTTGTGATTTTTTTGGTTTTGTTTCTTTTTTTTTCATTTTGAGCCCTCAGTAGGACTGGAACTGCCCAGGGGCATGTTTTGGGGCACAAGTGAAGATTGTTTGCAGAGCTGTTCTTGGAGCTCACCTGCCCAAAAGGCAGCTACTGCTACTGACCCCCTCTTTTCCTGAGTAAGTTTTTGTAAGAGCTGAAAATACAGTGAAAACTATCAGGCATAACCATTTTGGGGTGCTCTTGCTGTACAAAGGGGAATCTCAAGGCTGAAAATAGATATGAATTGGACTGGATTTAAAACTGTTACAAAACTCTTGTCCATCCACTGGCTGCCTCAGAGGACCTTTTGCAGAGGGGCTGTTTTGATGCACAAGCTTGGCAGCCAGCTTTGGTATTTTAAAGCAACTGGCACAAAACCGTGTTGTAAAATAAAGAGAGCGTGTGAGGGAGCAAGGCTAGTTGGAATCAGCTAAGAGAACTTAGGCTGTGGTTTAATTTCTGTCTCACTAAAGGCAAACTGTGGGATTTGGAAAGGAGCAAAGTATGAACAAGATCCTGCATTTTTTGTGTGAAAAGCAGAGTGGTATTTCATCTATTTTAAAAAGGGCTTGAAGTATTTGCAGAGCATTACCAGTTCTGCAGACATGAGTAACAGCAGAAATTCCATTTTTAATTGTTTTGCATTCCTTCATCTTAGGATCCTGGATCTCTTAATACACACATTAAATGAAAACTTAGAGCTTTTGTTTAGAGTGAATGTTTTCTGCTGGAGTGGAGGAACTAATGCAAGAGAAATTCTGGTTCAACTGATTCAAAGCTTAATATAAGAAACTTTCACCAGGTTATAGAGAAATTCCAGGGACAAACCGGAAAGAGGAAAGATTCTAGACTAAAATAGCTTTTGTAGGATGAGTAATGGTAGATTTTGAATATGAAAAATCCTAATGCAGAATCATGAGCATCATATATTCTGGAAGTCTTTCCTTCAGAGCATTTTTGATAGTTTATTTTCTGTGTAGGTTTGAAATGTTTTTAAATAAATAATACAGTGAAAGGGGTATAATGACACAATTACCTTGGACAAGGTATTAGTTGGATTTCTTGAGCAGCAGAGAGAACTACAAATATTTATAAATGATTTTTCATGGAGGAGTGGGGGAATTGGTGAAAGGATTTCAATTAAGGACTGATAATTGTCATGAAAAGCAGATGTGAAGGGAGGATTGCTAGTAGGAAAGATGAACTGTGATGGACATGAAAGGGAAGAGAAAAAGTGCTTATTGGAAATAGGTATGTGTGAGTGCTAAAGCAACTTACAGAGAAGTACGTACAATTTTATGAAAAATTGCTTAAACTTGCTTTTTCTTTTTTGTTTCAGTGTTCTGAGGTCATGAAACTTAATCCACAGCAAGCTCCGTTGTATGTGAGTACCAATTAAAACTCTTTTTCCCCTCTCTTACTATTCACACAAAACCCTTCCCATCAGCTTTTTGGAGATGCTGCTTCTTTTCTCTTTGCTCCCTAAGGAGTTTATTTATATTAATTCAGTTGCAAATGGTAACTCAGCTCTCAGGTAAGTCACAGAGTTCCTCTGGTTTCCTGCAGACTGTTTTAGGTAGGTTTTGAGGCAGGTAATGCTGTCTCTGTGCAGGTATCCCCCACTTCTGCTTTCCCTCCCCAAAGCGTGCTGGAGCGCGTGGCTGCGCTCGTGTGGCTTGATGTGTTGAGAAGAAAAAGCTCATGTGGAAAACTGGGCATCCCAGTGTGCAGGGCTTGCCCTCTGTGATAATATTCTTCTGTTTGGAGTTTTCAACGTGGCAGGGAGGACCTGGAGGCAGCGAAGGGCTGGGCTGCAGCAGGGCATGGTTTGTGTCAGCCTCTGGGAGCTCGTAACCTCCACGGCTCCATTAATAAGGAACAAGCTTCCCCTGGCTCTTGAATAGCAGCTTTGTTGGAGAACATGGGGACTGTCAAATTAGACCTGGATGTGCGGGGGTGTGTGAGCCTGTGTTAAATCTGTGCCAGAGCTGCCAGCCAGGTTCTGTGACTGTTTGCTTTGCACATTGCCCTGCCATGCTCAGACCAGGCTGAGCTGCTGCAGCTCATGGTCCTGCCCACAGACCTCGCCAGCCAGGGCAGAGCTGGATGTGAGGATGGAAAATTTGAAGGGGAAATTGCTTGCAAATGTGGCTTTTAAGGGGAAGGAAGGAGGAGTAATCAGGACTGGTGATAGGCCTGTATCTTGGAGAGTGTTGTGTGTTATGAATAATGGATCATACTGACCTTTAATGCCATGGAGGCTTTAAATTTTGCCTACCTTTAATTACCAACTAGAAGTTTGCATTGGAATTTATTCTCTACCTGCTGTCCTAAGTCTGTGCTTGAAGCAAAATGAAAATACTACATAGTGTGATCTGATTTTGTGAGAGTGGCTTTCCAGGACTACACCTGAATTTTATCCTGAATTTTGAAACTAAATATTGCCTGAATTTTATTAAATCTCAAGTCTATTGAATTTACCTTGACTTTGAAGAAACTTCATTTAAACTTAGGACACATTGAGAGAGACTGGGACTTATGTGCAAATATATGATGAAATTGCTACAATAGAAGCACATGAATTGTGTAATGCAGAATATGTCATTTGAACAATGTATGACTTTGCTAATCTGGAGGCTTTGTTTTCTCAGGCTTATCTACTGAATTAGTTTATTTTCCCACTGTTTTGTGTGGGGTTTTAATACTGAAGTGGTACACTTAGAAGTCCTCATCCCCACGTGATAGAGAACTGAGCTGAGGTCAAATGTAGCCTGGTGTAAAATAATGATTATATGCCACTTGGTATAGTGTTTCTTTGCAATGCAAATAAGTTACATTATTAATACATCAGCGACTCCCTTTTCTCTCCTCCTCCCTTGACCAGGTGTATACACAAATCAGCTCCCTTTCAAAACAAGCAAATTTGTTGGTAGTTCAAGGAAATTTAAAAGGTCAAGATTTAGTCTTTCTGTTTGCTCTCACTGTAAATGCTTTGTACATTTAAAGATCAGTTTTGGTTTCCATGTGTTGCTAATTGACAGCTCATCTGAGGGTTGTTATGTGCCAGCAGAACACAAAGAAAAGGGCATCTTCCTGGTTCTAATGGCAGACACAGCAGTCTTGTGGCCTGGCTGTTGGGAGGCAAATAACAAACCTCACCACATTCCTTCTTCAGAGTGATGGCAACTCCATTTTTCACATACAGGCTCCTAGATCTTGTTTTCAAATTACTGAGAACAGTATCCTGTTAATTCCTCCATAAGGAATTTTGTCTCTGTAAATGAGTGGAAATAACAGGCAATACTGATAAGTCAGAGGATTTCCCTATCTTTGTCTACTTTCAGGAAAATACGCTTCTCCCACACTTGACCTTTTTGTTTTTGACACCTTTGCATCCTTTACACTCTTTCTCTTTTAAACTAATATCTTAGATTAAGGATTATGCAGTTCTGTTTATTATTTTACTAAATCTGCCATGAGTTTTATCCTGAAAGATCCCTTAGATAATTGTTTTCATCAGCAGCATTACTGAGCTCCTTTTAGGAGGAGAAAGTAAAAAATGATGTCTCCAGTTCAGTTCCTGGAAGTCAATCAGAGAGCTAGACCATATTTTATCCCATCTGATAATTACCAGGTTGCCCAGATTTCATAATTCATAATTAAGAGAAGGGGTTTGAGAGCCTGAGATGTCCAGTGTACTTGGTGCCAAAGTTTTTGGGTGATGGAAAAGATGGTATTTCCATATACACACCAATAGAGGGATAGAGATTCTTGTATTACTCAAATCAGTGTATAAAAGGAAGGAGGACCACCTGCTGTATCCTTCTTGGTACTCTCTTTTGGCTGCTTGAACTTCTATTTACCTCTTTGGTAAAAATCATCTGTCCTGCCTCTGCACAGCTTGTGCCCACTGACAGGTCGTGGACTACAGGCCCTTGTGTGTGAAGATGAAGAGTTAAGGTGGAAAACACATCCTGCAATAATGAGTGTGGTGTTTTTGTGATTCAGTGTCTCATTTAAGCCTTGCCTGATTGTTCTCCTGTTGATGAAGTTGCTGCAGGTTTGGGCTGGGACAGGTGCTCAGCCTTTGCTCTGCAAGCAGCTCCTGTCCCCCAGGACCCCCAGTAGCATTGTTTGTGTCACCCAGAGCTGTTGTTACCTCCACTAATGAGCTGTTTAAGGATCTCCCCTGGCCCTGGAGCAGGGAGCTGCTCCCAGCAGTGCAGTCATGGGGCTGAGGAGCTGGTGCCAGCAGAGATAGGGCAGGGAAGTGTTCCCCAATTTAGCTCGGGCGCGATAGTGCGATGCTGGTGCTCCCATGGGCTGGAGGGCAAGCAGCTCCCCCTCCCCTACCACTGTCAGCACAGAATTGCAGCTAGAAAGGGTGGTGGGACTTGGCAGGGCCTGTGGCTGAATATTGTGGGGTGAATTTGAAATAAAAATGTTCAAACCCACATCATTAAGAGGCATTGATTGCTTCAGCTGCAAAAAAAAAAAGTGCATGTGGCTGGGCAGTCCTTTGGTTATCTGCCCCAGACTGCAGTTGGGAACATCTTTATTGATGCAGAGACACTGGATTAAATCCAAAATTAACTTTACCAACGTCCCTCTTGTATTTTGGTGCCATCCTGTTGATCTGGGGATTCTTATCGGGCACAGTGTAGTGGATGAGGGACAGTGTTTCAGACCTTATTTGTGGTCTGCCTGGGACTTTGTGCTCAGGGAGCCCAGGGTCTCAAAGCTGAGGGACTGACCTGTTCTGTTTGCTGGCAGGGGTGGGATGGAACAGGACGATGGGAGAGGTCATGAACTTCAGTTCTGTTTGTTTTTTTAAGTGCCTGCACTGACCTCAGTGATGGTAATTTTTTAATAAAAGTTGTATCTTCCTACCACCAGAAGTCAAAATTTCAACCTCAGCGCTGTAAGGTACTCCCTAGCTCTTGTCACTGTTGTATTGGAATATCCAGATCATTTAGCAGTATGAAAAAAAAAAAGATTAACACTGTGCTAAACAATGGAAATTTATTATTAGGTGACCTTTTTATTGTTGTGATTCATTAATTCTCTGTTTATAGATGAAATTGTTTACATTAGTCACTTAGATTAAACTCCACTGTTGCTAACATCCATAGGAGAATGCTTCGCAACTGTGAAGTGTTGATCTTTTTAGAAACATTATCATTAATTGGGAGTCCTGCAGATTGCTCAGCAGATTTAATTACAAAAGGATCAAGGCTCACAAGCCATGCCCTTATTTCTACCCAAACTTTAATAAATATGGAGTACACGTGAAGGAATGATCAAGGTCATGTCCATCTGGACAGAGTGTTCTGAAAATCTCCCTTCAAAAGTGATGTGCACAGCTTCTGATTTGAGCCTCTGCTGGCTCTGTAGAATTATTGATCATTTTTGTAACCCAGTCGTATCTCCTACATCTCTGAAATCAATGTTGGTTTGGGTTTTTTTTTTTTAGAAAATGACCTGAGAGCAGCATTTGGGTATGAATGTTTTGGAAAAGCACTGGGGTGACATGCAGGGAATGCATTGGGAAACATTAAGCTCATCTACTCTTGATTGCAACCAAGGTTACAACCTTAGATCTGCCTTTAAGACGGGAATGTTTTTTCATGGTGATAATGATCAGTGGGTGTGAAATGGAAAAGATTAGCAGCTGGAGAAGCATGATGTATTGCTGCAAACTTTTTTTCCTTTTTCCTTTTAGATTAAAAGGAACAAACTTGTTTTAAATCACAGCACTCCTCCTCTGCCTGGTTTGTCTAAGGTGTGCCCACGTTATTTGGAGTGACAAACCCAAATGTGTCATAACTGGTGATTGCATGAGAGGGCAAACACTTAATTGATAAAAATGCTGCCACTGACTTTGGTCTTTAATCAGGTCTGTGGATGGAGTCTCTTGTCTAAACTGCCACTTAGGAGCTGTGTAACCTGCAGAGTTTCTCAAGGAGACTTTTTGATAGAGATGAGAGCTCCCACTTCCAAGGCAAAATGTCGTGCAGCTTAATGAAGTATGAACTTCAAAAGCCTCAGAATGCATTGACCCTCTCTTAATATAACCTGGGGTTTGGGTACAGTAGGTCCTCTTCTGTTAATGAATGAACTACTCCTGTAAATTTCCCAGTTTGTCCTGCTTTAATCTAAAACTGAAGAAAAGGATAATGCTTGTAATATTTTCCCCCTGCTTACATATTCATATAAAATGATGCCCTACTGAATTGCACTGTGTATTCTTGAGAAGAACAATTGTAATACCCTCTGATGTTCATGTTTTAACCCTCCCCCTTCTGAATTAATGTTAAAGAATTGAAGATAGAAATTCACAATAGAGAGTTTTGGGGCTGTGGCAGCAGTGTCTGTCCTGAGTGCTGTGGCTGCCTGTGTCCCTGAGTGCAGTGAGGTGTTGTACCTGTGTGTGCCTCACATCTGGCTTCTTTCCCTGGCTGAAACCAGCTCAGGTGGCACTTGTGCACTGTTGTGTGCTGTATGATTAATGTTCTTCAGAAATCTCTACCGAGGGGACAAAAGGACAAAATGAAATACCTTTATGGTCCTGCTGTAGGATGCTGTCATGAGGTTGGCAGCTGTGGTTAAGTTACTTTTCTACTAAAGCAGAATTTGTTTGCTTAGTAGCATCTATGGTGACAAAGGCCACTGAGATGCCTCAGTATCTGAGGTCAGTCCAGCAGAAAAAGTAGAACATACCACACATGCTTTTGATGTGGGAATTTCTCACAAAAAACACTATACAGAAGCTCTGTCTTTGGTTCTGTCAAGGTCCTTAGGCAAGAGGACAGCCAGCCTTGATGTTTAGTTCAGCTCTGTGGTGAGAGGATCTGATAAACCTCTTGTCTTTTATTTGTTGGGTACTTGATTTCTTCTTAATGACAAACTAGTTTTCTGCCCCACCTTCAGAATGTCTTTGAGTAATGAATGAATGGAGGCCCCCGAGCACCTTTTACAAATAAAATATTTGCTTGCATTGCTTGTGGAAGAACCTGCTGCTTGGTTGGTTTTAAGAAAGTCAGCTGGGGCGCCTGAATAAAGTGATTTTTTTTGAGAGGAGTATATTGCAGCTTGTCTGGCTCTGCTTTAATTCTCCAGGCAAAATACTTTCCTCGCTAAACTGTGCTTGACCTCATCTTCTAAGTTTTTGTCACTCAGATCTTTGATTTAGATTCTTTTCATCCTCCACTTCCCAAACTCCAGTCTGCATCATGCAAGAAGCCATCCCTTCTGTGGAAATGGGTGTCTGGCAGCTGCCACTTGAGCTCAGCACCATCCCCTGGCAAGCTCCCTGCTCCTTCTGGGTTCTGTCATACCTCGGTGCAGACTTTTGCTCAGTCTGGTTATTATGAGGCTGATTGCTTGGCTTGCTCCTCTTAAGAGAGGCATTCTCCAGCTCATGAGGTCTGTGTGATATTAGCATAGGGCTGTTGGTGAAATGGTCCCTTCTGTGCATTCACTGAAGGCAGCTTTGCCTGGAGAAGTTGGATGAGGCTGCCAGACCATTGGCAGCATCTTCCTCTAGGAGAAGCTTTGCTTAAATTGCAGCTCTGAGGCCTTTTCTCAACCCTTCTTCCATATTGTCTGAAACTAAAAGTGCTGGATATGGGTTCAAAGCCCTCCTCCCCTCATTATCTATTTGAACTTCTCTTCTGTGATCCTGTTTTGTGGGTGTGAAAGTGCTGGTAAACAATAAACAGTCTGGCTTGAAGTCTGGAGCACTCCTCTGAAATTCTGCCCTTAACTCACCACTACTTTGCAGCATTATGTGTGAACTTTAATATGACTTGCAGAAGATGCCAGAGCTGGTACAGCTGGTAGGGGTGGGAAAGCAGGAGACAATGATCTGATTTTGGGGAGCTGTTAGATTGCTTCCTCCTGTTCTCTGAAACTGCAGAAGGAATCCTTATATTATCACACTAAGAGTTATATTAAAATTGGGTGAAATAATGTACATATCTTGGGCTCTGTGTTTGGGATTCATTATTTCTTGTGGTAGCTGATGAGCTGGGAGGACCTGGACAGACGCAAGAGATGGTCCATCCCCAGCATCACTGACACTGTTGCCTCCTCTCCTGTCAGGAGGAATTAAGCAGTGGAAATCTGTATCTGGGTTTAAGAGAACAAAAATACTCTTCAACTACTCTTCCACTATGGGATGTATTCTTATGTTACCTTTAGAATGAACAAACCCATTTCCCTTGTCATTCCTCAGGATACATGCCCCTGCTGTATTTCTTGTAACAAAGTGCTGGCAGTCATTTTGTTCAGCTGGAGGCAGTTCTGACAGCAGAGCTGATGTGAGAGTAGTGCTCATGAAGCTGATTTCATGAAGCCAAAATTTCACACAGCCCCCCAAATCCCCTGCACTCTGCCTGCAGTGCTTCCCATGGCTTCCAAAGGCTGTGTTGGATGTGCTCTCCCTGCAAGTGCTCATCCTCCTCCTGGCTCACTAAAGCAATTCCATATTGTGCTTTAGTGGAAAATAAAATAATTGTGAATCACTGTAGCTCGATGCTGTGCAGTGCCATCAAGTGGCAGTTCTGTCACAGGGCACATTTCCAGGGCTCCGTGTGTTTGAATTGCTGTTCAAAGTGTTTCTTTTAAACATTACAAAAGTTTCGTCTGTCTGCAGTTGTGGTTGGGGGGGGGTTACTTCATCAGTAAGGTAATGATTATAATGGTTTCTGTTCTCTAATGGCAAAAATGTCCCTGTAAAAAGTGCCTCAGTCATTGCAGTAGCTGTAAGTGTACTGTAGCTGTGAAAAATTTAAAGACTGGTGAGGATATTTTGCAGCTGGCAGGAAAATGAGTGCTGTGGGACACAGTGAGCTCTGTCTCTCTGAAGGTTTTGCTGTACTGTAGAGGAGGCTGACGTACCAGGAAAAAGCCATTCTTTGGCTCTCTTCTGCTTTTAGATCTTAGTGTTCAAACATGATTTTTTTTTTCCCTTTGGTTTTCTTTAAGACACCTCAAGGCTATTTGTGAAAATACTCCAGTGGTAGGAGATTGCTTCTAATAATATGTCATCATATGTACTTTATCTTCCAGGAATTGTGACTCTCTCCATCTCTGTGGTGCCAAGAGAGTAGCTGGATTTCTCTTAGTCACTGCACACACTCAGACTGCCTGCTATTGCTCCTAAGCACTGCAATTTTGTTGTTATTGCTAGATGGGCAATTAGTAGGAAATGCTATCAATCACTCAAGCAACTGGTTATAAAATTACCTGGTTTGGTTCTAGTAAGTGTAATGAAGAACAGAAGAGGCTTTAGGATGAGGCCAGAGCATTCCCATCAATTTGGTTGTGTTTTTCTAGGAACTGATTGAAGTAGTTTCCAGAATGTCAGAAAAAAAGCAGAAAAGTAAGATCAGTACTTGTTGTAGAAACTGGATGGTACCGGAGGGGACATTCTGCAAGAAAGAAATTTCCCCCTTTCTTTTGTATGGTTTTCATGTTCATTGTGACATTACTTGCATAATTGAAAGGTTAACCCCAATGTGTTAGTGCTTTGGTGTGCCTCCACACCTCCTCCTCCTCTGTACCAGAGCTGTACAGGGCTTGTGGTGGAAGTGGCTTGGGGTTACTGTCACTACTTGCTTATTTAGGCCAGAAAGTGCACAATTCTTTAAGTGAATAGTCTGGCTAACGCTATAAGTGAATAAATGAAAATTAATTTGTTATGATTTAATAACACCTGAATAAATGAAAATTATATGGTTATTTTCTTTACTACACTGCCAAATTCACCAAAACAATAAAGTTCCCATTGGAGTTTTCCCCTGGGTGTTTACATTTATTACAAAAGGGTGAATGGCACTCCTCTTATCCTTTCTCCCTAAGTTTGATTTTGCTGCTAATTTTACTGTTAATTTTATTTTTAGCATACTGTTTTTGTGTATGCTAAAAATGATTAGACATGACCTTGGCTGCTTGGGTTTTTTTTCTCTGTGTACAGCACAGGCTGGCACTGAGCTGATGCACTGTGCATTCTCTGAGTGCTGCAGAGCACGTGGAGCCCCGTGCTAAGGCAGTGGTACAGCTAAATTAGCTATTAACAGCCCAATCTAATAACCTGCCTGGCTCTGAGTAGCAGAGTGGCACGTCAGGAAGATCTCTGCATGAAGATAAATCATGTGTCTCTTTCAGCAGTAACAAGATCCTGTTACTTTGATGGATTTCTGCTGGCAGTCTGGAGAGATCTCCTTTGAGCTGCATGGATTAATATGTGTGTAATAGTTATAATAGCATCTTGACACTCAATAAAGACTCATCTTGGAGATGATTGATTTGGAGGCTGACAGAGACATACTCTGTCAAAGGGTGAGGGCCACTAGTAATGGATTTCTTGAAGCATAGCCATTTCCACAGGAGTTTGTGCTGCTTGCACTGGTTCAGAGTAGGAAATCCATCCTTTGCTCTCCTCAAACCTTTTATCTCTTTGCAAACAAATCCTGCTGCAGGATTAGACACCTGGACTGGCTTGGGCCATGGTTGTGACTGTGAGCTGGTGTTAATAAATCAGCCCTAACAATGTTGGCTCTGCAGAAAGGCAATTTGAGGATGTCCATGGCGTGTTCTTTAGCACAGGTCACGCTCAGGATGGATCCATGAGAGCCAGCTTGGACTTGGAGGCAACAGCTCAGGGCTGTTTATCATAAATGTCCTTGTTTTCCCACAAATGCTTTTTTGCCCAAAGCATCTTGAATGAATGGTCTTCTGACTCTACACTTGTATCAACATTTTATCCATCAATGTGCTAAGCTCAACTTATTTTTGGACCAAAATTTTTTCCAGCTTTGAGGAAAGAAAGTGATGGAGAGAAGGAAGTTATTTTGTCTCTATGTCAGTGTTTCAGGTTGTTGGTTTGTGGCTAGTATTGGAAGAGATCACTTGGCTCAGTGCAGTGTTAATGAAATATGGAAGGTATCACCTTGATTTGCTCTGTGGGCTGGCAGAAAAATGTGTACCATCATTGTGCTCTTCTGGTGGCCTTCAGGCAAGACAGACTGGTCAGTGATTGTATTTTCCAAAGAATGACAGAATGCTTTGCAAAATCTGCCTTTCTCATCACAGAGGTGCTCAGTATCTGTGCTGTTAACCTGAAACCTTTCACTGGTAGAAATAATAGCAGTGCTGTTAATTTAAAAAGGAAATAAGGTTAGGTCTGGAGATCAATTTTTAAAAAAAAATACTTATTTTATTTAAACCACAGGTGTCATTCTTGTCTTTTTTGTGTGTGGGGAGTGTTTTGGTTTTGTTTTTTTTTTTTTTTTAATTTGGGAAACTTCTCTGCTTCATGCTTTAAGATCAAGGAGTTTGAAGTCATTGACTACAAAAAAGGACACAATCTGCCCCAAAACTTGGCAGCTTGCCATTCTATTTATTTCTGGAGTCTTTCCCTGAAGGTTTTATCTGCAGGAGGTTGCAACACTCCACCCCAACGACATCCATCTTTCTCCCTGCTCCTGACCCAGGTCACTGCCTTTATCGTGGGGGATATCTCCAGGTGAGGAGGGATTTCTAGAGCTGCTCATGTTCAGACAGATTTCACAGCCCTACCTTTGTTCCTGGGGCCTGGAGTTCTGCAAAATGAACTGTGTTTGATGTGATTTTTTTCCCTTCCCACTAAGTGCTCCTCTGAGTCAATCCATAGTGGTGAAATTGAGGATGTCTGTAATGATTGCTGTTATCTCGCTGTAACAGATAGCTCTGACCTTCTCCCATGGTCCCTTCCTTTCCTATCCCTGTGCTGGGAGCTTGCAGGCTAAATGGCCACGTCTGGAAAAGGGAATGGATGTTCCAGGGTCAGGCATTGAGATCCCTGACAAATTTGCCCCATGCCAGGACAAAAGGAGGGGAGGAGGAATCAGCCGGGTGTTTTGGAGGAAGGATCCATCCGCAAATTCTGCCCCTCAAGTATGAGCTGTTTCATCTGTTAACCTGGGAACAGCAGCCTGGAAGAGTTTGCTGGATGTGGGTTATTTTCTTGCCATGGAAGATGAGCATCCTGTGGTTTTCAGAGCCAGCAGTGATAGCGCTGTGTCACAGCTGACTGGCTGGAACATTTACTCAGACCTGGAAAAACTGGGATCTCAGCCTTTCTCAATCAAAAGGGTTATTCCAGGAGATGAGAGCATTGTCATGTTTGCTCTAAAAATAGTTGCCCAAACCCCCATTTCCTTTTGCAGTCAGGAGCCTGTGTGGCTGTGCATGATTTGGTCCTGCATGGAGATCTCCATGTGTCCTTTCCAGATGTTTTCATTCTCCGGGGTTTTAAGCACCAACCCAATTTTGCACCAACCCAAAGTAACCTTTGATGGGAGGGATCTTCCAGGGTGCTCAGCTGAGGTATGGGAACTGTCTGGGAGCAAAAGTTTAGCTGCTGATCTTCTTTTTTCCTGACAGAGGTAGATAATCGATCACTGAGCATCTAAACAATTATATTGTACTTTTTTCCTTATTTGATGATTTTTGTTAAAGTGCCTTGCAGTTGCCTTTTCCATGCTCCAGCTGCTCTCAGACTCCTCTGCAGTTCTCAGTTTGAGGTGAAATTGTCTCAACTTTCTCTTTGACTTTGTCTAGCTTAATTATTGTCAGTGCTGCAGACTTTCCAAAGAAAATGTCCTGTGATTGAAAAGCCAGCTGTTCCTTTAAAAGCCCTTTTGATAAAAGTTCTCAGTGTGTTTGGACCATGATTCCCATTTCAGTGATGAAGAAACTCAAAGCAGAGGGATGTGAAAGGATTTGCCTCATGCTGGAATTACAGCCTGATCCTGGGTACTCTGTGTCAAGCAGTAGCTGGGGTAGCAGCAAATCCAACTCCATCTAAAAATGAATAAATAAAGGTACCAATGAGCCTAAACTGAAGGAGGAGGAGGAAGAAACCACAGCTGTAATTTTGTGCTGTGCTGGGTACAGTGAAGCTCTCCTGGGAGCTGTTTAGGGCTTCCCAAAGGGGAAGAAGCAAAAAATACAATAAAGCAGTGACTCACCAAGGGCCTGATTCATGTTGTGAGTAGGAAACAAAACAAAACTTGTTGCAGTGGCAGGTTACATTTACTCATCTAATCCAGCCTCTTTAATAAAGCACCATAACCCCAAAATCCACATCTCTTAGAAGGAAATACCTTGGGAGAAAAGCTTTCTTTCCTTCATGTGAGTCTCCAACCCATCTAACCCATGGACTTCCCATTCAGTAGGTTTTTGCTGCGTGAGGAAACAGCCACAGTTTGCTGTCAGTGGTCAGCAGCAATTTTTGCACTTTGATTTTCTGGGTAGAACAAATTAATGATTACTGGTTGTTGGTGTTTTCTCATTTAAAGCAGGATGTTAAATTAACACTTGAGTGCTGCAGTATTGCCATCTAATGCACACTTGATTTTCATAAGTATTTTTAGATTCTCTGTATGGAGATCAGAGTGGGTGGTTAGTGGCTTAAGTAATGTTCTTTAAAATTCCCAGTATGAACCATGGGGGGAAAACCCAGCCTAGAAATCAAATGCTTCAGCTACAAAAATACAGCTTCCCTTTATTTTTTTTTCTTGTTTGTTTTCAGAAATGTTAAAATTTGTTAGCATGTTAAGAATATTTCTTTTCCCTTTTTCAGTCCATTGTTGACAACAGTACCTGTTTCTGGTAGAGCTGATATCCCTTGGGGAACTTTCCCTACTGCCAGCTGAACTCATGGTTTTCATCTTGAAGCCAGGAACTCTGCATTTGTCAGGGCTGTTTTCATGGTCCCAAATGATGACCAGTTCCCACAAACCAGACAGATTTCCAGAGTTTGAACTGGAAAAGAAAGATGTCTTTATATGCTAACAACACTTATGTATTTCTTGAAAGGTGAATAGTATTTTTGAGGTGATAACATAAATGATCTTAATTCTTTTGAGCTTAAAGGTTTTGTTCACATCATTACCACTTCCAAATATTGCTGAGGTCATCTATTAAAAAGTTTTAAAAAGCCTTTGAAGATAAATAGTCCATTTTAACAGGTTTGCTTGGAATTGTTTGTGCTTTGCCTGCACACAATCCATGTGCATTTAACTGCATTGCTGGAAAAGCTACTGCCTAAAAAGGTGGATTTGTGCTAATGCCAGCAAACTGTGCTGACCAACAGGTGCCTTGTCTAGGTAGTTTTGAGGTTTGGTTCTAATGACAGCATCTGGGGCTTTTTAGAGATAATTGTATTTTTGCTGCCTTAACTAAGCCAAGACTTCAGAGATGGGCCACTCTGAAATCCCTTTCTGTGTTGTTTTCTAATTTAAAGCTCAAGGTCAGGCTTGGCTTTTCCAGTGCACCTGTCCCATGGGGAGGCAGACCTGATTTCTCCCTTTGGTTTGGAAAAGGGAGGAGGAAAGAGCCCCATCCACTTTCTTTACATTCCCTTACATCTGAGACCAGGGATTTTTCAGATCCAAACGAGGGACAGGGTGGCCTCTTTCATGAATGGACCAAGATGGAATGTTTTCATTTCCAATGGGCTTTAAGCCAAGTAAATATTAGTCGATCCAAACTAGTTTTGAAATTAAATTATTCTTATTTGTTGGAGTGTTCCAGAGAATGGCTTTGATCTGTCTGTACTTTCACCAAAGGGATATTGGCAGGCTGGCCTCCCATTTCTAGCCATTTGGGATGAAAGAAGGGTTATAATAACCACCTTGTGTGGCAGTGATACTGAACAGATGACATTTTTTGGACAATATTAAATGAATAAAGGTAAACATATTTCAATTAAAATGTTTTTGGAGGCTAAATGCAATAGGGCTGTTAGAAAGTCTTCTGTGTGGGTTGGAGGAATTTGGCTGCATTTGTAACTGATTTTCTTTAACTCCAAAAATCTTGGAAAGAGAGGGGGTTGTTCTGTGCGTTATTTCCTTTCCAAATAAATACGTTGTTTGAATAACTTAAAAATCAAATTAAAATTGGCAGTGAACAATGAAATTGTCAGAAACTGGGAGGTAGAGGTGTGTTGAAGAAGGAGAGTATTTTTCTCCTGGGATCTATGATCACACCAGCACAGTGACCTGTACCAGGCACAGTGACCGAGTTAGCTCAGGTGACACCTGTAAGTAAACTGAAGCACACAGCAATTAAGCGGCACATTAGCAGTCTTACCAAAGATATTTGGAGACAATTTGAAAATTAAAGTAAAAAAATCCAGTAAATAGGATGCTCAGTGTTCCACAGGCTTTGCTGAAGGATCCTCCAGAAGAAGTGGGAGCAGGGTGGTGGAGACCTTCCCACCATGAAGTGCTGCTTAGGCAGAGCTGAAGAAGCTTTTAAATTGATACCAGCTGATGATAATTTATACTCTCCCTAGACTTAAACAGTAACTGAAATGAACTGAATTAAAATCTAAGGAGTGGAACAGGTTGGCTGGAAAGATCTGCTGGAGGTCACTGGTCTGACCACCTTCCACCTTCAAAATTAGGTCAGGTATCTAAATAAGTTCAGCTATGTGTTTAAATTCCAGTTTGGATTTCAAGTTATGTACAAACTCTGGTGTTGAGGTTTCTTACATGTAATTACTAGGTTTTCTGTAAATAACTAAATATACAAATTGTCATTTGCAATATTGGTGCAAATTAAATTGCCTTTCCTAGAATGTGAGTATTTGCACAGATAGACAGGTGTCTTCTCACAAAAACTCTATGTCAATTTGCTTTGATTTTGCAAAAATTAGACTAGCTGTGCTTGATTTCTGAGTTAAATAAAAGAAAGATCTCTTTTAACAGCTACCATGTTAAATACTTAGTGCTGTTGGTGAGGTTCTGAAGTGTCACCTGCATTTTAAATCTGTTTAAGTACTTTGTATGTTCATGCCTTAAGGGAGAAACGGTTTGAACAAAGACAGATATAAAAAACAAAGCACAAAGGGTTTGTAGGTTAAAACTCAAGCTTTTGGGTTTTTTTGAACAGCAGCTCAAATCTGGATCCATTTGGTTTAAATGGAATATTTAGTTTTCAACTCAGCATGTGAACTGGTCATGCTTGAATTTAAAGCTTGATTTATTTCTTTTTGCACCTGTTTTTATTTTAACACTGACTCTATACAAGATAGACTTCTGCTACATGGTTCCTTCCTCCCCAGCTGGAAGTCTGGTCTGATATTATCACGTGAGACCTTCCTAAAATTTACGTTTGTAACTCTACAACCTCTGAAAATGCAAAATGCACTCACTGCTCCATTAGCTTGTTTTTGTGAGGTTTTTTGTGGGTTTGTTTTGTTTTGTTTTGTTTTGTTTTTTAATTTATGGTTTTCTTTGCTGTGTTACAGCACTGACCCACATATTTGATTTTAAGACCAGCGGCTGGCCATGTACTTGCCCCACAAAATCTTGTTTGTATAAAACAAGGTACAATCCTGCCCCGGCAAGAGGTGCCAGATGGGCTGGATCAGGAGAGAACTGGACATAAACTTGGAGGGAGAGGTGTAAAAGGAGCTGAGGGAGAGAAGAGGGAGACGTGAGGCAGAGCGTGGGAAGCGATGCTAACGCGGGATGGATGTACGGGAGGGCCTGCAAGTCTGGGAATTTTCTACAATAGCTGTGTTTGACAAAGAGAAGGGATGACCTCAGTCATCTTGAGGGGGAGGTTTTAAAGGAAATGACATGTGTATCCTCTTGAATATGCAAATCAGAATTACATAATCTGCAATAACAACAACAATAATAAAATCTTTTCCAGATTTGCAGCTGTGGCCATATGCTCGGTGGGGTGGTTGGTGGAGAGCTGGCAGCCACAGCTGCAGTGTAAAACTGGGGCACCCACCTGGTTCTGATCTCCACAGAAAAAGGGACAGGAGGTCACATCACAGACTGTTGTTCTCGGTGTCTTGTAGTTTATATAATTTTTTCAGGCCAATAAAGGAAGTATGGGGAGACCCCAGAGGCATTTAAGAGATGTGTAGTAGATGTGGCACTTGGGGACATGGTTTAGTGATGGCTTGACAGGGCTGGGTTGATAGTTGGATCTGATGGTCTTGGAGGTCTTTTCCTAAATGAGTCTTAGGATTTTTTCATCAAATGAAAATACTTCTCTTAGTTCTGCAGTAACTGTAAGCCATCCTCTTTCCTTGCTTTCCCTTCCCCATGGAATACTGAAACTGGTTCATATTGCCCTTGTTCCTTGCTGTGCAGATGTAGGAATTTCAGGTGTATTTACTGTACCCTTTGCTGGGTTAACTGTGATAACCGTGTGCGCCTTTTATGAATACAATTTTCCCTGAGAGCAAAGATGAGCTAAATGATAAAATACGCTGAGGTGCTGAAGTAAACCCTCCATAATACTAAGCAGGAGAGTTTAACTAACAGATCATGAGGGTTTTTTTCCCTCAAGGCTTGAAGAACTGCTGTATTTGCTAACACACAGAGCCTTTCACCAAGGCATGAGCTTACAGATGCGTGAGAAGAGCTACCACTGTCTGTACCACCACAGTTACTGTTTCTTTGTAAGGAAGGTGGAAAAAAAATCTCAGTGGATATGAATCTTTGGTGTCTTTGTGTATTTATGGATTGCGGATGAGAGATGTGTTCAGTGATCAAGTTGGATTGATGGTTGCAGTGCTGGCTTGGACAGGGGAAATGTGAGCACTCAAGGAAGAATTAGGGTGTTTTTTCAAATTTCTGAAGGTGGAGGTAATTTTAGGCCACTGTCTCATTTTTGGTGTTTTACCTATGCATATATGATGGTATATGTCTATATATATGTGTGTGTACAAAACTCTCTGTGTGGGGTGTACATATCTGTCAGATTTGGTGTGATTTCACTGTATTAAGTTGTTATTTTGAATATACCCTGGAGATTTCTGCATGTCTCTTCTTAGAGCCACACTCAACATATTTCTTAAATGTTGGCTTGCTTTGATGCTAAGGTTGATTTGCATATCCGAGTCCTGTGGAAGGAGTGTATGAATGGAGAGTGTGAATCTTGTAGGAAGAGTAGTTTTATCTTAAATGATGAAGTTCTTGGTCAAACCTAACCTTGAGGTTTTTTGTTTGTTTTTTTTTTCTCCTAGGGTGACTCTGTTATTACAGTGCAGCTGAGTGAGGAAGATAAAGTTGAAGATGATGTAGTTTTTTATTTGGTCTTCACTGGATCAACTGTCCAACACTGCACAAGCACGAGAAAGATTAATCCTGGGAGTCTGGAGACAATTTCTCCTGGTAAACAATTTCCTTTCTTTGCATGTCAATGTATCAGTCTGTGAAATTTGGTTACTACAAGTGGATTGGAATGTAATGCTGTTTCCTTGGTTGTCTTTTTCCTCATTTACACATTCACAAGGAGTGGAACATGTGGTTTGGATGACTGCTTTTGCCTTTTAAAAACCTCTTTCTTGATTTCGCTAGAATTATATGACTTTGAGATTACAATTATTTAATATGTAACTATGACATGATATTGTAGAAAGCTCACAATCACAGATACACATCGTAAAAAGCTTTTAAATGCGGGGAAGATGGTGGAAGATACATTTGTGAGGTTACAGATGCTATTGCCTAAGTGGTGGGCAGTAAGTCTTGGCTACACTTAATCATCTGCTTGACTTGATGAGGTTCCTTGCTGTCTTCCTGGTGAAATACAACCCTTTCCCCTAAATCTTGTTCAGAGCTCACACAGCATTTCTGGAGCTCTTGCAGTACAGGTGATGTGCTGCTCACTGCAATGTCTCCATGGCTGGTTCAGATGAAGTGGGTTTCCACATGAAAGCCCACCACTCTTTTTATCCTTTGTGCCACCAACAAACCAAAACAAAGTGAATGGGCATTTCCCTTTGGTGACTTCAGGACCGTGGGAATGAGCGTGTTCCAGGCTGCAGACCTCACCATTAACCTTTCATTCTGACTTGTTGCTATGCAGCACGTTGCTACCAGTGTGAGAAAAACTCCTGACATTTTCACTACACACCATGTAACTCAGCCCATCAAGTGTTTTTCTTGAGTTTGTCTTTTCACCTACCTCCTAAGTACTATTTTGTGAGAGATGCACATGGAGTAAAATTGGGAGGTTTTTTTTCACTTGGGAATGAGTAGCTAAAAGTTGGGCACTCCGGTTTTGTTTTTTTTTATTTGATTTCCTCCTCTTTTTGTGCTGTTCATGTTGTTCAGTTGGCTTGGGAAGAGAAGTCTTTTTATGGCTACTGATGACTGGAGCCCCGTGCAATCAATTAGATTAATGCTTATTTTCTCCCAGAAGAGCAGGAGAGGGGGTGACTCCTTCCCTGCTTTTGTGTGGTGGGCGTGGGGCTCTGCCAGCCCTGCTTGCAATGACTTCACCTCTCCCTCGGGGCCGTGGCTGCTGCGCCAAGAAAGGAACTGAAAAGCTCCAGTGTTCCCTTCAGCCCATGTGGGAACCAGCGTGCTGGATGGGATTTCCGGGCAGGAGCAAAGCTTTCCCATCACTGTTGTCCTTTCCTTGCAGCACTGGTGGATGTGCCCAGGGCTGGTGGCTGCCAGGTGGTACCAGAGTGATGCTCTGGGCACTGCCCGTCCTGCCAGCCCAGAACTGAGTCACTGGGGAGGGCTCCCTGCAGCTCCCTGTGTTGCTGTTAGTGGGAAATCTGACGCCCTTCATGATTCAAAAGGAAAAGAGGGAATTTCTCTCAATTGTTCCTTAAGAAATAATGGATTGTTTTTTGTGGTTTTTTTTTTGTTTTGTTTTGTTTTGTTTTTCTTTAATCCAGTATAGTCATGATCTTGTGGCCTGTAAAGCTAGACTGGGATGGATGCTGTCCCAAAACACAGCTTGTTTCAGACAGAGTTTTAAGAGACCTTTCAGAAAGGTAGTCTCATTCCTGCACTGTCCAGGGCTGTGGTGCAAGGAAGAGGTGACATCCTGGATGTAAAGTAGCCATGTGGATAACACCCTGATCTGTGCTCATAGCTCATTTTGGTGAGACTACCTAAGAAAAAAGTACTTCAGTGGTGAAGAGGTTGTTGGGGAAAGGCAAAGCAAGAAATGGGAAAAGCCTGATTTTTTTCCATACCCTCTGTTGACACCCATGCATTTGTCTGGTGTTGTTTCAGCACTGACTACACTGATTTCAGTGGAGGTATGACTTATTTCAGTGCAGCTCTTCCTCCTCCTCCTTCCTGGATGCAGAGTGAATCTGTAATCATGTGTTTACTCTGTATATTCCACAGTTGCCTTGGTGATGGCTGTGGTGACTCAGAGCGTTATTTGACCTCGAAGGGATTAGCCATGAACAACACACAGTGTGTGTGAGACCAGCCCTTGTTCAAACACCCAGCCCCGGGCACTGAGCAAGTGCTCTGCAAGGAAACTCCTGCAAACAGCTCTTTTAGCCAAAATCGCATCCTTTACTTCCAGCTCCGAGCATCTTTCATTTGTTGCTGTGATGCAGGGAGTGTTGCACATCCCTTTGAGCACAGCAGCTCCTCAGGGACAGCTCAGGTGGATTGAGGAAGGGCTGATTCACTCAGGAGCCTCTCTGCCTTCCTTGAATATCCCCTCTGCATCCCTTGTCAACTCATTCCCTCATTCTTTCCCCAAGTCCTCAAAATTTCATGTGGTCCCAAGGAGACTGCAGATGAAGTCCATCAGTCACTGGGGTGACTGTAATTCTGTTAAACCAGAAGTGAAAACAAGCCCAGATTTGTAATTCTTGTTTCTTGACTTTTTCAGTGGGTTAAAAGACAGGAAAAATATTTCATTACATTTGCTGCCAAAATGAATCAGAATGTTTTAGCAAAGCTTTCAAAGAAAATCACATTTAAAAAGAAATCTTAGCAACATAAAGTTGTTTTAGGTGAAAAATTAGACAAAATGGAATGAAAATATAAGCTGTCAAAATACCTCATAAATTCTCATTGTATGTGAAAATTCTCTATATCCTGAAAGACTTTACCTAAATAAAAGCTTATCACTGCAGAATTAAATTATTGCTGCATCTTATATAATTACTAGTGCAGTCTGCCTCTTTTCTATGATTTTTTATCAGCAGCCTTAAACACTGAATATATATAGTCCATACTGCTGTTCACATGTGAGCTTTTATTTCTGTACAAAATAAAAGAAAGTACTTCTGATTGTAAATTTATGGGAGCAGCCTTATTTTAGCTGAAGATGTGGTTAAATACAGATTCATCACTTCTTCAAACTACAGAATACTTACTGTACAGAATACTTGCTCTGAAGAATGGGATGGGTTATTTATCCTGCCCTGCTATTGGCTGTGTTAATTTAAGGAAGGTAATTTCCCCTTGTAAGAAACAGATTCTCATCTGAGCTGATCAGTCATAACTTGAAGTGTCAAAATTAGCTACTGAGATTCAAGAATTAGCCAGGAGATGATGTTTTGTGGGCTTTTTAGTAGCTCTTGTGCCAGCCTAAGGACACCACCAGGTTACATCATCCAACCAAGCCTTTGTTTGTCTCAGTGAAAATCTACCAAAACCTCATTTAACTGTTGGCTTTACTGTGACTGTTACAGTTCTTCTATTTCTAATTAATCTGGTTGAAATTCTCCCTCATGGAAGCAGTTTTCCTCAGTACCAGAGGCCCTGTGTAGTTCTACAGCACAGTTTGAAGAATTGTTTTATCAGACACAGCATTGAGGTGGCAGGTGGGGGTGTGATGGCACTGCCACTGCTCCAGTGGGGATCTCAGTGCAAAAGCTTGCTTTTGGTGTTTGGAAAGCATCAAAAGTCTGGAGGAAGTCTGAGCAGGGAAGGAAGTGCAGAAATGATACCATCTCTGCTGCTGTGGTTAAACTGTAGTTGGCTGCTGAGTTTGTGCTGTTGGGGTTGGATATGTTCTCTTAGGTCACAGATGCTGATCCTGTTGGTGTTGGTCATTAACTGAGCTTTTCAGTGAGTCCTTATTCCTACAGCAGCTGAGACTGCCATAATCTTAATGCATTTTTTTCTTCCCACCATCTCTGCAGGGTGTAGGGAGGGTAATTGAGGCCAAGCAGATTGCATGTGGTAGTGAAGGAAATCTGTGTAAAGCAGGGAAGTGAAACATTCATTGCAAGACAGCAGCCTCATCTCCTGCCTCTCTGCTAGAGCAGCTTTTTTCCCACTGGGAAAAAACCCAACCCAATAATAAAAATCCTCAAATCATGATCTGGCAAACAAACCAGCAGAAGGAATGACCTCATCACTGTCCACATAAGTCAAAAGTCCCAACCACAACTTGCCATGGCCAGTGGAGGCCTCTGAGCATTGGGAAGCTCTTGAGGAGATCTGGGGAAATTTTCTTGCAGGAGCTGATGAGCTGGGAGCCTCCAGTATTTGTGTGGTGCATTTATTGTGAAAGTTGGCATGCCATCACCATAGCAGCTGTATGATTGGATGTATTTTGCTTTGCATTGAACAACTGGTGGTCTGGAAAGTGTGGGAGGCACAGGGGAAATTTGAAATGAAATTTCAAACAGGGAGAGACAGTCCAGAAATCCAGAGCTGCAGCAGCTCCTGATCAAATAAGTGAAGGGTAAGAAATACTCTGTCTGTGAGCCAGGTCACCAAAGCAAGAAGTAAATTTTGTGAGATGTAATTGCCTTGCTGAGTACTGTTGCAATGTATTGTATCACTCTGTGCTCTGTAATACCAAAATCACTTTTCTCATGCTTGTTGAACTCAAAAGGTGCAGGATTCTTGTGTGGGTTTCAAAGGGGAGGAGAACCAAACCTGGAAGTAGAAAAAGGGTCTGAGAGACTGTCTGCCTGCTGGTAGCTGCCTGCCAGCAGTTTCCACAGGGCTGACACATTCCCCTTGGCTCACTCTGAGCTTTCTCTCCATCCTTAAGCTAAGGCAGAGAGGCAGCTTCAGTCTTTAACTTGTTCTTAATTCCATAGCTCTCAGAGTTGTTGTTTTGGGTTTGTTTTTTTTTCTACTTACTTTCTTTCTGCTAGTTAAAAGGCTAGAAAAAAAAATTCGGTTAGCTTGGAAATATCTTCATTTCAAACTTTTCATTTACTGTGAAATCCTTTACATATGGTCATGCTTTATGCACTTCTACCACAGACTGTGTTTTCCCCTAAGAAACAACTCTTCATAGAAAAAGCTGTATTTCATGAATTACAATCTTTGTACTGGTACACCAGAAGGGTAAACAAGTTGCATAACAAATGGCCACTTGGCAATACCAGTTGTGGATTTGAAAATACTCTTAATTATGAAACAAAAAACCCCCTTAAAATAGACTAAAACAGCATAGCCAAGAAGACTTTTTGCAGTTTATCCTCTTCAGTGTATTTAATTGCTTGAGGCAGTGTAATTAAAAGGAAGTGATGCCAGTACTAGATGACATCAGTCACAGGAAAAAGTGATTGAATCTGTGTTGAAATTATTTAAGATGTAGTGTGTGGGGTCTTACACTTCTCTAGGTCTTTAAGACATCTGCAGTGTGTAAAGGCCTTTAAAAATATCTTTATCCACTCTTCAATCTCTCTTTCACCTTTCCAGTGAAAGGTCTGAAAGGAAAAGCAGAGGCTCCTGTCCATTGCTGGTGCTGTGCCTGTGTATTTCATAAGGCTTCCTGTGTTGCAAGAGTGAATACAGTAACTGTGTACATTTCACAAATGAACTTCAAAGACAGGCTCTGATTTTCTGAACTAGAACTCAGGATTTCTGAAGCAGAAAAGAAGCACTTTTTGGATGGTCACAGGAGATCCCTTGGCTTCCTTTTCCACAAGCCACCATATGGGAACATCTCTTGGATGCAAATCTGAGATCCTTCATGAGGTTCACACCATTTTTTTTTCTGGTTTTCCTGTCCTTGAATCTCTCTGTAAGACCTCTTTCAACCCAGCTCCACCATGGTGACTTGGAGGATGCAATTAGTCTTTAGTCACCTACCAGGCAAACCCAAACATGTGCTTCCAGCAGGGCTTTAAATAGCTGCCCAGGCTGGGGGCCCATTGTTTGATAGCTCCAATGTGAATTCTGAAAATAGGAGGTTTGGACAGGATTTCCACTTTTGGAGGAGTAGGAAATGAAATCATCTTTTAATAAAGCTCTGTTTAGGGGTGTTTTGTCTCCATGTAGGCCTTGTTAAACAAGAAAAAGTTCGGAGAGTTCAGTTGCTGCCCTTTTAACTGCACCCCAAATCACAGCTCAGGTAGCAATTAGATGGACAGGTCTGGGCTGTACATTAACTTAGCTGCTAATGCCTTGCAGCTGAGAAATCTCCCCCTGTTCTTGTGCTCATTGATCTGCACCAGTACCATGTAGAGGAAGCAGTGCTATCATGCTAATACATCTCATCTCTTCAGGGATAAGAACAGACAGGCCAGAGCTCCATGTCTTCATTTTTCATTCTCGTATTTTCCCCAGAGCAAGTTTCATTAAGTGTCCCCATTCATTCCCAGTAAGGAATTCTTCAGTTCAAGAGCAGTTGTCTCATTTAAAATAATTTTTAAAGCATGGTTTGATGTGTAGGTGAGGAATTTGCTTTATAGCAGCAGAATTAGGCACTGTACCCATCCCTCCATAGACTGAAATAGTTTTTAAATTTCTATATTTTTCCTGCAGTATGTTGATATTTCTCAAAACAGCTCCAAGTCGAGAATTGTTACCAAGCTAGATTTAAAGTAATTGAGGAGCAAAAGGAGAAATGGGATAAAATGCAATGTTGCTGGAGTTAAGGGATGGATTATTTGATTTTGTCACAGTCAAGACAGCCTAGAAATAACTGCATTTGATACTGTGGCCAAAAAAAAAAAAAAGGATGGAGAAGTTCCCTTCTTGGGATGTAGCCATGCTGCCATGTTTTCGGCCTGTAGAAATGCAAACCTTCATAAATAGGCTCGTTGGTCTTCCTGACTGTTGTGGTTTAACCCCAGCCAGCAACCAAGCCCCCCATAGCTGCCTCTTGTGCCATGGGGAAGAGAATGGGAAGAGCAAAAGTGAGAAAACTTGAGAGTTGAGATAAAGCCAGGTTAATAGATAAAGCAAACCAAGGGATTAGGTCACTATTTTCCATGGGCACGCAGGTGTTCAGCCATCCCCAGGGCAGCAGGGCTCCACCTCTATAATGGAGATTTCCTCCTTCTTTCCCCAGCTCTGTACACTGATCATGACTCCTTGTGGTCTGGGATATCCCTCGGGTCGCTTGGGGTCAGCTGTCCTGGTTGTGTCCCCTCCTAACTCCTTGTACCCCAATCCTGCTCACTTGGGCGGGTGGAGAAGAAAAGGCCTTGGGTCTGTGTAAGCAATGTTCAGCAAGAAGGAAAATATCAAAACTGTTCCACATCTAGGCGGGTGTTTGAGGGGGTTCCAGCAGCCCATAGTGGATGGATATAGGTGATGGAACCACCCTGATGGTTGATAAGTGCATAACTTGGTGTTTAAGCTGTGTTAGAAGAAAGCCCTGCTGTCTGCCAGAGGGAACAGAAGGGTGAGGCACAGGAGCAATACTGGCTGTTCTGGCACTGCCTGCAGCTGTGTGGTTGTGGACAAGTTATTAACCTCATGAAAACAGATTTGGTTTTGCAGTGATAACCACTTACCTCCTGAGAGTGACAGAAAGCTCAGCTCCCTTCTGGTAATGCTCTGGGACAAGGGCTGTAGAAGTTTAGACACTAGTCCAGGCCACTGGATCTTTGATGTGGTGAGAAGTGTTGTCCCACTGATGGTTCCTTCAGAAGGTTCCTGTATTGGGGATATGTTTGCTCACGTTGTTCCTGTAGCCTTTTCAAAGCAGAGGGGCACAGACCTCTTGAGCAATCTTTCTAGTATTGTCTGCTCTTGTTACATACTGGCTCCCTTTTCATTTGAACTGCTTGCCAAAAGTCAGAACCTGTCCCATGTTCTTACCCCGTGTCTGAAACCCTCTCAGATGTGAGGAAACAGAACATCAAAGCACTGCAAGTGGTCGCCCTTCTGAAAAACATTCCGTAGGGTTTAGCACGATGCTTTCTTGATCCTGTTAGATAAAAATGGATTGTCAGGTCTGTCACTTTCTCTTCTAGGCTGCATTCAATATCTGGGGAAGTTTCAGTAGAATCCTTGTTGGCCACAAGTCAGAACATGGTCTTTTTATCACCTTCCCTTGTGCTGCATTTTGCAGCTGGTGTTTAACACATGCTCCATGCCAGGGAACTTTGTGTACATCCACAATGTGCTGCTTTAAGGAGACCACACGTCTTGACTGAGGTTTCTGTAGTTGTTGTCTTGATGGAGGAGCCTCTGCTGTCCCACAGCAGAGTTGTTTGGCATTGTGGCAAGGAAGTGACTGTCCCAAATGGTTTCTCTGTAGCTGCTCATGGGCTGGTTTTGCCTGCTGCTTCAATCCTGAAAGTCCGCTGGCAGGTTATTCTGCAGATGGGATTCTTATGGGAATAGGCAGAAAATATTTTTAAAAAATTGAATCAAAGGTTTAACTGTCCTGATGCTATTAAGGAAACTTTTATTGTGTTTGGTTTTTTTTAAACTCTGCATTCTAGCAACCTTCCACTGCTCCGCAGTAGGGAGAGCCCAACTCACAGGATTTGGGTCAGCTCCTGTAGGCTGGCATAGTGTGCACAGAGATCACTGCTTTTGTGGAGGCTGAAAACAAAATTATTATCTTACCTGCTCTTTATTTGATATCCTTAAGAAGATCAGCAGCGCAAGAAGGTGTAGGGGGAAGCATGTACAGTTCTAAATGGCCTTAAAGGCAAGTTCCCCCAAAGTCGTATCATCCCCCCATGTCTCTCTTGAACATTTGGGGCTTTTATTATGAGGATGAGTGGAGTCTGTGAATGGGTTTCATCTGAGCAGCTGAGTACTAATATAGTAATTATTATAATGCACATGCAGTATTTTCAAGAGCAGTAGAAGAAGTTCATCCTACCCCTATTCTTCAAAACAGCAAAACTAGTAAATCTGTTCCTTCAGCTTTCACGTCATCCTCTTGCTAATAAGTACCTGGTGCTGGAAGGAAAGAAGTTTTCTCACCTTTCAGCTCCAGACCATCCTGGTATTAATGAGCAGTTGCAGCAACATCTGTGTATGTTTTCCTCCCCTTCTCCCCTTGCCTTTGATACCTTTCCAGCTGCATTTGCTCTCCTTAGGAAGCCGCAGCCTCATCTCTGACAATTTTGGTGTTACCCGCAGTGTCCTAATAGCAGTTTTGACCTTTCAATTAACTTCAGGATTGCCTCTTTCAGCAGACAGAATCTGTACAGATGCCAAAAGCCTCAGAACAGATTTGTGAGGTTGGCTGAAAGACCATGAAGATTAGGGACATATTTTCCCTTTTGTCAGGGAAATCAACAGCAAAAGGCCCCAACAGAAGAAGGAAACTTTCCCACTGACCGCAAATAGGAGCTTAAATGGAATTTTCAAGCCTTTAAAAATAAATCGTCATTTTGTATTTAATTAAGCAGGGTTTCATGAATGTGGTAGTATGCTGAGGTCATGGGCAAAAAGAAGCTTTTCCAGTAATTAGTGCAGGGTCCATGCTGTTCTGGCAAAAACAGCCATGACGTCAGTCTGAGGCTGGAACAAGAAACTGTGCCACACAGTGAATTGAAACACAAACCTTATTATTGAAGGGGCATGTCTGACAACTACAAGTTCTGGTTGTGTTGGACACATAGTATATTTTTCCTTTTAAAATTCCAGAAAGGTGTTTGGTTTGGTTTGGTATGGTGTTTGGTCTTTTTTTTTTTTTTTCCCTCAAGTTTCTGAGTCAATGAAATTGCTGCCATGCCATGGCCTCCTTTCTCCTGTTTCTCTTGCCCTAAATAAATAATGAAATTACCAAACTTCCAACAGCTCTGGTTTTGTAAATACGGAAAGTGGCCATTTCCATGTTTTTATTTAGCAGAAGCAGCTTGGTTTTTAGTTTTGTTGTGTGAACCCAAATGCAAGGGGCAGGTGCAGCAGTGAGCACACACAGGGCATGCCCAGGCGGGTTGTGCTCTTGTAGCCATGCAGACCTTTGTTTTAGGTGAAATTTCAATGTTTTCAGTGCAAGCCAACTGTTGTACAGCATTTGGAGTATGTAATTTTGCAGCACTCACATTCTAGTTTCTAATGAGTTACTGGAGTCCTGCAGAGCTGAGGAAGAAAGTTTGTCCATATAACCTGCCTTTTGGTACGTTAGCAAAATCTTTTACTTAAATTACTTAAAACTCTTGAGATTGCTTGTTGCTGATTATAAATAGCCTGGGTGGCTTATAGTTCTTGGTTTTACTGGGACAGAGAAGAGTTATACATTGTTTCCTTTTAAAATCCATAAGAAATACTTATCTCTGATGATACATATAAATTCCAAAGATGCCATTATTTTAGAGTTGCAACCCTCAATATCTTGGTCTTACTTGAATTAATGCAAAGAGCGTGTGTGCCAAAGGAATTGCTCAGTTGTGTTTCTTCAACCCATGCCATTTTTCCCTTTTTTTTTTTTTTTTACCATCTGTCTGAATTTTGTTTTGCAGGCCATGACTGCTGTGAGACAGTGAAGGTGGCACTTTGTGCCTCTAGAGAGGGTCACCCCGTTCTGGTTGTGGCAGAAGAGAGTTTCCAGTTTGTCCAGGACGAAGCCTATGATGCCGCCCAGTTTCTGGCCACCTGTGCTGGCAACCAGCAGGCGCTGAATTTCACACGGTTCTTGGACAGGTCAAGGCCACCTGCTGCAGACGTGGACTTTTTGGATGAGAAAGTGGCCTTGGCATTTCGACACCTGAAGCTGCCAGCAGAATGGAACGTGCTGGGAGCAGACCAGTCCCTGACCGGTGAGGACTTCTGGGGCACAGTGAGATTTGCAGGTTGGGAGAGAGGTAAAAAGCCTGGGAGAAAAGATTCCCTGCCTTGGGAACCTGGGTGTGGTGTCCATCCACATCCCATATCTTGCCCTTCAGCCTCCTTAAAATATATAAGGTATAAAATATATAATATAAAATATATAACCTTAACTCATGATTCCTCTGGGTCTTCTCTTATGAAATAGCCCGAGCTGACAGTCAGTATTTTCACATACATCCTGAAAGGGGGTTTTTTGTGTTTGTAACAATGGCATGTGTATCAGCATAGCTGCTATATGCTGAAAGAACCCTGTGTGTAGAATATCTGATGCTCCTGGAAATATCATTGTGCCAGAAATTTGGCACTTTTAGTAAATGTTGGTTTTATAACACAGGTGCAAAACGACTGTAACATGAAAAATACATGAGATTTTTTCTTGGAGAACTTGGGGCTCTGGATCTGAGTGTTTATACCCCATCCCTGGTTGGACACAGGATGGGTTAGCACTGCAGTTCCCCAAAATAAGCCTGGGCAATTTTGCAAATAAAAGAAGGGAAGGGTGGGGAAACTTGACCCTTAACCACAGCAGTGAGAGCTACTGAGAGCTTATAAATAAACCCCAAGGCTGGCCCAAAGTCTCTGGTGGCTGCTGAAGCAGAAGTACAGAGATGTTTAGCATGCTGTGGTGTGTCTGTGTCCTTGGAGTTCTGCTTATTTTGTCACAAGGAGGTAAAAGGAAACACACATGGGACCAGGAGACTAGTTCCAGTATGTACAAATCCTTGCTGTAAAATTTCAGGGTATTTTGACAAATAGTTTCACTTCAGGAATGTGACTGTGAGGCATCAGTTATCTTTCATAAGATGCAATGGCACAAACCCTTTGAATAGGGCTGGGATGTGGCTCACTTGGTGCAGCAGGCTCAGTTCTGCTCACTGCAACAGGATTTTCCACAAGAGATTTCCCTGCTTTATTTTTCTCCAGCTTGCTGACTGGTTTTGTAAATACCTCAATACAAAGCTAGGCAATTCCCATGTTAGCAGACATTAAAATATTTGATCATATTTAATGGCTCCTTGATAGAAATTCAGCAGCTGTCATATGTTTACAAGGAGATAAACATCTTGGTATTCTTACAGTCTGTGTGGAAGTCACTGATATTTCTTTCTGCATTTGAAAAGTCTTGTGATAATGCAGACGTTTCTGGTGTAAGTGATACAAACATAGTCACAGTGATCTTAACAAAAACTTTGAAACTCTGAATTGTTGCTGATTTTGCAGGAAGGCTGAGATCTGCTTTCTCTTTTTGACTTTGATTATTCTTTGGAAAATTAGCACTTAGGGAAACCAGGCCATAAGATTCACATTGGTTTGCTCAGCATGTGCTTGTGTGCCTAAAAATTGTGATTATGCAGGGCTCTGTATGTTAATGGACTTGTGGAGCATCTGTGGCATCCACAGTGAGAAAGGGGAGCTCTATAGTTCCAAATTCTGTAACTCTTGAGTGTTTTGCCATCCTTTAGTGAGGTGTAGATAGAAGTGAATAAATATAATGTCACTAAACGCAAATTTAGTTCAAGAATATGGCTATAAAATAACGTTCCTTTTTGTTAGAGGCAGAATTATCTGGTGGTTTTGCAGTGAGATATTTACACATAGGAAATTTGGGGGAATTTTTGTGATTGTGACAGGAAGGATTTGTATGCATAAGCATCCTTTTGGTCACAAAACTCTGCTTTGCTAGAGTAAGATGGAAGAGATGTCCCTGGTTTATGATGGAGCGCTAGATTAGGAAAACTTCTGAGCTAAAATACAGCACCCTTATACTGGTGCTTGTGTGTTAATTTGTGTGTGGGAGAGAGAAAGGCACTGCAAAGATTGCACTGTAGGAGTGTTTGAACAATCAGGCACATTCTGGCCAATGCCTGCAGTGGGACAGCCTGTCCTGAGCTGCTTCACTACCTATGAGCAGCTCTTGCAATTCGTGTTTCACATTTCCCGAAATGTCAGCACCAGATAGCTTCACATAACCTTCTCGAAGGAGAACGTACTATAGAAATGAGAACAAAAGGAAATGTCAGATCCCTTCTTGAAAGATGCTTAGCGCTGCCTCTGAGCTGGCACGTCTCTATGGGCCCTTGTGGGCTGGAAACAAAACGCTGCTGTTCAGCAAAACCTCTGAAGGCAGGAGCGAGCCGGGAGCCTGTGCCAGCTCCCGGAGTGCCCCAGCCCGATGGGGAGCTGCTGCTCACAGGAGGCTGCTGTTGGCAAACATGCTTAAAGGTCGATTTTTCAAAGGCCTGAAGTAGGAGGCTAGCTTTTGCAAAAGTTAGGAAGTAATGGCTTCCTGCAGGCAGAAGCTGGGTACAAGATCTGGCACTGAGCAGAACTCCAGGCTGAATTTAGAGGAGCGGGTGGCTTTGTGTGGAGGCTTCTCCTTGCTTCTGCCTACACCCAGCCCTGGCCAGGCTTCGAGCAGAGGGCAGGGAGGTCACTGCTGTCACCCCAGAGAGCAGAGAGGCTGCTGAAAGGTTCACCCACCTCAGTCTCTTGAGGCTGTTGAACTCATGTGCTGTGTCACTAAAGGTGACACACCCCCAGAACTGGGGATAGGAGCACCTGAGATACCTGACAGCAGAGGTTCCTGGGCTCCATTCTCTTGCTGAGGGTACTCAGCCATTTGGTGGGATGGACTGGGAGGCAGAAGAGAGCCCAGGACAGTGTGACTGGGGAAAAGCACAGTCCCTGAGACACGGCTGTGCTGTTCACCAGACATACACTGCCCCTCCAAAGCAAGCAGCTCCTGGGCCTTGCTCTTAGTTATCTGTCTATCTGTATGAACTCCAATGGCATCCACAATTTCAGAATGTCCATAATTAGGGATTAATCTTGTTACTGTGGTGTTCCAAACACAGCATTTCTTTCAGGTGCCATATAATCATGTCTGTCTTAATAATTACAAGTGCACTGTAACTTTCTAAAGAACATAGTTGTTACTGCTGTCAAAAGTGGGGCTATTTACTGTTCTCAGTGGCATTTAAAGGCAGCTGTTTAAATGGAACAGATTGTTATGCTTCATGTCTAGAAATCAAAATTTAATATGTATCCTGAGGATGTATGCAATGTAAATACAGGACCGTGATGTTCTGTTTTAAATTACTGAAGAGAAAATAAGCTAACTAGAAAACGACAACTGAATACTTTGAGGTATGAGTAATGATTATGGCTTGTTTGTGTTGCAGTGGAGTAGAAAAAAAGGAGAACAAAATTAGGGAGGATCTGAGGCTCAGGTATGAAAATCTTAGAGAGCTTAATTGTATCACTAGTAAACAGATCACTTTCAAAATAACTGAGAAGTAATATTCTTGCAACACCTTTGAGGAAACAGTCTTTCCATTTGCTTATTAAAAGTGAGTGGTGAAACGCAGAGCTATGGTTGATTTTTGGTTGTATGAGCTTTCTGAGGTTGTGCTTCAGGAGCTGGTTAATGCTGACAGAGGCTTGCTGTGATCACCATGATATGGAGCAATTCTCCTGGGAGTGTGAGGACTGCTGTGAGATAGGGAGCCAGGTTTTCAAGCAGATAACCAGGGGACCATCAGATTAGATAGAACACTTAACTGATTGCACTTACTGATGTGTTGAATATGTACAGCTTCCCAGAAATGCTCCAGGATAAACACGGCCCTTTGATAAGTACTGTTTGGGAAATTAAACTCCATGACCTCACCAGGTGGGGGGTGGGTATAGAGGGAAACTCTCTCCCCTGGTTTGAAATGCTCTAAATGTATTAGGATTGTTGTTTTAATAGCTTCATTTACAAAACCAATAGGATTTCAATGTACAGGACAACATGAATGTCACCAGGAATTGAGATCATGAATTGGGTTTTTCTGCACAAAGGGACAATGTCTGAAGAGAGAAAGTCACCAAAAATCCCATCTTGTTTAAAAAAAAATCCTAAGAAACTTTTTAAAAACTTTCAGAATTTGATTGTTATTATCTAGTCTTTTTTTCCCATGGGAGGATGCTAAAGTTATGGTACTGATGATGTATTTCAGACGTGGAGCTTTAATCTGTTCATCTGCTGCACTCTCGTTATAGTTTCTCTTGGAACCCTTTCAATGTAATAGTTACAGGTGTTCTTTTGGTTGGATTTCATATCCTTTCCAGTCTGCTGCTCAGCTTCTGTGCTGTCTGATAAAGGATGGTATGGTATAAATCAGCATGATCTGTTCAGTGCCAACAGCACAAAGTGCTCTGTTCAGCAGAAGTCCTTGATAAGATGTAAAAGCCTTTTCCATACCTAAATTTAGTGCCCTCTGCAGTGGAAAATGGGAAGAAGCAGAAAGCAATTCTTGTTCAGACAGCATCAGAAATGTGCTGCTCAAGACTGAGATGTACCGTTTAGTCTGTGGCCGAGAAATTGTTGGCATGAGAATGTTCCTGTTCCCTTTGATATTAGCAGGAAAGGGGACATGGAGATATTTTGGTGTGCTTTGAAAAATTTCTTGTTTATCAGTTTAAGAAAGGAATTATCCACACATCTTTTTATTAACTGAGCTCATAACTCCAAACACAACATCTTTGCTTTGACCTTTCTGCAATGCAGTTGTCTGCTGGAGCCTTCCCCTAGGATCTCGCTGTGAGATGGCAGCTTGGTTTTGGGGGGTTTTTTACCTTTGTTTTTCAAGGATTGATCTGAGCAGTGAGAACATTTCGAGCAGAAAGGAAGATTTTGAGGCCAGATGTGATGGTAGATTTCCAAATTGCTGAGTGTACATGACTTTGGTTGAGAATCAAGTAAAGGTCACGAGCACAGGAAGACAAAGCAATGCTACCCCATTCCATGGCTGGCTCATGAGATGTCTCAGGGCATGGAGGATAAAATGAGCATTAGGTGTAGGTTACTCTATCTGGAAAGATATTTTTAAAAAGGACCAATAATTTGTTGGGGTTTTTCTTGTTATTTAATCAGGTTTAAAATGAAAGTTTTTGCTTAGTGTTCTTGGGCATGTCATACCCAAAGTAGGTGTTTTTTCCCCTTCAATGCTTATTTGCCTTCTGTTAATAGCACCTTAAACCTTAATCCTTTACTATTAGCAAAGTATATATGACAGTCTTCTATGGAAATTTGGTCTTCAGTTGTGCTGATAAACTGTCTGTTCATGAATCACAGCAGAAAAAAATTGACACAAAAATAATATCTCCAAAGTCTTGTGTTTTGCCAGCTGGACTAGAGTACCCTGCCATTATGGGGCAATAATCATATGTTTCAACTCTTGCCTATTACTAGGAAACGAGAAAGGAACAAAACAATCTTGGCCTTTTCAGTATCGTGCATCTTGTATTTCCACAATTTCCTAGTTACCAGAAGCTTCTTGTTGGCATTCAAATGACAGCCATTTTAAGACAAGGAGCTCTTGCTTCGTATGTGGTAGGAGAAGGAGCTCTGGCTTTTGCATGTTAAAGCTTTTGGTAGTCTTTTTGCACCACGACAAGATCATAAAATCATTGACTGGATTTCCAACATTTTGTATGACAAGTTTCATCCCTTCAAAGGTAGGAAGTCTGAAGGGATCTGTTTGTCTTCCTCCCCTCTCCATCCAGCAAAATGTCCATACTTGATGCAGACCAGCTCTTGTCTAGCTTTGAGCAACACCATACACCAACAGATGTATTTTCATTATGTATTAGTAGTTAATCCAGCCCACAGATGGCACATGCCTTTTTAACTGTCACCATGCAAGTTTTGCACACTCCAGAACCTTCCAAAGCCATTGCCTGGGGCCCCTGCAGTTGCTGGATGTACAGTACTTTGTCTCTTCACTGCCATCATCTGTGCCCATCTGTTAGGGTGGCCTCGTGCCAGGTTCTGTGTCAGGCAGAGCCTTCCAAAAGTGGATAGGGAGCCTGTGTGTTTAATATGGTCTGGTGGCAACATGCCACCTCTTCTTGAACAGATCCTGTGTGCACACTGTCACTGCCCAAAGGCATCGGGGCAGGGCCACATTCACTTCAGTTGTGTTTGCAGACCCCTCTATCCAAACTCTGGAGCTACGCTGTCCACTGATCCAGTGATGAAGAGGACTGTTTCAATACAACAGGAAGGATGTTCTCAGAAGGAAGGTGCAATCCTATCAGCAGATTGGGACAATTGGGGAGGGACTGTGACATCTGGGAGGGGCCGTTTCATCTTTGGTCATATGAGACAGAGAGAAGCACCGATTTGGCTCAGGAACAAGAGGAATATCTGCCTGCAACTTGCAGTACTTGCAGTTAATAGTGTGTGTTTAGTGGTGAACCATGAGCTGGTGAGCAGAAGATGCTTTTCCCTGTTGGTAAGGCTCTCAGCTGCAGGAGGAGGAAGCATTTTGGTCCAGGGATCTGTGCTAATGCTTTGCAGATCTCCACTGCTCAGCTCTGGGGCAAGACTATCCATGCTAGTTAGGAAGATGATTTTCCCTTTCAACAAAGCAGCCGTAACAGGAGATCCCATGTGAGAACAGAACGTGGTCAGAGCAGTGCAGCACATTCTTTATTTGGATTGCAGCTGTTTGCTCTAACAGAAGTGATTTTGTGCCTCCTGCATCTCTGTAGGAAGCATTACACCACAATAATTATGTTGTTTCTGCCAATCAGTATACAGGTAGTGTGGGAGCTTTGTGCATGTACAAGTTCTTCGAGTAAAACATTGGGCATTTGCTTTCACTCTGGAAAAGTCCTATCTGTATCTACATTTTGCAGCCTCATCAGTGCCCTTTCTTTTGTGTCTGTCTATATGCTGTGTTATTTTTCACTTTTCTTTAAATCCAAGGCTGCAACCATTCATTAACTTCCATGTTGTGCTATTTCTAAATCATTACGCTCTGTAATATTTAATACCCAAATCCTTCTCATTACTTAGCTAAAGGCTGAGAATTTGTCTCTGGGAGAGCTCAGCCATTCCCTTTTCTCTCATCATCTGGAACCTCCATTCAGACGCACTGTGTATTCAGGGCAGCTTGGTTTTGCTTTACGGTAATCAGGAGGAGGTTGGGGGAAGACTTGGTTTGTAGCCCAGAGACCTAATTTGGAGTCATTCAGAAGAGAAGTGGTGCCAGAAAGCCTTTGGTTCTTGCATATAGATTAGTTCTTCAGAATTTGGTCCAAAAAGTTGTGAAAAATTGTGTGTGAGGCAGGGGAGAACTGCCCGTTTTTGCTTTGTTTTGTTTTTCACTGAAGGTTTTAATGACATCCCTAAAGCAGAGCAAATAAGCAAGAAAAACAGCAGCACTTTGAAGAAATGATTTCTCTTGGGGCACACTTCTTAAAGAAAAAAAAATACAAAATTAAATCCTAAAGCCATTATGTGTGTGCAGTTTAAAATCTGTTGTATAGGTTTGGCTGGCATCCAAATTAATAACCCAATAAATCATTTCTGTGATATTAAAGGGTTTATACCAAGTGTGCTCATTGGTATAGCTTTCTGAGACCCAGTTGGTGCTTTTTTTGTTGATGGTGGTGTCAGTCAATACAAAAATCCTTTGTTAATTAAAAGAACAAATTTTTATTTCTTGCAGTTTTTTTAACCCAAATGCTTTTGCCTTTCATACAGAAATAACAAGCTTTGATCTGCAAATGCTGGATTTCAGCAGTGCATCTGGAGCTCATTTCTGGTTAAAGCTTTTCAGAGCATCATTCTAGGGCTGCAGCTTTTGGAGTAGGGGGATATTTTTCTGAAATGAAAGCTCAGGCTCAAGATTGACTTTTACCCAATTAGAAGGTCATGGTTATTAAATACAAAAAGCAGCAGTGGAGATTGGTAGTTTATAAATTCTGATACTCAGAATGACAGAGCTACTGTATTAAGCTGGGAAAAGCTGATCTGAGGCATAATTAAATGAGGAAAGAAAATGCTTGCTGCCTTTTTTTTTTTTTTTCTATATGAGTTGTTAAACAGTTCTCTTTTATAACTGCTTTGGACATGTGCATCAAGTGTAATTGTTTCGTTTTTTCTTCATGCCTTGGGATAAATCAGCATCCCGTTAGATAACAAAATTGTCCGTCCCTAAAACCTGGTTCTGGTTGTGTGCAGAGAAGGTTTGGACATCCAGGAAAACCCACCTGACCACAATTCTGTTTGGGTGTGCTGTAGCTTGGTGGTGGCTGTGGCTGTTCAGGAAATGGTGGGGTTTCACATTGACTTCTGTGGTCAATCTCAGCATGAGAGGTCCTGAGCACTTGCAGTCCCACCGAAGCATGTCCCTCACTTGAAGACTGGTGTCTCCTGGATGTTGGCATCCAGGCTGTTTTTCCAGGTGCTGCAGGTTCCTTTGGGCTGTCAGCTCCTTCCAGCCGCTGCGTGGTGGGGCTGGGATGTGGGGACGTAACATTCCCCTGACCCTCAAGCCTACAAATTCCCATTGCTTTTCTTTGTTTTTCTCCCTTCCCAGAGAACATCCCTCGGGAAACGCTGATGCATTTTGCGGTGAGGCTGGGGCTGCTGCGGCTGACGTGGTTTCTGCTCCAGCAGCCGGGGGGAAGAGGAGCTCTCAGCATCCACAACAACGAGGGGGCAACGCCTGTGAGCTTGGCCTTGGAGAGGGGCTACCAGAAGCTGCACCAACTTTTGACAGAGTAAGGACGATTTGGTGGTTCCTCTGCTGGTTTTCCATTCTCCACCATGCTTGGCTTTGCTGTACATTATCGCTCAGTAGTGTCTGAGTGCTATACGACATCCTTAGAGGCAATTTTGGTATAGTTTTGCTTTTACCGTTCTTGCCAGCCCCAATGGGGGCAGTCCTGAGGGTTCAGGGGAAATGCAGTAATATTCTTGAGGGGTGTTTCTTGTTGCTCAGTGTTCTGCTTCAGCTGTCTTGTAAAGTCCAAAGTGAGTCACTGTAATATTGACTAATTAAGATGAGTCTCATGCAAAAAGAAATGAAAAAGCTTTTCTTCAAGCAAGCACAACTACCCAAAAGAGAGGAGCTATAACAGGCTTGGTGGTGGTGGTGGACTGCTGTGTCCTTACTTTTTAGAGAAGGAGTTTTTTAGTTAAATGAAATAGTGATCATTATATTGAAACAAGGCAGCATCTTGTAAAGAATAGGCATTTTACTGGTGTAGGTTAAAAACAAATAAGGTATGAATTAATGCAAATATTTAAAGGAGAACAGAATATTTAACAGAAACAGGTCTCCTGTAAATGGTCTTGAGAAACAGTCAGGTCTTACAATACACAGCAAGTAACTAGTGGCATGAGCATTTATTGCACTGCTTTACAAGGAATCCTTTGGAAAATGACAAGTTAGTTTTAAGCAGCAAATGTTTGGAGATCTAGCTTTAATAGCTGAGGCTAATAAAGACAAAGAGCTTAAAAAAATATCAAGGGGCCTGTTTGTATAGGAGAAAAGATTTAGTCTCTGTGTGTGTTATTCTGACGCCTGGTTCTCTTAAGCTTTGTTATAAACTTTGTGTTTCTGAATTGACTTCTCAGATACTTGAGGTTTATGTTGAGTGACCCAATGGCATGTTTAGGAGTCTGCTGTGTTGTACATATTATCATGCAACATTCTCTGTTACAAACTATAAATTATTCTGCTTTCTGTAGTTGCTGGGTGCAGTGTTGGAGGGGGCAGAAAGTACAATCTGTATTGCTGGAGTGATTGCATTTAAGTTTTATCCTTAAATTGAGACAGCCACGTGGAGCATCATGATACAACCTTGGGACTGACTGGAGCAGTGACATGGGGGTGGCCACAGCCCTTCCCCACAGGAGGGTGATGGTGACCAAATGGGCACATCCTGATTCCCCAGCAATGGGGTTTTTTTTATTATGCTGAGCATTTTCTGCAATAAGATGGGATCAAGACATGAAAATCCCTTTTGGGAAGAGAAATACTGAGCTTCAAAACACAGAAAATTCTGTGAAGAGAGCAAGTGCCATTTATGTGCTGTCAGAACACAAAGGACACTGTACAACCTCCTTTCTGCACTCTGCCTATGCTCGTGGTGTATAATCCATGCACACAGATTTGGCACACAGCTCGTCCCACTCAGCAAAACACAGAGCAGCAACGCATGTTAGTGAGGGCCCCTACAAAGGAGTCATTATTTTTACAAGTAATTAAACTGCACTACGCCAAATAAATGAATGCAGTGTGTTTTGTGATGCATTATCCTTGGGGGGAATTTATTGTTCTCTTGCTTGCTAATTTGCAGGACCCTGCATTTTACAATGATTCTCCCAGCCAGCATTGGGAAGGGGTGAAATTTTGCCATAATTAGGATACAATCATTAAAGAGCAGACATAAAACCTTCTCCGTTGTTGTAGTTTTGCCTTGGTTTGTCTGCAAAGTAGCTTGATTCAGCCGCAGTGTAAATATTTTCCTCAAAAACTAATTTCACTGGTGACATTTTGAATTTCTGTTTATCTGATGAACTTTCCCTTCTCAGCTTTTGCAGTACTTCATGGAAAAAAAAAAAAAAAAAGATGCTTCCTATGTAAGTTTTCCATCTGTGGAAGTATTTTGTTCTGTGGTGTGCACTGGCTTTTCATCCTCAGACAGGAAAGGTGCATGGGCTGGTTCTTTTGAGACCCAGGCAAGGAGGTGTCACAGAGCCTGTGCAGGTCACCAGGGATTGAGAGTCAATAGCAGCATTCATCAGTAAATATTCATATAAGCAAATAAATATTAATCATCAATAAACATTCATCAGTTGTGTATCATTCCTGAGGGGACTTGTTTTATCTCCAAGATGAAAACCGTAGAGTAAACAGTGTCCTGCTGTGCACATGGAATAGGATAGTCCAGAAGGGCAGTAGTTTTATAGGGGAAAAGTATATATAAAGATTTATATATAAAGATAACTTTGGAAATGGTGCAGTTTGCAAAGCCTTCTCTGAGTTTCAGCTGTTTCCAGAGTGGAGGATCTGTGGTTAAAGCCTGTTTCTCCCCCGTGTTGGAGCTGGGTGATGCTGCCTGCAGGGTGCTGGCTCTGCAGAGGCAGCACACTCATGGCACAGGCTGGTGGAACCCTGTGAGTAACTGCACAGCTGCAGAGTGCAGGAGTTGGTGTTTCCCAGTGCAGTCAGGGCAGTAACACAATCCCCTGGCAGCTCCATGTTCTGCTGGGCTCTTACAGCAGTGGGGAAAATGGCTTCGGGACACTGGGAGCGTGCAGGGTTGGAAATGTTGGAAGTGCTGCTTTGTAAAATGTACAAATACTGATCTGGTTGCTGATTTTATTTCTGTCTAGTAACATTTCTTTCCCCAGCAAAGCCAAATGCTTGCAGTTCCTTCACAGCTGAGAATGATTTATATCCTCTGAAAAAGGGAAGTGAGAGAAAAATAAAGACCATTTAAAAAAAAAAAGTGCATGTTTCTAATCCCTGCAAAGAGTTGCAATAGTCTCTTAGTTACAGTTAAAAACTAAACTTTTTTTAGTTTTGCTGGTTTTTCTGCTTTTTGTTCTTAAGTGTTTCTGCACAGCTCTGGGATTGCTCTTCCCTTCAGATTTCCTGGTAACAATCAGGAGGCTCAGTCTGTGAAACTGTAAATTAGTACAAGTCTGTATTTCCAAAATTAAAATGATTTAATTAACACACATGAGGAATAACTCACTGGTAGCAGAAGGGTTTTGTGAATGTTTTTCAATCCATGATTATCACTTGCTATTGTTCTGATTTTACATAAGTAATTGGTGAAGTCTGGGCTGTAATCTCTGCGGTGCCTCTCAAATAAGGATGCTTTTTCAGTGACTTTACTTTTATAGCTAAATACACTTTTCTGCTTTTCTGAGCCAGAGCTGCAAGAGGATTTGCCTTGTAGGTCTGTCTTTTCTTTTTTGCAGGCCCTTTAAGCAAATGTTTAATTTCAGAAATATCCAGTTTATGTTCGGCAGAGTGTTTAAGCAGGATCTTAAAATCAGTCGCATGGTATACATATATTTTATTTCTGGCTAAGCAGAATCAGAGGCTGTAAGGTTTATTGAATTAGTGCTGATGTTTCTCCATCTGTTCTTCCACTCCAAACCAGGCAACAGATCCATTTGATTGCTATTTGGGGAGGTGGATTTGAGGTATGGCTCGCTGTGGTGTGGCAGGAGAACAGTTGACTTTATATCTACAAGTGATGGCACAAGAATAATGTGTTAAGAGGGATTCAGAAATGTTAGAAGGGCACTGAAAGAGGACTCAGAGGGGTGTGTGTTAAGGAAATTCTGTTTAGCTACAGACAGTAATGTGTCTGGAACATTGTGGGAGGGCCAGGGGTCTACAGGGTCTCGTTTTGTGGCTGTAGGATCTTCAGTTGAAACACCATCATTTAATAGCTTTAACATCATGATTAGAAAGATACTGAGGTGCTGTGGGTTTCTTCTGGCCACAGCAGAGGAGCAGACTGGGAGCGTTTGTGCGAGGCACTGTTAGGGGTTAGTCATTATTTCTACATCAGATGAACTTTTAACTCTTTCTTTCAACATCAAAACTATTCAAAATAGTGAGCAATATGTAGGTTTTTCTTATATGAGAAACATACTTTTTTTCTACTTTCCTGGAGTGTTTGGAACACGTGGAAACACCTGAAGTATGAATTTTGTGTTTATTAAATCTCTTTCAAATTTGAAAATAATTGATTTATTTTAACCCATTCTAGCACATGCTGGTTGCATGGATCTCATTCACAATGCATATGGATGGTTATAAAAACAAGGAGGAGCAAGGAAGTGTTTGTGTGCATTAGTGTTTTGTATATTACTGAAGATTGTGGGTGCAGAGTTGATCATTCAGATACAAAGCCTCCATTACCCCAACACTTCTGCAAATAACACTGAAGTTCTGTTTGGTCAGATTTCTAAGATTGGTTTAAATGCTGCATTGAGTCTGGGTGCTGGGTTTTCCCAGGAGTGATTGTTGGCCTGATTTAAATTGCCTGTGCTGTGGGCATGTTGCACAATCACCACCAATCCTATCCCTGTAGGCACCATTCCTCGTTTATCCCAGATCACAGTCTGTCTGATCTGGTATTTTCACTGTGATACCATAATAATAGTAATAAAAAGAATGTAAGATTAGAATTCAATTTAGTTATGTTTTTATTTACCCTACAGAAAAGAGCATCGAAATTCTGGCCGTTTCCTAGCTTTTCATGCAGCCATGATGGTAGAGGCTATGTTTAATTTTTTAAAATTGATTTTTTTTTTTTTTTGTTTTTCTTTTGCCACATGGATCTAGGGGATCCCAGATCCTGTGGATCTGCTTTCAGAATCAACCCACAGCTGTTGTCAGGCTTACAGTAAGATCCTAAGAGTTGGCAGTGCTACTGAGTTTGTTTTGTTTCAGCTCAAAAATCTGGAGGGGATATCCCCAGGAAATAACACCTTGAGTTCCCACATTGCCTTCCTCACTCCTTTGTGAAACTGTGGGATAAATCTTCCTAACATGAAGTTTTGCTTAACTCACTGAGGCTTTTTCATTCATCTTCTGATCTCCTCCTCTCCCCTCCAGTTCAAACCTTGTCTCTTGGTACTGGAAAACACACCTGCTGTGAGTGCTGGCACCTCGAATTTCAGACCCTTGT
>VWYP01036846.1:1019086-1052876 GCA_013400435.1 Pycnonotus jocosus
TTTTGGGGGGGGGGGGGGGTTTTGTTCTCTTTTTCTCTTATCTTCACTCTTCTTAAAAATCTCTCTCCCCTATCTGCCGGAAGCCAGGAGCCGGTGTGAGCTTTCTTTTTTCCGCCACTCACTCTCTGCTCCCCTCCCAGATGAGGAGACATTCAGCACACGAGTACAGTGTAGCTCTGCCTTGAAAAAGGACTAGTCTACTTGAGCAGTGCTGGGAGGTTTAAATAAAAAAACACTTTCTGCTTCTCATCCCATCCTAGCTTGGATGGTCTAGCAAAAGGTGTCCCTGCCCATGTTGGAACCAGAGGATCTTTAAGGTCCCTTCCAACCCAAACCATTCTGTGATGCTGTGATCTTACCATCTTGTCTTACATGCCAGATGGGCAGGAGGTGATGCTGTAGTTTCAGCAGTCTGTTCAGCTCCCAGATGGAGCAGGACATGTTCTGACAGTATTTTGAGGTATTTTTTTCTTCTCTCTCTCTCGCTCTCTGTTTGAAGTCGTCACCCTTCTTTAAGCCACCTTTCTGCAGATGAAGGGTGGGCTGGTAGGTCTGCTCTTGATTTCAACCAAAAATTTCCCTTCTGGCTTTACTTTCATGGAACAGAAGACTGACCAGAGCTGGAGGACTTTTTCCAGGCTTTTTCAGTGGGCCATGGCTGTGCAGAGGGTAGAGCCAGTGAACACTCAGCAGCCTTCTCAGGCAGTCCTTGCTTTTTTAACCAAGATACTTTTTCTGTGAAAGTTGAGCTCAGAAATGTTTCTTACAAAATGTTCAGTTCACTGGTATCTGTTACGTATTTTGATGGGAAACTGTTGAAAAGGGAAGATGAGAAAGATTTGACCCAGGATGGTTAAGTCTTATAAGAAGACAGATTTCCGTTGTTTCTGGCAAAGTGCGGCAAACTGGATTTTTGTGCTGAACAAAAGCAGATTTTCGAACTTCTTGCAGGCTGAAGTTTGTATACATATTTTTGCTAATAAATCTTCAGTAAGTATTTGCATATCTGTTTTTATCTCCTAGTAGAGCAGCTTGGATATGCACTCTTATACAGCCACTACAAAAATTCCAAGTTGGGACAAAATAGGCATCTTTCACAGCCAGGAAGTACAAAATGCATAACAGCAAAGCTTTTTTCCTGGAAGAAAGTGTGTTTTTATCATCTCTCAGTAAAATCCAGGACTTGCAGAGAGACATGCAGGAAAGGCAGACACAGTGAAGCTCAGTGTATGAGGGCAAATGAGCAGGAGTGTCTGCTCAAATGGCTTTGGAAGGGATTGCCTGAACAACAGGAATAGTGGTGAGAAAATGAGTTAATGCTTGTGAATCCTCATTTGTCCTCTCTGCTTCAGACCATTAGTGCTGGGATGAAGCAGAGTATGAAGGAGATGGTTTGAAGGAGGCAATAGATTGAACCATTCGCTATCTCACCGCTTAATTTTGTGTAACAAAGGTGACTGCTACTAAAAATGAGAGCTTGGAGTTTGTACTTGGCTGGATGTGAGAAACTTCTTGCTTTCTCAAAAGGTTTAAAGCTTTTCATGGAGTGTAACACAGAGTGGCAGCTTCAATATGAAAAGAAACTGCTCTCTTTGTAAGCAGAAGTGACTGTTTGATCCATCTGGGCCGTGTGAAGGTTGCAGATTGCTGGAGGGGTGGACACACTCACGGTGTTGCAGGGGACTCTGCCTGTCATCTTGCTCCAGACTGAGCCTTTTGAAGTTGCTGAGGGCCCTTTGAGGCTCAGCAAGTCATGCAGGCAGCTTTGTGGGTGCTGATTTGGAGATGCCTGTGAGGGTCCTTGAAGCTGGTGAGAAAGTGGGGCAAATTGATGGAGTGCAGTTCTTTAATCCAGCTGCTGTTGTCACCATGAGTAGGTGACTGTGGGCTTTGTGCTCACTGCCTCGTTGTACTCTGAGACTGGCTCTGAGTACAGTGAAGAGAAAGATACTCCAGACAGAAATGTCTGTGTTTCCCTGATAAAGGAAGGTAATTTCTTTAGTTACTTGTAATGGCTCAGTTGACTTCACTGCCTCTGTGGATTTATACCAATCACCGCCAGAGACTGGATGCTTCCTTCTGTTTCTCTGTGGAAATATTGATTCTGCTTAGATCAAGTGTAATTCTTCTGAAGTCAAATCGTGACTGAGATAAATGATGATGAATGGTGAAAGCCATAGTATTGCTTTGTCTGAATTTCCTTGCAGATTATACCAAAATGAGTCACAGAAGGGGGTGGTTGGCTGTGCTGGGGCAGAGCAGGGGCAGCCATTGCCACCACCATTGCCTGCACAGGTTTCTCTGCCTTGGATGAACCATTTGACCGTTTCCCCACCCTGCTCTGCCCATTCCTGTTGCTGATGATGGTGTTTGCTTGTTATGACTCTGCTTTCTAGATTGCTTGGCTTGCCCTGTGGCTTGCTAGGGGGCCCTTGCCCATGAGAAAAGCTTGTGAATTTTAAAGCAAGACCTCTCAGCAAAGATTCTGAAAACTCTGTGTGGTTTTACCTGGCTGATGGCATGCATTTGTGTTTATGTACCCTCTTGAATTCCTAATTATTTAAAAAACAATCACGGCTCTACCCCTTCCAAGGAAATTTGTAGCTGGGCAGCAAAGGGAGATCTGGAAATGGTTAGTCTCTGCAACAGGGAGGGGACATCATAGTCACGGAGTACTTTGGTTTGGAAGGGACCTTTAAAGGTTATCTAGTCCAATCCCCAACCCAGCTCAGAGGTGGGACTGGGTGTCAGTAAATGGGCAGAAGGAAGATGGGGAAATTCCCATTTCTTGCACCCCTGAGCAGGTCAGTGTCATCCCCTGTTCGTGTAACATTCCTGGGGTTTGGCTCCATGTCTCTCCTGGGGGATGCAGGGTTTGGTGGGGTCATGCACAAGCTGCTCTGTCTGGGATGATAAAAACAGATTTGGGGTTTCCTGAATCAGTTCTGATTCAAAACACAATCTGTGAACCTGAAGGTGGTGAACACAACACCTCAGTCTTTGTTCACCACCTTGATGGGCCACTGTAGCTGCTGTGCAGCTTAGTGAGACCTGAGGAATTACTGCTTTGAGTGGTGCAAAATCAGAGTTTGATGTTCAAAAAGAGAGGACTGAATAGAAATTTCTATTGACTACATTTACCTACAAAGTTATTTTTCATTCTCATCTATACCATCTTTTTTCCTTTCTTTCCTCTGGATGGGTAAAAAGAAAGCCCATGATAGTGCTGCAGAAAACCAGCTGTCTCACAACACTGAGAACATCTTGCACAGAGGCAGTTTCACAGAGCAAGTTCAGTTCATTTCAGGAGTGGAAAATATTGCTGCAATTTGATGGCTGTTGGGTGTTTGTGAGCAGTGTGCTGGCTTTAGTGTAGAAGTTGTACCATGATAGTTTTCACTCCTTCCAACTTCCATTCTCCCTTTGCTGTGCCTGCTCCCTGTGCACATCCCTTTCAGGTGTCTGCTGTTCTGTGACAGTGACCTTGGTGATCTTCACCTGTGAGAAATTCGATTTAAAACGCAGTTGTCATGCCCTTAGCTGCTAGTCTGTCATAGTCTGGGGTAAAAACCACCCATCTCTACCTCAGAAGGACCTTGTGAAATAAAGCTTGTGGCTGGCATTAGCACTAAATCACATTAATTTTCAATTCTGAGCAGTGTGTGTGTGTATCTGTCTGTCTGGCCCTGGAGCCGGTGCCGTGCTCCGCTCGCTCCCGTGATCAGAGTCCAGAGGGAGGGAGAGCGTGCGTGTCCTGCCGTGCAGGATCCCTCCTCTCCTGCCCACTCACCCAGCCTTGTTTTGCAGGGAGGGAGCCAGGGAGCCAGACTCGTGGAGCACCCTGTCCCACACTGTGCACTTGGGGGACTACAGCGTGAAGCACCACCGCGGGCTGGGCGTGTACCTGCTGACGGCTGAGGCCAAGGAGGGGACAGCAGCCAGCTGGGAGAGGGACATCCAGCACCTTCAGATGCACATGCAGAGCCACCAGCACCAGGTGAGCAAAAGGCTGAGGGGGTAGAAGAGAAGCAGACCTGGCTGGCTGCAGCCTGGCACTTTGGGAGGATTTTTGCACGTCAGCATTCTTCAGGGTATGTTTCCCTAGGTGTTTTCTCTGGAATTATTATCAAGCATCCAGGTGGACACCTCTCCATTCGCTTCTTATTTGAGCATGGGGAGGTCTGTTTAAGCTGTATTTAGATGGCAAATGTTGTCATTCAGAAGAGAAGCAGGCTCAGGGCTGTGCAGCTCTGTTTTGCCTCTCTCTGCTCCCAGCCCCTGCCTGCTCTGTTAGTTTTGGACTCCCATGGATGGGTAGGAACACCTCCCTGGAGACATGGTGACCCTCTGCATGCCTGGCAGACATTGGGCAGCTTGAGGCAGGCTCTGGAGTGAGGCTGGGGGTGTGAGCACAGTGGGGACATCTCATCAGTGTTCAGATGGAAAGTTCAGAGAGGAGACTGAGATGAAGGTTTCTGGGATGCATGTTGAAGAAATGGCTGTTTCAGTAGCAATACAGTGTAGGACTCAGAGGACAAGTCTGCCTTCACAGCACAAGGTTTGTGTCCATAATGATCCCTTCACTGTGCTCCTCTGGAACTTGATGGTGGTTGGACCACAGGAGCTGCAGGGCTTTGGAAGGGCTTCCTCCTACTGCTTTAAAATCAGTGCCACAGGGTCTCAGTTGGGATGCGCAGGTGAAGCATCAGAACACTTTGGTGCCATTTCTCAGAAACACCCACATCTGTTACAGTTGGCATCACTTGTGGGTGTTCCTTCATCAGGTCGCATATCCGGGGTGCAGAGGTGCAGGATCTAAACAACAGGATATTTTTGTTGCTTTAGCTAAGGGAGGGGAGAACTGTTGTGTGCAACCGGTGGGTTGGGGGGATGAGCAGAGGAACGGGCCATGCTGGGCCATTTTCAGCTTTCCCTGAGTACCTGAGATGTTAATTACTCCCAGTCTCAACAAGAACTGGTGGCATGAGTGGCAAATCCAGACTAACTGTGAAATCTCTTCCCCTTTCCATCAAAAGACCCTAAACCATGGCAAGTATATCCAGCTCACTGCTTGTTTGCTCATGCAAATGCCAGATTGGGAACATTTTGCCTGACAATGAAATCAGAAAGAGACTTTACTTTCCACCTCTGTTTTACTTCACATCTAATCTGATTTGAATTTGGAAAGCAGCCCTGCAATTATTTCATTTAGGTTTATTTTGGGTCAGTTGAGAGCCTGTTGGCTTCCTTTGGTGATGGCTGTATTTTTCCGGCTATCAGCAGAGTGACTTCACTGTCAGGATGCTGGAGGTGCTGCAGCCCCTCCTTTTGAAAACCCTGCTTGTTCCCAAGCAAGTGTCACTGTTGTCTGTCTGTCCACCCTGGCTAGGGTCCAGGAGCACAGTCTCCATGCTCTGCTGTGGAGTTACAGCCACCAAAGGCCTGGCACACTGTTTGCCCTTGCAAAAAATATCTGCAGCCTGTGGGTACCACTGCACACAGAGCCCCATGTGCCATCCCTGATGTTCCACGAGGGATGGAGATGCCATGCTGCTGCCTCCAGTGCTAACCTGTCTTGGGATGCCTCAGAGCCAGGGAGGAACAGCTGACAGCATATATGAGAGCTGGGCAGCAGGGTTATTTTGAATGGCAGGGAGATTCGTGGCAGACACCAGAAGTACATTTAGTGGTCTGTGACTCAGTGAGTCTGTGGCACCACTCAATGTTTGCAAATCTCAGAGTGTGGAAAGACAAGTCAATGCAATATCCTCAAGGCAGCAGTGATGATTTTAGCCACTAGTAGTATATGCAATACCCAGAAGTTCCCTGTGATGCATCAATTACCATAGTGGCTGCTTTAATTATCAGGGTGTTTAAGCTAACAGTTTTGGTGTGAAGTTCTATTTCTCTGAGAACTAAAAACTTAACATTAGCAGGGAGCTGTTCAAGTTAGACTTCTAGTATGCGTGTATTTTTTGGAATCCTTTAACAAATGCAAGAAAAGCTCAGATTTTACATAGTTCATTAGGGTTTTATATATGTGGAGAGTCTCAGGCACTTAGTGAGAAACCAGTGTGATCTTGGAAAGCTTGTGGTGCAAAACTCTAAGCAAATCTGTGGGGAGCTCTCTTGGGTGTACAATGAGGGACTGGGCTTGCTCAGTAATTTAATAAGCCACTCTTTCTAAGATCTGAACATTGATACATTGTCTTCTACAAAAAAGAGAATGTTAAAGGAAATATTGAAACAGACAGTTCTTTTTAAGTAAAGGTTTGATTATATCAAACTATAAAAGATTGACAAAGAAGGTGCTCTGGAAGGAAAATGCAGATTAGAGAGGAATTGATTATGATCCTACTGTTCCATGATAATGCATGTATTAATTTTAATAATATGTCATTATTTTGAAATTTTATTTCCAGTTAGGAAATAAATTTCACATATTTAATTATGCCTGCATTTCTCAGGAATAAATTAGATTATTAGTTCAGTCCAGGGAGCAGGAGACTGTTGGTGTGTTTGGACATTGCCAGCCAGTGCCCATGTCTGAAGTAGCATTTCTGTCCATAGAAAGAAAATTAAGAAATGCTGGCAAGAGCTGGGGAGTGCTCTTGCCAGCACCTTCAGGATCTGAAGCTGCTCTTAAGGAGCATTTTCTTGAGGTCCTTTGGGACTGATATATATTTGCATTATTTGGTAGACTGAATTCTGTTCTTTACTGATCTGGAATTTACATGCACTCAAGAACTGAGACTACAGCTTCTCAAAGAGCAATTACCAAGATTACAGTTCTTTTCAGTTGTGGCAGATGGTGTAGCAGGGGAGTAGAGGGACAAATTTCAGCTTTGGGGTGTTCAGGCTAGCTTTAGGGAAAATTCTTCATGGGAGGGTGGTGTGGCACGGGAACAGATTACCCAGAGAGGCTGTGGATATTAAATTGGAGGTTTGGCAAGATAAAGTCATGGTTGACCTGGTGCTGCAGTGGCAGTAGGGCAGTTTCAGGCAGGTGGTTTAGACTAAATGACCTTTAGATGCTCTTTTCAACCAATGTTTCTGTCATTCTGATAGTTTCAATATTACCTCCTCCTAATAAAACCAACACATGAAATCCACTGCACTACATTTGTAGCTCTCTCCTGGATGGCACCAGGAATAGGGTTCATGTGGAGTAGGATTAGATAGGTACAGGTCTTTAATAACTGCATGATAAAATAAAGTGGTTTTATTTCTTCTTCTTTTGTATCTTGTTACAGAGTTTAAGGCAGAAGACAGAACCTGTGCTGGGAGATTCTGGAGGCGTTTGTGCTAAAGAAGCAGAGCCAGAGGATCACCTGACCACTAACTCTCAGAGCCTAGAAGAAATGGCAAGAGAAGAAAAGCAGAAAAATCCATCTGATCTGGTTCACCTGGACATTGGGCAGCTCTCAGACCAAACCCAGCAGGAGGAAAAATGCAACAGCAGCAGTCTGGGAGCTTTTAATGATGCACCAAAAGACATGGTTAGCCTGGGGGGTACAAACAGTCCAGCAAGCTTCTGTGAAAGTAAAAACACAGTGATATTGTGTAAAAAGGAAGGAGAGGCGGGGCTAAGATCTGCAGAGGGCTCTGGGACTGTATCAGATGAGGACTGCACTGTGAGCCTGTGTGCAAGTGTAAACGGTGCAGTAAATCTTCCATCCTCTGGAAATACAAATGTGGAAGCTGGAATGACATCGGCTGCAGTTGATCTGGACCAAGCTGGCGTGGGCAGTACAGGCAGTGCCCACCAGGAAGTGCAGAGTGCTGAGGAGTTTGCTGACAGCACCACTGCCGTGGCTGCAGCTGCAGGTGAAGCCCCAGCTTCCTCAGAGGGCCTGGATGTGGCCATGGGCCAGGCCGAGTGCAGGAACTGTGCCGGGGCACCTGAGAGGGTGAAGGGCCAGCGGCGGGCAGAGGATGGTGAGAGGACTGCAAACCTGCAAGAGAAATACCCAGCTAAGGAAGCGTCATCCAGCGCTGCTCAGCCCTTACTCAGTGGTTTCAATGGCACTGAGTGTTGGGATGGGGAGGATGCACATGTGGGGGTGGTACCGGCCTGTGACGATGCAGATGGTGACAGTGGCAGTGTCTCTGCTGACCTTTGCAAGACTGGCACTAACAGAGAGACTGATGTGGACTCGTGCACTGCTCAGGTAAACAGTGACTTCATGGAAAGCCAGGCTGATGCCAGTGTCACAGGGAGGCAGGAGGTCACTGGCAGCACTGGAGAAGCCCTGCCAGCAGTGAATGGGGTGAAGGTTCCTGCATGTGCATCAAAACCTGCTCCTAGTTTGGAAGTCCATGGCAGCAGTGAGAGTGGGGAGCAAGAAGGGCAGGTGGAAGCAGACTGCACAGATGGAAAATCCAGCTTGCCCTCACTGGAAAGCAGTGTGGAAACTGATGGCCTTGATGCTGAACCTGAAAACAGAGATGTTGGTGGATCTAATGAAAGTGGTGCAGAGCCTGCACATTGCCAGGAGAGTGGTGAGATCGCTGACCATGGGGCTGAAGCCATGGAGAGCAGTGAAAAGGAGCCAGCAGGAACTGATACCAGCAGCTGCAGAGATGGAGGAAGCACAGATTCTGCAGGCAGTAGTCAGGAAGTTGCTGCCTGTCCCCCTTCTGCTGCTCAAAGTGGCATTAAAGGTGAAATGGGCAACAGCTCCAAACCAGACACTGCTGAGCAGAGCGAACGTGAGGAACGTGAGCCTGCATCGCTCCCTGCAGAGGATGTGAGCACAGGCCTGGCAGAGAAAGAGCCTGCCCAGGCTGGAGCAGAGAAAGCAGAAAGTGCTTCAGAGCAGGAGGGGAGGAGCAGCAAGGTGGAATCGCCCTCTCCCCTACCCAGAGGAGAAGGGCTGGCTGTGAGTCAGGAGGGAGATGCTGCAGTGGCACCTCCCGGGCAGGAGGCAGCTCTGCAAGGTAATGACCCTGGATCAGCTCCGTGTGCCAAGGGTGCAGACTGTGCCGAGGATGATTTAATAGGCACACCCTCTGCAACTCATAATGAGGAATCTAAACAAAACCAGGAAGCGGTGGCGGCGAGGGCAGGCTCGGCAGAGCTCGCCTGGCAGCATGGTGGGGAGCATGGTGGAGTAGCTGCTGCCTGGCCTGGGGACCATGCTGGCGATGAGGGTGCCCTGGAGCAGGGCCACTCGCAGCAAGCTGAAGGAGGCAAAGCTGAGCCTGAGCAGGAGCCTCATGTGAATGGTAATCAGCAGGTTTTGTCGGAGGAACTTCCTGCTGCTGTTGTGAAACCCTCTGCCTGCAGTCTGGGGGCGCCTGTGGTGGGCAGCAGCAATGTGGATGCTGGGATGAAAGCAACAGACCAACCCAAAGAAGATCGCAAGACTGGAGCAGAGGTTGCAGCAGAAGGCACCATGCATGGACCTGCATCAGCAGATGAGTCACTGGGTGCAGAGAGTGACCCTTGTCCCAATGCTGGGCTGAACCAAGAACAAGACCCTGCTCAAAACCTACAGCGAATCTCTCCCCACAGCAGCACCCCCGAGTTAAAGGACACCTCAGAGGTGGGAGCCCTGAGTGATGCCTGTGAGGGTGAGGAGGTGCCCAGGCCGGTGACAATAGCCCCTGTTGCAGCATATGCAGAGGAGCAGGAGGACACGGAGAGCGTGCTGCCCCGGGCAGCGCTGCAGCCCATCGCAGAGGAGCCCACGTGTGACAGCGACTCCAGCACCGACACCGTCTGTGCAGCTGGTGACAGTGACACTGCTCCTGCCGTGACAGGGGCTCAGGATGAGGGCTTGGCTGAGCCTCATGGAAAGCAAAGCCCAGCTGTACCTGCAGTGCCCTTCTCGCCGTGTTCCTGCCGCTTACAGGCTGTTGAGTCACTGGAAAATGTGGGAGTGAGGAGTTTGGTATTGGCTAATGATGCCTCTTCTCTGGATAAAGTTCCTAAAATGGTAACAAGTTTTGATGCAGTGGTTTTTGCAGCAGAGACACCTTGTCCCCATGAAGTACCTGCTGCAGAAAAAGTGGGGCTTGAGCTCCAGACTGCAGTGGATGCTGGAGCCAGCCTTAATGGACAAATGGATTTAAGTTCCTCAACAAAGAAGAAGAATGTCAGCCTGGCAGTGCAAGGAGCTGAGCCTGTTACAGGTAGGAAAAATCAGTTGGTTGCCTACTTTTTAGCTTTTTCTTTGTAGACATGTCTCCGTCACGTGATCAGCAAAGGAAAGGAAGTAAGAGCTGGAATCTTGTGTTGGAGAGGAAGTGTTTGAGGTTTTTCTTCTGAGAAACAAAAAAATTTGTAGTTACATATAAAACTTTCCAGTTCAAATGACTGTTACTTGTCTGGCACTGGAGGTAAGAACAGAACATCATCTTCTGTGATTTGTGCAGAACTTCTAGCACATAAATCCTCGCTGGAGAAGAAATGAATGGGAGGGAGCTGTTTGAATTACTTTATCTTCAAGTTATAAGCTTTGATGTGGGCATGAGGGTTTATTTCCTTGGAGCTACTCCTTCACTTTTCCTCTTTATTTTTGCTAATGTGGAGCCAGCATGTACAAGGCTCTCCTGATTTTCTTTGCTTGTCGACTTGAACCAGCTGCCAGTGTCCCTCTGAACTGCCCAAAGCTGCTTCCTAATTGGCAACATTAGGTCATTTAAAGCAGCCAGTGAGCCCTACCCCCGCTGCCTTTTCCGGGCTTCAGAGCTTTTTTGTCGGGCAGAGCAGCCGGTGGTGTTTGCCAGTGCATTTCAGCAGTGCTGGAGCTCTGATGATGAGATTTGCTGGCTCCTGTGGGCTGGAAGTGGGACTGGTGTTCCCCATGGATGAGTGGTGATGGGGGACAGCGGTGGGACTTGGGGGACAGCATAGGAGCCTCGGGATCCATGCAGCAGGAGCTAATGGAAAACATCACCAGGTAACTCCAGGAAGAGAGATAAAGGGGTACATTGAATGAAAAAGAAGCGGGTTTGTTGCTCCAGCCTGGGATTTAATGGTAAGTGAATTTGGTACTGAAGCACAGAGCTAATCTGATCTGGATATCCCACCTGTTCAGGCAGCTGTTGAATGGAAGCAGCTGAACTTTTTCAGTTGCCATTTTTTCTTTGCTATTAGAAAATGATACACTGCCTCTTGCTTTCTCAGCACTGAACAAACAAACAAAGCATTTAAATAATGAAAAGAAAATCTGCCATGATGTAAATCATGAAGTTGTGAAGTTATAAAGCTGTTTCACTGCTCTGATGCTGAGAGCTGTTTCTTCAGTCTAAGTGCAGCACAGGGTGATGGTAGAGAGTTTGTTCTGGTATGTGACAGCAGAATAAGTGAGGGCAGGAGAAAGGCTTGGAGGGGAGGGGGGTGCCAGTGTAGGGTCCAGCAAATCCATTTTTTGAGTTCAGGATTTTTAGAATGTTTGTGTATCAAGAAATAACCAGTAAACATGAGTCAAGAGATCACTAACTAGTAAATAAGTAGAAAGATCTAAAGGTGGATTAGAAAGCTGTTTTCAGAAGGAACCTCTCTTAATGCTGTGTTGGTTTGACAGTTCAATAGATGGGAGTGGATGTAAGGCAATACTTGGCTGGGCTCCTTTTCCTAGGAGCCTCTGGCTGTGCCAGCTCTATCTGTACAGTCCAGGTCTTTACCTCTGGTTGGATTCTTGGACCATGACATTGTCTAGGTGAGGTTTTAAAAGCAAAAGGGACCAGACAGTCCAATAATATAGTAGCTAAAGTAGGAAGGTAGTTAAGTCATCAGTCTGTATTCGGATATGGAAAGGGGAGAAGAAAAGGAGGTGATCCTTTTACTGATTTAAAATACACAAGGATTTAGGGCTGAAAGGTCTTGGAATAAAATGGTCTGAATAATAAAATAATAGTAAATAATCTGTCCTTAAGCAGAAATTGTTTATGTGCAATGAGATGCTGCACATAATGAAATTTCAATTGTAGTATTTTCTCTTGAAGTACTTTAGGATTATTTTGAATCAAAATGTTTGGGAAGCCCAAATAAAAAATTGGCTTTAAGCAGAGGCAAGTGACTGCTATGAATTCAAGGTTGCTATTTGGAATATTTCTGAAACTGCTCTCCTATAGAGCACTGTCTACAACTCTGATAATGGCAGTAATTCAACAGAACTGATTTGTTGTTTATAATTATTGCTGTGTACATTTTTCATGTTGGTATGTAGCCTTGAGTAGCCCATTTTTTTGTAGGAGTTCACTGGCAGCCTTCAATTTTTCTCTGCTGTGCTAATTCTGGCAAGTTTGTAAAGAGGATTTTGTATCCATGCTGGACTCATCAACTCTCAGAATGAATCACATCTTTTTTTGGTGGAATACAATAAAACCTTCCCATAGGAAGTGTAGGTCACAAGGCCATTTCTCAGAAACTGGTGTAGTCAGAGGGGTTTATTGTTATGGTAGTTTATCAGCGATGTAATCAGCTGATAATTGCTGTTGCCATTACTCCAGATCATTGAGGTCTTTAATTTTTTTATTTATATTGTGAAGCTGCTCCCAAATATACACCTGTTTATCTCATTGCTTCTGCTTAGTTTCCGCCTACCCCCAAAACAAAGACTTCAAAAGGCTAATTTCCTTATCCAGACAGTATCTAGTGACTGGTCAGAACCCTGAAGGAAGCTGAGGAAGGTAGATCCTGCTTTCCTGAGGCATCTCCTCCTACTCTCAGCTTTAGACTCAGAACTGCATTAGAGCTGAGTAATGGGTTCTGCAAGCACATTATCTGCAAGTCAGGCAGGTAGATGCTACTCATTAAAAAAGAAAGGAGTTAGGTTATGAAATCATACCACGGTAGCCAGGCTGGGTGAGATGAGATGCCATGGGTTTGTGCTGACAAAACACCTCAGAGTAGTTGCAGTTTCTTGGCAGAAACCAAACCAAGCAAGGTTAGATTGTATTGTTGGGGTCTGCCATCTTAAATAACAAATACTGGAATTACTGATCCCTAGCTATTCTCCTGGGAGAAACATCTCCTGCAGAGCTCAGCATTTTAAGAAAATATTCCTTGACAGAAGAATATCACCTTATGAGTCTTCACCTCATTGTCATCAGTGGCATTTTCCCTGTGGAAAAGCTCTTGGTACAATTTCTTTCCCCTGTTAGAGTGGCTCACAGGATGAGCAGGTAACAAATGTCACCAATGGTGCCACATGTGCAACACGGGGCTCTATGCCCAGAGTCCTCTGTGATAGCTTTATAATGCTTTTCCTTTGGGATATTTCTTAATGGAAATTTAGAAAGAAGTGACAGAGTGAAAACAATGTCTTGAATTTCATCCTGAGGGCAAAATGTCTTCATCCTCTATTTGTTACCCAGCAGGGTGAGCTTGCTGCTCCCATCCTCAGTGCACCAAATTTTTCTTACTTATGTGTTCTGTCTTTGTGTCAGGATCTCAATCATGCTGCAACCCCGAGCAGATCTCCCAGCAAATGAAACTCAGAAATTTGTAGCATCACATCTGATTTTTGAGTCTGCTCACAAATTCATGCAATCGAGGCAAAATCTTTGCAAAACCAGATGGTCCCAAAACCCAAGGGTAGACATTAAAGCCAGTGGAATACCATTAGTGACAATTGTTAGGATAATTTCCCCATGAAGATGGGAGGCTCCCCTTGCTAAATCCCTGTACGGGTAAACTCACTGCAAGCACACGTCACCCTTAAGAAGGCGTTGTCATCCATCCAGTGTTTGTTTTTAGCAGAAATCAGAGTGGGAGTGGGATTAGAGGGGGAGTTTGGCCCTGACACAGCCACTCTCCATCTGGGTGGCTTTGGTCAAATCGCTTGACTCCCCTGAAAGTGTCCTGTGTGTCATGAGAGTCCTTAGCTTAGGGTTGAAAGAGAATTACGATGTTTGACTTCATGCCAGGAAAAGGTAAGCAAGGGGAACCCCTGGGGAATGGTGACTAATCAAAACTTGGCTGGGCAGAGGAAGCAGCTGGGACGTGAAATTTGTACAACTGTGGTGGTGACACCATCACAGGAGTGTGGTGAAGGGGAAAGTCAGCTGGGACTTTGTATACTCCAGCAGAAAAAGTTTTACTTTCCTAGTCCACGGGGGTAATTCTCTCATCCATAAGGCAGTAAAGGTGGGTTGAATTTTTGCAGCTTGTGGCTTTTTTTTTTTTTTTTCCCCAATGCTTAAAATACCTATTGAGAGCAGACAAGGCTGGTTTCTTGCGTTCTCTTTGGGTCATGGTAAGGAGAAAAACAGCAGAAAGTTTGATTCTTTATGTAGATCAATGGGAGCCAAGAAAATACATGGACAAATACCCGCAGAGGTTTTCAGAAGTTCCACGCTATGCTTGCCGCCGTTTCATAGTTTCCTTTAGTCCTAGATACCACAGTTGTTAAAATGAATTGCAAGGAAGCAGCAAAGTAAGCAAGAAACAAAAATTTGGAAATCAAACGGACTTGAAGGGGTTCAAATGGACTCGTTGAAGGGCCTCGGGGGTTGGATTTTCTTTTCTTTTTTTGGGGGGGGGGGGACTGGTTTGAATAAAAAAAAAAAAAATGTTAGTAGCACTGAAAGAAGTTTGTTTTTAAATTACCTTTGTGGACCTTCTGTTTGTACAGGGAGGTTGGAGATGAANGTTTGAATAAACAAAAAAAAAATGTTAGTAGCACTGAAAGAAGTTTGTTTTTAAATTACCTTTGTGGACCTTCTGTTTGTACAGGGAGGTTGGAGATGAAAACTGAGGACGAGGTGGATTTTCAGAAGAATGGCCCAGAGGAAGTGGTGAGTGCAGGTGTTGTCACCTTGTCCTTTGCTGTGCTTTATAAAGAAATGCCACTGCTGCTGTGACCTGCTGGTTTCCTTTCTGTAGCCTCTGCAAAGCCCAGTGATGTCCAGTAGCGTTGCTTTAGTCTTTTAAAAACAGCCTGGGCTTTTTTAACCCTTGCATTTTCAGCTGCTGGATTAAGGCACATTTATGTTCTCTCAGCTGGTGACAGATTGAACCAAGAGGTTCCTCATGGGGCAAGGTTGTACCAAGATTTGTGTATGATTTGACAAAAGCCACGTGCTGGAATGCACTTGAGGTTGGTGATGCTGTGTGGGGGCCAGCAGCACCTTCAGGGTCCCTGCACTGCTGCTGCCAGGGTGGTCCTGGAGAGCCTGTCCATCCCTTCTCATGGTTTGTGTTTCCAGGGAGTTTTTGGCAGAAGGGCTGTGGTTGATGCTGGTGTGTGCACAGACTCTGAGGTCTAAAGGCAGCATGGGCTGGGGTGTGTGTGCCTTTAGCTGGAAGAAAAATGAATAATGGGAGGATGTATAGGGATCAAATGTGGGGGGAAAGTCCATATTCCTCCTGTCACTGAAACAGTATAAAAAGATCATGCCATGAATCAGGGACCCATTGGTATTGTATTCTATTACTTGTTCTTTGCCATATTTAAGGACTGTCTGTGATTAGAAAAAAGAAAAGGTGTAAATTTAGCTGTTCATGAACATAATTTTCATTTAAAGCACCACTAATACAAATTCTGCTTTGTCAATAGCTGTAGTTTTTTTGGTCTTACCTTTCCTAGCTGGATTTGTATTTGCTCCTGTGTTTTATGTGTGATTTCATATTCCTGAAAAAGTGTTTTGTAAATGGTAGATTGATGGCAGCCTTGTGTTGGAGCACATGGCCTTTGAGCAGCTGGGTTTGTGTGTTCCCCTACCATTATGAAGCTGTTAAAAGAGAAAATACTGTGGGGATGAGTTTACACTGAAGGGTGGAGCTCCAAAAATCTTTGCTCATCATGCAGTAAAGTTCTTTGAGCAGCAGAAGAGTCTTGCCAAAGCTTGTAATAAAATCAGGTTTATTATGTTTTTAACAAGTTAAGGCTTAATTTCTGTAGTTGTTTGCTTGGTGAGTTAGCCAGGGACCAGAGAAAATAATTTTCCAAGCTAAAATTTGTGCTGTTGATAAGGAAGTCTTTCATTACTGGAATGTGTGAGTGTAAAGATGCTACTGAGTTGTGTGTTTTTTGGTTGGTTTTTTTTTTGTTTTTGTTTTGTTTTTTTTTTACTAAAAACTCTTTATTATTTAAAAATTAAAGATAATTTTCCTGACCAATACTTCCAAATCTGATATGGAAGTAAGAAATCTTTTAAAAATGAAAATTAGGACATGGCCTTTTACTTTCAAACAAGGACAAATTTTAAAAAAAAAAAGAGTTATTGAATTTGGCTTCCATTTTGCATGTTTTACAGGCAGTTTTGGGTTTGTGTGTGTGCTTTCTTCTCTTCTTCCTCTCCCTCCCACCCTGTCAAACACCTCTTTAGAAATCTGGCTTTTCCAAGGCAGGAATGGGAGTGCCAGGGGAATGGAAAGTTTGCTGCAGGACTGACAGGGCTTCCTGTTGCTACGTTCAACAAACAACTGCACTATATTAAGGTCATTAAAAAAAAAAAAAAAGAAAAAAAAAGACAACCAAAAAGGAGTGGAAGGCTTATAAATAGAGCTCAGTTCACACATGTGGGCTGGGTCAGAGCCTGCCGGTGAAAGGCTTTGTGCCTCTCCTGCCACGTCCTGACTCTGCTTTATTTAGTGCTGCCTCTTTTTTGTAGCCAGGAGTCTTTCAGGTGCTGGTTGGCTTCTCATTACAGAGCCATTTTGTGGTTAGTAAAGGTGGTTTTCTTGCCTTGCTGCAAATAGAAGTGTTGTTGCTTGCCCCTGGTCAGGAGCTGCAGGTATTTTGCAGCCTCGCTGGTGCTGTCGGCAGCTTTGGATCTTTGGAATTATTGTTAACCCCTGGTTTATGGGTGAGAAATTTGCACACTGCTTTTCATGAGCACAAGTTACTAAAAAAAAACAGTCTTGGAGTTTAAAAAGTGCAATTTCTTGTACAGCTCAGTCAGGCTGAAGGGCAGTAGCTTGAGTATTCTGGAGAGAGAAGAGGGAGAAAGCTCTTCTAAGCTGGGTTCTAAAGAATGAAAAATTGAGAAGAATTTGTAGAATTAGCTGGGTCTGTGATGTCAGTGTTACATATGTGAAATCTCACACTTTCTCCTGTAGTTGTTTCAGAAGACTCTTGAGCATGTCATGGAAAAGCTGCTGCTAAAAAATGTTTAGGAAAATAATGGTCTGTAGGGCTATAAGCACTGAAGAGAAAAATGTTTTTTCCAATTAAAATAAATTTTTTAATTGTGTATTTCTTAAATTTCCAGAGTCTTTTCTTAGAGGTTGTATCTGTTCTGTAAAACTCAGTAACCAGAACTTCACAGGTTCCTTGCATGGTGGGCAGTGAGTGCTCATCCTGATGGAGACTCTCCTGGTCCTTATCTTCCTGCTTAGTTTGGGAATAGAGCTGGGACAATCACTTGATATGATCTATTAAAATGAGACTTTAGCATTTTTAGAATGGAATATTTTTTAACTCTGATGAGAAGTGTAGTTTGGCTTCTGCATGCTGTCATACTAAAATAATTTCAAATGGAGCCTGTGGCTCCAGCATCATAAAAGTAAAGCAGCAATTTAAAATGAACTGTACTCTGATATGCTTCTCTTGTGTTGATCCCAGAAACTGGTTGTGATTCATTATTTGCTGAATCTTTGTCTTCACGTGGCAGGATGGATAAGGTGGTGCTGCTGGGTTCATCTGATGGCTTTGGTTGTCTGAGCCTGTGACTGAGAAATTGTAGCTGGCTGACCTCAGGACAGAGTTCACTGGGAAATAGCCTTCCCATTGTGTTTATTAATTGTATTAGTTAGTTCTTATTGAATTGAATGCATCCTACCTTTACCAGAGGAATCAATATTTAATTAATGTCTGTGTTTTCAGAAGTTGTAGAGAACGAAGCTTAGAAAACTCTTCCACTTTCATCCCTCCACTGATCCAAGTGGTGCAGTAACAATTGATGTATCAGCAAGGTCACTTTCTTGGGGGGGAACCTGCAATATTTTCAGTCATGATTTGGAAGATGTTTATATGTTTATAACACTCAGATGATATCAGGTCAGGCACTTGAGAGAACAGGGTCAGAGTTCAGAGTGACCTTAAGAAATTGGAGAGCACATCCAGATAAGAGATAAAAGCAGACAGTGAGTGCTGCATTTGCAAAGGAGGAGAAAGCAAAATGCACTTTTACCAAGTCAGGTTTAAGCTGGAGAGGGATAGGCTAAAATAAGACTGAGGATTTCCAGTGGCTTACAAATGAATCAACAGCAAGAGCTATTGCAAGAGAGACAAATCCTGTTTTGAGTTATATTTGAAGGAGTGTCCTCTGTAAGGTGTGGGAGGTGACTTACTCATGTGTGGCACTGTGAAGCCATCATCATCAGTGCCATCAAATCCAGTTTGGGGTGCCCTGCTCAGAGGAAGACAAAGGCAGATTGGAAAGTGTCCAGAAGGAAACAATGAGAAGAGATTAAGAAACGTGAGAAGAGATTGAAAGAACTAAATTTATTCAGTGCAGCAAAAAGAAAACCATTGTGCAATCCAGCCGTCTGCCAACATGTAATAGTGGTTATTAAAGTCCCAGATTTCCATGGCAGTTTAATTTACTGATTTTTTAATTTGCCAGGATGATTTAGGCTGGATGTTGTGAAAACATCCTGTTACCATCATAAAACTGTTGCAAGACCACCAAAGGAGGCCAAGGAAACCTCCTTCCCTGGGAGTTGTTACAGATAAGAGAGATGATGCTGTCAGGACGGAGGCTCAGGTCTGTTGTTCCCCATTGGTTTTGGTTTGTAGGCTCCCAGGTTTGTACTTTGCTGAACAGGAAGAAGAGCAAGGAGCTGCTTGGGCAGAGTCTGGCAGGGTGAGCAAAGGAAGGGAACTGGTTCATGATTCCAAACTACTGAACCTTGCTGGTGACCCAAGACAAGAGGCTGTTGTAGTTCTCCAGGCTCTGATTTATTTTCAAAGGAATTAAGTATTTTAACAAACTGCTCACTCTGAGGACCTGACAAAATTCAGGTTGTGTGTATGCACTGAAGTTCATTTTCTCCATCTGCATTGGTGTACACATGTACATAACACAGGATGGGAGTTGCCAATCCCTGTTTCCCAAAGGGTCTGCAGAATAGCATAGAAATCTCCTCAACAGCTTGGACTATTTCAGAGCAAGTGGCTGAAGTGTTGGGAACAAATCAGAGCTGGGTTCTGGTGGTGGAAACTGCAGCCTTGACAATAGGCTATGTTCTCACCCTGCCTCTTCAGAATCACTTGTGTAACCCTCTTTTTGTCAATGTTGTCCTGTAACTACAGTAAACATGGAAAAACTGCGCCAAAGGGGAGCCTGCCCTAAGCCTGGCATTAATGCTGGAGGCTGACACACACTTACCCATCGGGTCAAGGCTTTGGGCTGGTCATCTGCCAGGCCCTTTCTCACACCCACCAGCATCCTGTGTCTGCCCCGGATGCTCAGAGCAGGGGCTTTGAGCTCTGTGAGGAAATTGTGTCAGCTGGCCAGCCCTGGGTGAATTCATCACTGTGCAGGACACATCACCCCGGCTTTCTCCAGCTGCTCTGGGCATCGCCGCACAAGCTGCAGACAGCGAGAATAAAAGCTGGGGGAAGGAAAAGAAAAAGAAATTCAAACCAGGCTGGGGTTCTTGTTTGGCCTTTACCATTACTCATGCCTTGAAGGCATTTATACAACTATTGTGGCAGGGTTTTTTGTGCTGCACTGAATTTCTCCGGGCACTGCATTTCCGATGCCTTTTTATCCAGAATGCTGATAATCCCCAGCTCAAGACAGTAGTTTCCAAGCTCAGTCACAGGATTCACGGATGTTAAGGGGCGAGGCAGGAACGTGGACACGGAGCCAAATCCCTGGCTCAGGGCAGGGATGCTGCTCCCAGCTCTGGCTCGGGGCAGATGAAGGCGCCTGCGCCGCCCCCACCGTGGCCACGGGGCTTGTGCCAGCCCCTTCTGATCTCTGGAGATGGTGAGTTAATTCTCCTCCCCTACGCCTTCCCCTTCAGCCACTATTCTTCAGAGACAAAGATTGCTGCCTGATACTCTGGTTTTTCATCATTTCCTCATTTTCTCTGACAAAACATCTGGCTCTGTCATCCTCCCAGTTGCAGCAAAGTTTATCCTTCTTTTTTTCACACTCATTGTTAAAAGCATTGAGATCTACCTGCAGTTTTATCTGCAGACTGTGTTGCCTCAAATGCAGATTTGTTTGTATATTCTTGCTGTAGTTTTGAGATGGTTTAGATTGAAGACAGCTGCTTAATAACTACAGTTCTTCTGCAATGTTCACTTGTGGCTTGCTTCAGACAAAGGGGTTCACTCAAATTATTTTACATCAGTGTATTAAAGTAGCCTTCAGAGACTTTTTTTAGGATCAGGACTCTGTTATTTTATGAGTTTGTAAAATACAGATCAACAGATTTTAAGTATGGAAAATCCTAGCTTTGGAGTTCTCTTCCAGTGATTTGATGCATTCATTTTTTATGCAGTCGTGAAAATATGGATCCATCCTTTCCATAAAATAATGGATGTATAAGGCTGTTACTCTAGCAAAGGAATGCTGGCATTGGATATTTTATCTTATGAAGGAAAATACTGTGCTGTTTTTGAATGTTCCAGTCTTCTTTATCCTATGGGTTCTTTTATTTGTGTTTGAAATATCTTAAAAGTTTTGTGGCGTAACTGTTGTACAGTAGACATGGTTACTGCACACTGAATTCCTGGTCTAAATATAGAGAAAACTAAGATGATAACATGGGAGACCAAATGTGGACTTTTGATGGTGACTGCATTATTGTGACAAATGGGTATTTTGGTGTATCAGCTCACTGGGTTTTTATCCTACTGAAGGAATTTACCTAGTTCCGTTCTGATATTTTGGAAGCCAGATTTGGCCCCTTGCAGTGTAGACAGGCCATCATTTATCTTTTTTGTAGATTACGGTTTTTTTGCAGTTCATTGGAAGTTACACCACATTAGAGGAAAGCCATATAAATACAAGAAATAGATATTTAATTATATTCCCATCCATGTGTTATGGGCTTTTGTGAGTAGTCATGGGACAGACAGGAGAAATGAACAGGAACTCTTGGCCACTGATGAAGCAGACTCTAGCAATACCCAGGCCTAGCATTTCTGACTTTTAACTTCCAGTAAAGGCTGAAAAGAATGATGGGAGCAAGAAGATAAGAAGTGCTGTTAAACTTTCTCCATGGAAACATGGAATCAAAATGCATGTCACCTCGTAGTCCTTTCACAGATTTCCAGTTCTCGGCCTTTTCTCATCTATTTTAGGTTGTTTGCCTTCACTTATATTATTTTCATGTAAAGACGGAAACCTGTTTTGGTTGGGTTGTTTTTTGTTTGTTTTTTGTTTTTGTTTTTTTACCTCCAGCATCTCAGCTGTTTGTGCTCAGTGTCTGTTTCTGCTTGGTGTTACGTACACATCCTGGTGTGGCCCAGGGTGACTCAGCTGTGTTGCAGAATGTTTCTGGGCTCAAACTACTGTTAAAACATCAGATGAGATAAAAGCCTGGCTGATAACTAAATGCTTGCCTCCTCATGCAGCATCCTTGCACTGAGCACTGAGCAGACTGATGGCTCTCTGGCTTGGCAGGGGCATCTTGGCAGTTGTACAGGGCAAACTGGTGCTGGTGAGGAGGTCTTTAAGTTTGGGACTGTGAAACAAGAATAGATGATTAATGTTGCAGTGGATGATTCAAATACTGTAGTCTGCCCAGAAGGACTGTGTGATTTGGTATCCAAGCATGTGATATCCAAAATAAAAGTTTGGGAGGGAATGGGTTTGGCTGAGCCAGGGCAGCTTCAGGTCAGAATTAAAACCCCCAGGGTCAGAGCAGTGCCTGGGTGTTGTGTTTGGCTGTGGGCAGGCATAGCTGTCCTTACTGTCATCATACCAAATTAATTGAAACTTTCAAGACAAGGAAACATCTGAATTTTGGGAGAAGACTTCAATCATAAATTAAGCCAAAGAAGATTACAAATTACATGTACAAAGCATGGACAAGAGTTATTTTTTTACTGGGACCCCAGAGCAGGTAGACACAAAGGATAAGAATTTCTTGTCGATGCTGCTGTACCTCCTTTACACATTGCCACTTTGGTTTTTTACTGCTGTAGTCTGTGTTTTGGACTTCTGCTTTGGAATAACCCCAGCAAGGAGGCAGAACATAAAATGTTTTGCAATGGTTTAATAAAATACACTTCATCAGCTGTATAGGAATCAGCAGATAGGAGCAAATTCTAAACTAGGCTTTCTTTTGTACTTGGTCTCTTGCAGCTAATAAAGTTCTCCTCTGTCCACTTCTCTTTCTGCTTCATTTATACATTAAATTTATGCCTAAATAAGCAAGTACTTGATGTAGCAAACATTCTGATTCTCTTGAGCTGTGGTGAACTTAACTGCTCCCTCCCTTCTTGCTGTGTTTATCATCTTAGTGCCAGTGATGTACTCTGTGAAAATGAAGGCGGTAGCTGTGCCCAGGAGACTAATCCAAAAAACAGAGCAAATATTTCTGGATTACCTTGTTTGCTTTCTCTTCTGTTTGTGTAGTTTGAAACAGAGGAATTGTTGCTACTCTGTGTTTAACCTGAGTTCTGCTGCTCTCCTTTCAGATCTGCAGAAGGCCTGGTGGGTGGCTTATGGGTTCCTCTGCCTGGTTAGATATTACTTCTCCCTAGAGACTTTGCCCTGATACCATTACAGCCACTTAATAGTAGTTTCTCCTTATTTTTGCACTTAGTTATTTGAGGAGCATATTCTTACCTGCAGCTTTATCCAGTGTGCCTCCCTCTCCTGGAGCATTTCCATCTTCCCACTGGAACACCAATGCTGTGTTTGCAGGTGCCTTGGGGCTGCCTCTGCCTGTCTCTGGCTGTGCTCTCCCTCCTCATGTTAGGTCCTTCCAGCTGCTGAGATAAGAGGCAGGAACGTGAAGCCTCGCCCTTGCTCATTAGTCTGAGCCCTGGTACTGAGTCTGCTTAGCATCAAGTGACTTGTTTTTCTTGTGTCTGAGACTCTGCTTACCTCCATAAATCAAAAAAAAAGAGGTCATAATCCTGAATTACTTGACACTGAACTTTTGCTTGGTTTCTTAACACAGCTGGACGTATGAAATGCCTGAAAGCGGTTGGGAGGAATATTTCCAAAATACACGTTTTCAAAGGCTGGAGGTGCAGTTCTCTGAAATGTTTGTTTCAGTCTGAGGTCTTGTGTTTAGGAGTATGAAACCTCTTCTGCCTTTCCAAAATACTGTGCTGATTCTTACCAAAAACATGGAGAGGGGTGGGCTTTTAAAATCTACTGAGATTAAAGAAGGATTCCTTGGTATTTGGTTCCACTATTATTTCTTTTTTTAACTCACTGGCCATAACAAGGTGAGGAAATGCTTACTGACCTGCTTGCCCAGGAGGAGGCAGATTAGCTTCAAATGCCTGCACTCCAGGGTTAAAACAGAGCAGTAATGTACCTTTTTGAGCCTTTTAAAAGAGAATGAAAGTTGTTTACGTCATGTCCAGATATTCCTACCTGTAGATAACCAAAGAGAGGAATGACTGTAAAGATTTGGACCTTACAAAGGGAAGGGGTGAGAGAAGCTCCTCCCTGCAGCGTGGGCAGAAATGGGTTTTAGGGCATTTTGCAAATTCTGTGTTTTAATGTGTTTTGAGGAGACATCAAGAGGCATCTCAAAAAGCTTTTTTTTGTTCACAGCTGTATATTCGGGCAACAGTGTTTAGTTTTTCTTGTCAAACCTTGTTTATTTCTTCTTTTCTGTCTTTGAGGAAGCTGAATTTTACTTCATATGCTACAAATGATGCAAAAAGCACCCAGAAGACTGTAAATGGATCCTCTGCCTTTGTTATAAATCTATGTATATAGACTAAATAAATAGCTTCTTTCTGGGCTTAAAATCCTTACAGTGCAGCAGACAACAAAAATTTGTGTCTTGGAGTAGCTCCGAGAATTCTTTAATGCTGAAATATCTCCTCTGCTTGCAAACCTGGGGCTCTCTCTCCTCTAGATCAGCAGTTTCTGTTTAAACTGATTTTTTATGACTGTCCTTTTGGGCAGGTGTTGGCACAACCAGCAGAGACTCTAGGAGTGCATGGCAGGGAAATAAGAAGTTTGAAGGTAAGATTAAACAAGTCCTCTCTGTTAAAAAGAGCAAAGGGAAAGAAAAAGCTGTTCGTGGGGTATTGGCTTTCTTTGGCTCTTGACAGCTTAAATATACACTGAAAAAGACTGAAGCTCTTTAAAAGCTTTGTAAGTTGTTTTCATCTCTTTCAAGAAAACAGAATTTAGATAGAAACATCTTGTTTCAACTAGCAACTGAACTAAACGTTGAAAATAGGATATTTTGGTTGAATTTGTTGTTTTGGGGGTTTTTTTTTGTCAGGCAATCATTAGATTCTCAAGAGAAGTACATTCTGTTTTTCTGCTCTTCCCGTGAGCAGTGCATGTTCTCTGTCTGGGAAGCAGCACTGTCTGAAGCACCAAATACCTTTTGGCAGGTTGGCTCTTAAAATATATCGTGTGTTATCTTTTACAGAGGATGCTGGCAGATGTCTGGATCTTGGCAATGGAATAGCAGGAGGGGAGGAGGCAAGACAGACCTGGGGTTTATTGTGCATTGCTGTTGGAAGTGCAAATGGGAGCCAGGAGGATGGGCAGTGGAAGGTGTTTTAGTCCCTTGTACAGGCAGAAAGCAGCAACAGCAGGGGGGTATTTTAAGCCCATATTTAGATGAGATGTATTTCCTTTATTTCTTGTCTGAGTCTGGTGGGCAAGACCGGGCTTGGGGGACATTCAGCCTTTTCCCCCCCAAACTCCCAGTACTGGGGAGGGAACAAGGTGCTGACTGCAGCCACTAAAGAGAGACCAAAGTAAGTCAAGGAGCCCAACTTTTGTTTTCTTCCAGCCTTACCAACTAGCCTAGCCAAAAAAAGAGCATAAAATAACAGCAGCTGTTGAAAAAAGTCAAAATTGTGTGCCTGTATCCACAGATGTTTCCATAAGCCATTGATTTTTAGGTTGGCCCAGCTTAAATACAGTTTGAAGGTGAAAAGAGTAAAAAAGGTAAAATCTTATCTAAGAGACGTTTCTCTGGTTAGGAGAACTTTATGAGCTGTCAGAGAAGCCATAAACAAAGTAGCACCAAAATATATAGTGGCTTTTAGTTTAAATCGTGAAAATATTTTGCTTTCAATAGCTTTCAGATCTTTTGCTGGGTATTTTTGCTTATGCTTCTGCATTAAGTAAGCCCATTTAACAAAACCTGATCCTCTTATAAACATGGAATAATGACAGTATCCCACATATGGGTTTCATTAATTTTTGCATGTTTTGAAGTTGCCTTATTTTTTTTCTCCAAAAGGCAAACCTAAGAAACAGAAGAGACTAGTGCTGCATGATAGCTAAAAAAAGACTAGCTGAGGCGTAATTACTTGAAGTAGTTAAATTATTTAACTGGTGTATAACAGATTTTTTTTTTTCTATAGAGAAGGATGCTGCATAATCTGCATTCCTCCCAGTTGCTGTTACTAGTTTGCTTTGATGGAACTGGCATCAGTTCTGCTGGTTATCTGCAAGCTTTTGTGCTTCTGAGCCTTGTAAATGTTTTGGATTTTAGCCTGAAGAGAAAGCTTCAGAACATTTTCCTCTTTCTTCCTAAGAAAACAAAACCAACCCTTTCCTTGTAGTCACTGGCGAGAAATCTCAGATGCTCCATTTTCCTTATCTGCAGCACAGCAATTTGCAGCTCCTGGGACAGTCCAGATCAGAAGGATAACTCAGGAAAATTGCAGGATATAGTTAATGCTGTTTTTTGACATTTTTGGCACCATTTATAATCATCCATTGTCTTAAATGTATTTCTCTATCGAAAAAAGCTAAATATGTGGAAATGTAGCATCTCTGGCAGGTGGGGAATGAAAGAGGACAGCACAAAAACTCAGCAGCTAAAACTTTCCTCAAGCACCTGTACTGGCCTGACATTCCCCATCTTTGCAGGGACATTCCCTGGCTTTACTGAGTGGAGAGGCATAGGAGCAGGGCTTGGGACCCATTATTCCATTTAGAACTTAACCTTGCAACAACAAATGTTATTGTAGAGGGATCTCTGACAAGCTCGTAGAGGTGTAGGATATGTTTATAACCTTAAAACAAATATTTTATTCTTTTTCTGGAGCAGCATCAACTATTGAGAAAATTCCTCACTAATGGTGATGCTTCCACCTATCTGGCTGCAATTATACATGCTTTATGCCCTGAAATTCCTTTAAAAATACTTTCTAAATCAGGTTATAGGGGAGAACATACTCAGCATGGATTGATGTAGCAGTCCTTAATGATGGCTTTGTGGACCCAATGAATCCTTACCCTTGTATATACATCCTTAGTCCAGAGGGATGAAAGTAGGGTAAAAATGGATAAAACCAGGGTTTTTTTCCACAGGGTCAACATTCTCTCCTGGGCTTTTGAGCTGTAAAGACATGTTTGTTTAATATTCTTTACAGAGTACTACCAGGGAAACGGATAAAACAGTGAGCAAAGGAATACTCATGTGGTCCTAAAGCAGACCTCCCAGGCAGGAGCTGGATTCCAAATGCCTCCTCTCAGAGTTTGCCTTGGATTTCATTTCAGATTTCCAAATGCATGGAGAGAGGGCACGAAAATATTGGTTGGATGCAGGTGTAGGTAGGATGGTGGAGTGTCTGTTGTTGCTGGGAGAGGGGCTTGGCTGCACTCAGAGCATCTCAGTTACCCCTGGGGGCTGAGATCCTCCTTCCCACAAAGCAAACAGGAAAATTGGAAGGGCAAAACAAATGCCACAGTATCCTCAGTGCACTGCCTTCATTAGCAGCCAGGCAAAAAGCTGCCCTGGGAATAGGATGGGCGCCTTTGTACAGTGCTCTGCTTTCCCAATGCTTCCCCTCCCAGATTTTCAATTACAAGATGAAAGAAAAGATAACTTTTTCCATTTTGACAGAGTGCCTGGCCAGGACAATGCATTGAATCGTGAGTCCTTCCTAAGGGCTGAGTCCTTCCTAAGGGCTGAGTCCTAGGGACTTCAGTTAAAAAGAAAAAAAACCCCAAAACAGAAGGGAAGCTGAATCATTTTCTGGCATGATTTATTCATTTGAATGACCCGTCTCTGTTTTTCAGTTAGATTACAGTGCCTTAAACTGTAGGCATGAAAGAATGGTAAAAGTTGAATAATTTCCTCAGTTCAAGATGTGTCATTTTTATATTGTCCATTAATTTCACTCACTCATGCCATACGTCATTTTTGTTGGGCTTTATCCGCCAATTCATCTGCATAATCTGCTGCCCTGACTCTGTTTTTAGCTAAAGACAATTCAGATAAAACCATCCAGCAGACATTTCATGGCACTGATCTCATGTTATGCTGAGGCATCCTGGAGTGGCTCAGGCGATGTCTGCCTGCTCCTGTGCCCTGACCACAGCACAGGGATTTTTCCTGCACTCTGGAAATGTGAGGTGCTTTGTTTTCCTGCACAAAAAATTTGGACTACTTTTTAACCTCATATCTTGAACCGTAGAGATTCAGTCTTTCTAGAATATGTTGTTATGGGAGAACAGAAGGTATGTTTCAGTTGTGTAAATCAATACTTTCTTATATTTTATATCTATCTCAATCGTGTCAGGATTTGCTTTTTTATTACGGATTATATAAAAATGAAAAACTCCTTTGATGTTTGAATTTGTGAGCTTTATAGATAATGAAACATCCTCTTTTTCTTGCATTTGAGACAGTTGCAATGATCTCTTCCTTAACTCCTCTGTAGAACAAATTATTAGATATTACTTGATTGGGCTTGAGCAGGCCTTCAGGTGTTTGAGGGATCGTCTGTGCAAACCAATTTCAAGTGACTTGTATAGTGTTTACAGTGGTTAGAAAACTCCCATAAATGTAATTTGCTATTTTAAATACTTTTATTTATGTCATTATCCTTCCAGACCCCCAAAATTGTAATCCTTCCTTTACAGGAGAATCATAGTAATTAGTGAAGATTATCACTCAGTGTGTGCATGTAAAATTTACATGTTTATTGCCAGCAACTGAAAACCATAGGGGAAAACATAAGCAAATCTATTGTGACCAACTTTAGTGTTGGATGGGATTAGAGAAGTGTCATTTCTTCAGCAGCAGCTCCAGGCTGGGCTCTGCCAGCTGTGAAATCAAAGCATTATCTTCCATCTACTTACTTTGGTTGCAAATTGTGTTATTCTTTACAGAAGTCCCCATTTTTTGGTGTTTGACCCAGTTTGTAAGTCATTATACCCCATGCCCTTGTGGGAAGTGCCTGAGCACAGCTGACAAAGGACACAGGGGATGTGCAGCTGATTTTTTTCCTGCAGTTCATAGCTCAGGTGCTCCTTGACAGCCTCTTTTGGGACTGTTCGTGCTTTATCCACTCATGTTTTCCCTTCCCTATTTTCAGGATGTTGAAACTCACAGAGCAAAGCAACATGTCCAGTGCTTGACAGCAGTATTTCTCTCAACTCCCATAACACGCTGAATAAATATCTGTGGCCTGGTCCAAGATCCCACAGCACTCCAGCCAGCTAGACATCCCAACTGCGGTTATTTTTGGTAAAGGAAGAAGCAGATCTTGCAAAGTGATGTAGAGTCAGCTGAGGGGTTGCTAATCTCTTGTGTGGGTTGTGTTTCTCCTTTAGCCATTTGGGAGCAGTAAGATGGGCAGTTGACTTCCTCTGGAAGGATGTTCAGGCATGCTCCGTGGCTTACCAAAGCTTCGGCATTTTTCTGAAGGTTGTTTGGACAATAGAAATTCCTGAAAAATGTGCACAGAGTCTCTGAGAAATATTAGAAGAAGGGAAGGTCAGGAAGTGGCTGAAGGTCTCTCAAGGTGTTTTTGCATTTTGTCAAAACACACGCTCCATGTAGCCATATGTCTGACAGCTTTCCAAGCCCTCCTCATTCCCTCATGGCTCTTTAGCTGTTTGCTAGACAGTTCTGTCTGAGCTCTAACACAGGCTGCAGCTGGACACTGGATTGTTTGATGTTAAATTCAGCTCAGTTGTGTTGTTCCAAAGTGTTGCTCTGTGAGGAAATGCCTCTTTCCAGACCTTGGTGTGAATATATGATTAAAATAGGGAAGTTTGGGGATGGTCTGAGCCTCTTCTGAGAGGCTGGAGAGTAAAACTTGTCTTGGTACTGTGGATGATTTGCCCCAAGGATTAAATCAGACTGATGGAGTTGTTCTAGGACCAGGATTGTGAAGGTTTGTTGCTGCATCACTGACCTTCCCCCTTATAGTACCATGGATTTGCCAGAGATGGGATTCCTGTGATATCTGATCATGGGAGACTGTCCATGTCCCTCCTTGTGGCTCCTCTTCATTCTGTGCTCTACCTCATAGGGGAATTCAAATCACAACCAGCCTTTTGGGGTCACTTGTAGCTTGGTGGGACACGGGTGGGTCGTGCCATGGCCAGAGGGATGCAGCTCTGGACCAAAGTGCCACCACCCCTCAGGGATGGAGACGGACAGGCACAGTGGGACTGGGTCAGCCACAAAACACCTCTCAGTGTTGCAGTGCTCCTGCAAACATGAGAAATACCATGAGAAATCTGGAGCTCTTAACCAAGGTGTGTGGTGTCAGTGCTCTCTGTGGTCAACAGCAGCCTGGTATGCTTCAAAATCCACATTTGAGTGTCCATCTGGGTCTGGTCTCACGTGGCTGCTGACCTCCCTCCTGGCTGACACGATGGATGTGCTCTCCTTTCCAGACTGGATGTGCTCCTCTTACAGGCTTTGCAGCATTAGAGTGCAGATTTCCTTTGCCTTATTTAGTTTTAGCAAAAAAAAGTGATTTGTTTTGTCTATCATTGCAAGTGCCAGAAATGTAAAGTTTTAAAAAGCCTTCCCAAAAAGCTGCTTTCTTTTAAGAAAAGAGCAACTGAAATTGTAATTCTTCTCTCTTACTGTCTGATGAATTTATTATCACCTCCTTTTAGTGTCCAAAAGTGGGTTTTGCCTTGCTTAAAACAATTTTTTGCTTTCATCTGCTGCTCCATTAGTTCCTATCAGAGTCGTGGCTAAAAAAGTTAATACGCCTGAGTATTTCTGCAGATTGCATCATTGCAGTGTTTCATAACGATATGGCAAAAGTAATTTGAAACAGATAACAATAGTTCAGTCTGTTTCAAGATAACCATGATTTCCTTGTCATTAAGAGGTCTGTTAGCGGGTGGAGGAGGAGGAGGAGTTTTATCTGGATGAGTTACAGATCATATGGTGTGATCAAGTGCGTTTTGTGGTGGGGTTTTTTTTTTTCTTCCTCCTCTTTTCTTTCCCTTGAAATCTGCAGCCCTGGACTTGGGTTTGGATATGGAATGATTGGATAATTTCAAACTCCTGTCTGCACAAAGCAGCTCAGAGCTTCCAGATGTTTTCAATAAGGAGCCCAGAACTGTCGCATCAGCAGCCAGTGGCTGCTGCTCGCGTCTCCTCTCCATTTTGAGCAACTCGCCAAAAAAAGAGAGAACTATTTACTTGTTCGAGTAGGTTTTAAAAAATTTACTCCTTATTTTCTGCTTCATTGTGTTTCAGAGCATAAATGCTATATAAATGCTGTCTAAACACTTGTATAGCATTCAAGGACTGCCTCAAATAGCTGGACAAAAGAGACTAGGAGCCTTTGTTCTGCTCTCTCCGGGCTGAGTCGTGTTCTGTGCCTGTGTGGATGGCAGGCTGTGTGCAAGGCAAGATTTCTAGCCTGAAACAATGCAGCAAAAGCCCCACCTAACGTGGGAAGAGAGTGATGGTCTCCCAAGGGAGAGTGTGTCTGGCACATTATCTTCTATTTGTTTATGTTGTGTTTCCCCACCCCCTTCAACAGTAAAGTCTGGAAATGAAGATGAGATGCACTTTGGGTGTCTGTAGTCATCACTGGCCCCCTGATCTTTGCTGTGAGTCAGGAACATAACTACAGAAAAAAACTCTCGGAATAAATTAGGGATGTGGCAACTTAAATGAAAAAAGAAAAAGAGAAGGGAGAGAAGGGTTTTGTGGGGTTTTTTTGGTGTATGTTGATTCTTTCCCTCTGGGGCTGAAGGTGTAGGGGAGTCAAGGAGGTCAACTGACAACCTTTACTAGATCTAGACACATAATTAGGGAGTAAGGTAAATCATCATCTTGATTCACAGGACGTGCACCAAGTCCTGGGACACATCCTGTGCCCAGTGTCACCCAGCCTGGTGTGAATCTGGTAGCTTCCCTGGCTGGTTCTCTCCACCTGTCTGCACCTTCCACGTGAGTTCTCTGTTCCCTACTGCCCCATGAAAGCCTACACTGGGTTACTGGTGGCTTTTGGCCATCCCAAAATGCTTGTGCCTAGCTCAGGAAAATTGCCCTCCTGCTGTGAAAGCTGCACATTTCCCAGCGTGTCTCCCATCTGCTTTGACTGGAGTTGTTTCTCATTTCCCCTTACCTGCAGGAAGGATGAGGTAATGTGAGCCACAAAAGACTGGGGGTTGATGCAGCTACAAGCTGGACCCATCTTGCATCTCTGTGGAAGATGCACTGTCACGGTTAGTGATGCTCACCTCCTCTGCATCGTGAGCTGGGCATTCCTTCAGCCCTGCAGCTGAACATCTTCTGGTTGCCAGAGGAGCTCTATGGATCAAAAGTGAAGTGCTTTAAATGGATGGTCTGAGCAGAGCTGTGCAGTTGTTGTTAGGATAAGTCTTGGCTGAGTATACCAGCAGCTGTAATTATATTGATTTGAAAACAAATCTATCTCCTCTGTCGGTTTAATAAAAAAGGTACTCCATTATGAAACATTAGAGCATCATTAAGACACTGTGACTACTGCAAATTCCTACACCTGAACTAAATTCACATGCTTTGTTTATGGGTTCCTGCCTTGTAAATTTAGATTTGAGGAAATCCCTGCCTTTTATGGTAGCGTTTGAAGGGCTGGAATGCTGTCACTGCCATTTCTGATTCCTTGTCTCGATGGGCACATGACTGCTGGGACTCATTACTTGTGGAGAAAACTGGTGGCTCCAGAAAGTCCCCAAAGTACGACCACATTGTGTGTGTCCTAATACTGAAAGCAGAAGCTCTGCTCATTGTTGGAGAGAACAGAGTCATTGGCTGAGATCTTGAGCCAGGGATTGTAGCTGTAAGACAGCCTCATAGAGGAATCCTGCTCAGTTCAGCTGGTGGTGTAGTGGAGATGAAGCTTTGGGATCTGAGGGAGAGACTGGAGCAAAAAAAAAGGAAAATGTGGGGAGACCCTGGCACTGACTAGGTAAGAGTGTACCTGTTTCCCTCACTGGGAGCAGCTCATCTGCTGTGAGTCCCAGCCTGCTCCGGCGCCTGAGGATACGCTCAGGTGCAAAGCCCGAGGCCGACCTTTGTGTCAGGGCTGGCCACTGTGTCATCAGCTCTCAGGAAAAGATGCCCTTTGCCTGGCTGCTGAGTCTGCCTAATCTGTAGGGTAGCTGTGCTTTTGTGTAGTCTGACTGTACAGATTGGGGTGTCACATCCAGTATGTGGTGGTTGTGTGAATTCCTGGTTTTTGGTGTTTACTGAACAGGCTCGGAGGGGAGTCAGTTCCTGTGTTACTCACAGGCAGGCTGTGCTGCAGTGTGTTTGGGCACTCAGAAGAATGGGCAGCACTGGGAGCTGGAGTGCTTGCTTGCAGCAGATGGGTTTAGGTCTCCTTTGGAAGACTCATCTCGCATTCAAATGCTGAGAACTTCCGTTTTGTCCGTTTCAGTAGGCTGCAGGGTTTCAGTCACCTTTGCCAGGGTTTGAGCTGGTGGCCACAAATCTCCTTACACAACCAGGGAACCGGGACCACCCTACAGGACTGGAGGAAAAGACCTACAACCCCCTAACTAAGCTCCAGGCGTGGAGCAAATCCCAGCAGCAGGAGGTGGGCCACTTCTCCCGGTGCTGCTAAGGGTGGCTGTTGGAGATCGGCAATTAAACCTCGGGTTGTTAAGTGCTGTTTCCAATTCCGTGTTTTCTGCTTTGCAGTTTGGGATTTTAAATGGCTGCATTTACAGCTTTTCCATCTAGCAAAGCAGCAAGTTGTGGTCGCTACAAACTCCCAGTCTCCGAAAACTCCGCTTCCCCTTTTCTTCTCTCTCTTTTTTTTTTTTCCTTTCATTTTGAACCGCCCCCATTCCCTTTTGAATCAGTGAATGAGGGAATGTCTAAAGGCAGGGAAGTATGGAAATATTTCATCCCTGGAGAGGTCAGGGTGGGGTGGAAAGCGGAGGGGGCTGCAAGGGGGCAGTTTGAAAACAGGAAACCATGTGGCAGTGAGCATGCAGGGCCCAGCTGATGTGAATGAGCTATTGAGAGCAGAGAGACTCGCGCCGGCCCCGGCATTAGAAAGACAAAAAACTTTGGGTTGTTTTTTTTTTTCCCCAAGAAAAAAATGCTCTGCCTTTCAGACTAGAATAGAAGAGGGAAGATTGTATTTTCTGGACAACTAGTTGCTGAGATCTTTACTCTGTGTTGCAAACAAACCAAGAAAAAAGTAAATGGCTGATTTCCCCTTTTTTTTTCCTTTTTTTTTTCTTTTTTTTTTTTTTTTCCCATGTGCACTGATTAAATCATAAGTTTCCATTCCTGGTTTAGGAGAGCATTAACTTTGAAACTGTCTTTCATTCACCTGGCCTGGGGGTGTAGGAAGAGACTTTTTACCTTTTGAAATCTCAGTCTCGTTTTGGACCGAGCAAACACACCAAGTGCCTGCAGCCAGAGGTGGAAGAGGCTGGCAAAGAAAAGCTGCTGCTTTTTTCTTCCCCCGCTCTCTCCTCTTTTTTTTTTTTT
>VWYP01036846.1:1052931-1148960 GCA_013400435.1 Pycnonotus jocosus
TTCCTCTCTCTGAATCATGCTCCCACAACTGCAAAGTAAATTTGAAAGCTGGGAGAACACTGGTGCAGGACTAAAAAGGCAAGCAGTGACGCCCTAGCCCAAATCAGGAGGGAGTGGCTTTGTTTCATTATTTTCTTTCCTTTTGCCCAGTGCTGTCATTAGAAATTTAAACTTAACGCAAACCCAAGCCGCCTTGCCTGGTGAACAGTGAACTGACTAGGAAGGAGAAAAGTACTTTTTTTGTTGTTTCTTTCAGTGCATGAGAACGTGAAAAACAAAACGCTTTGGTGACAGTATTTGCCTTGGATATGGAGATTGGTTTTTTGTTTTCGCTTTTTTCCTGAATTAGACCCGTCGTGGCTGAACCTACCTTCTGCCTTTCCACTTGGAGCGTCAGTATTCCTGCTGCACACATCTGGCTTTTGTTCTCTTTTCGGGCAGGATTTTCATTCTGGTGCTTTTTGGATATCAAAGTTGTCTGGAAAACATTTTATTATTATTATTATTACTGTAACAGGAAGGCTGATACCATTCTTAGCAGTCGCAAAAAAAAAAAATCCTATATGTACAAAGCTGTCTTCAAATATCTTTTGTTTGCTATAAGTTCCTGCATTGCCTGTATAAGCAAATCCGTTCCGAGAAGACTTTATCAGCCGGGCGCAGCGCTGGGATTTTCGTTTTCCTGTTAAGAAGCTCGGGCAGGCTGGTGTGCTGAGACACAGGGACTGCTCTGAGCACGGATGTGAGAGCTCTGGGGCCGTGGTCAGCCCAGGGTTCATGGTGGGCTCTGCTCCTCTGCTCCTGGCTCCTTGGACAAAATGTACGAACGCCACAAGAGGCGATACAGCCTCTGCGACATTTCCAAGGTGGACAGGACTGTAGATGTTGTGTTGTTGAAGGTATGGTGTTTGTATGTATTTATTTATGGGTTCTCTTCCTTATCTCCAGGGGATCAATCTGTTCCTTGCTGTACTCGTGTCCCTTGAGGTGATGCAGAGGGGAGGGACAGGTGGAAGAGCTCTTGCCTTTCAGCATGGAGATGATTTTCATTGTTATCAAACCATATCGTGTCAAATATTATCATCTCTGCAAGCAGATAATCTCTTGTGGCATGCACTCTTTGGGAGAGCTCCCTGGCCGTCTTCCTGCCCTCTGCCCTTAAACAGTCCCTGGTTTGAAATCCCAGGTGGGTTTTTTGTGTGAGGGGAAAAGGGTTTCCATTTCCAGTGCTTGCTTTTGAGGTTGAAAGGCACATGTTTCCCAGAAGATGCATTCTGCCAAAAAAAGGCATGGTGGATCCTCCTTTGCCTCTGTTTTTTTGTTTATGTTAGAAAGGTTGCTGTCAGTCTTGTTGTTTGGGTGTGATTTTGTCTGAGGATGGGTTGGCAAGAATCAGGAGTGGCTCTTGGCTAATTGTCCCAATGTGTTCCTCCTCTAATCTAAAATTAGCAAGTGCTCCACCAAATGGCACAATGGCAGTCTGGGAATGTCCTGTCTCTGTAACAGCTTTGTGGAGCTTCAGCAGTTTCCTGGCAGAGTGGATGGAAATAGGAGAGAAGCCAGAGAGACTGCAAAACACAGCCCAATTCAGAGATCTTAACTGCTGGAAGAGCATTTCCTTTCCCTCTCCCTTTTTCTCTTTTCTCTTCTTAGCAGAAGCAGTGGGATTCTATATGGTCATATGGCTTCCTTTTTTATGGTTTTTGGTTCATGCTGTTGTTTCCAAGTCAAGATAAGAATATATAAAAAAATTATTTTCAGTTAATTCTTGTTCTACTTTATGTGCACTAAAATAGACTTAGCTCTTGCTAACTTGTTTTGTTATGAATGAAAGTGTTTTCCTTTAATTCAATGTACCCATTGGTTTTTGGTGGCACAGATAGCTGTAAATTCTTTTCTCTACCAGCTCAATTTTTTTGAGTATTTTAGAACCCTGATGTTTCTGATGCTAGCTGAGGATTGAATCCCATGATACTCAGTCTATAGACACAGTATGAATCGTTAAAAGTGTTGTTGTATTGTGCACACACTACTTCTGTGAAAGTACTGCTTAATAATTCTTGGGAGGAAACCTGGTACCTCTGACAATTTTAGTTGCCAATAAAAAGCACAGTCTTTTTCTTATGGATAGTATGTGAATGCTTGGGTTGAAATACAATTCCCTAGAATTATCCAACTTCAATACTTCTGATGTCATCAGTTCCTTAAATTAGTTTTTGTTCAGCAAAGCTTATATTTTATAACAAAATGTGGCTCTTGTTAGTTCCAACTGGTATTTTCCTAATTGAGTTTCAGAACTGTGGGTTATACTGTCTGTTCCTGCAAATGACTCAGTGTCCATATATGTGTGCGTGTGTGCACGCATTGCTGCTCCCAACATGGGCTGTACAGCCTGCAGATGTTTAAAAGAGGAGGGTGCTGGTGACAGCTACAGCTACAATCAACCCCAGCTCGATTTTCAGTCACCCTCATGTTTTCTCTGGTTTCTATAACATAACTGGTAGATGAAATTAAAGTTTGATGATCTAAGGATCCAAGCCAGCGCTCGAGTGCGTCAGTGGCAGATCATCTCTTGACGTTAATGGGACTTGGATCAGGCCCTTAATGAGGGAGCTGGGGGTGGGGTTCTGTTGGGTTTGGTTTTCATTAAAATACTAAAACAAAACTCTACCTTATCTAGGCCATTATGTTTTGGAGAGTTAAGAAGACAGGCTTTTTTAACTACTGAAAAGCAAGTACATGTCCTTAGAAAAAAGCAAACCCACATCAGATCCATCCAGAGTGTTTGAGCTGATGAAATGTTAACTAGATACCTGCAGAGCACCAAACAGCTTTCAATTGGGCTCCAGGTTGACTCAGACAAGCTGTCATTTCTTGAGCAGTAGATGAATGTGTTCTTTGCTTCATTTTAAGATATGGAACTCAGTAATCATGGAATTGTTTAGGTTTAAAGGACCCTTAAGATCATTGAGGCCAGCCATTAACCCAGCTCTGTCAAGTCCACCTCTAAACCGTGTCCCTCAGTGCCACGTCTGCGCATCTTTTAAATACCTCCAGGGGTGGTGACTCAGTCATGACATAGGAAAGAAAATCAGCTGCTGAAAAAGGACAATGGGAACAAGCGGTGAAGAAAGAAGATCTTGTGCCATTTTGGGTACTAAATGTTTATAGATGAGATTATATTTGCGTTGATTGCATCCATTCTTAGACACAGTCGCAAAGGAATTTTTGGTTCCTACTCATTATTTTGCAGTACATGTGTCATCTGAAGGGCCACTGTCTTGAGGCTCAAATTTTCCATGTTTAGATTAAGCCTGAAACAGTGGCTTGTGAAGTTATGAAAAAAATGAACCTCAGCAATTCTGGGGGTTGATGCACACAATTATTTTTGGCTTTAGCATAGTTTCTTCCTCCTCTCCACATATGAAAAAGCAAGAGGCAGCAGGTTACCAGCAGTGTCCCTGTTGGAGGTAGGACTTCATCCTAGGAAGAAATTCCTTACTGTGAGAGATGTGAAGCCCTGGCACAGCTTGTCCAGAGAAGCTGTAGGATGCCCCATCCCTGGAGGGGCTCAAGACCAGGTTGGATGGTGATTTGAGCAACCATGGAAGTTGGCCCTGTCTGTGGGAGAGATGCTGGATTTGGATCATCTTCAGGGTGCCTTCCAACCCAAACCATTCTATGATTCCATGGTTCTATGTCCTTTACTGGCTGCTGCAGCAATGCAAACTTGATGAACTTGGATCCTGAACTTCATGAGCACAGGGAAGCCTGGATGATGCAGAAATGACATAAAAATTTGCTGTTATTATTCGTGCTGCATTTCCATTGTAGCAGATGAGGGAGAAGTTGTGGGGTGTGTGGGATGTCTGCTTGTCTGAACATTTTGCTGAGCTCTGAGCAGCTACGTGCAGGGGAAAGCAGTCTGTGCTATGTTATTGCAAGCCCAAAATGGGAAGTCTCAGTGTGCCCATGTGTGCCTTGGCAGCCCTGTCTCATTTCTGTGTTGTGCCTGCTACCACAAATAAAACTATCTAGGGACAGGATACAAAAACCACACTGGCTGGCACCTGGCACATGTGAAGTCAGACAGGGATTCAAGTGAGGATGAACAGGCAATGCAGTTACAAAGAAAGAACTGGGATTGCTTTGGGAATGGCAGACTGAGCAATCACAGCTGGGAATGTTTTCATACAGGTTTTGCCTGTATCTGCATTTCACCTCTGTACATGAATGCTGAAGCTGTTAAGGGTAGGCATCAGGAGTGAGTTTCTTCACAGCTGGGGCAATGAGGTTTGATTTTTCTGCTTTTCAGATGAACTAATCCCATTCATCTTCCAGCTGAAGATCAGAACATTATTCATGAAATTAAAAACAGCATTAATAATTAATCAAGATATTTTGAAATTAAAAGGACAGCACTATTAATTAGTTGTTCTGGTTCCTGGTTGCTCTGGTAGCTTTACTCCAGCACCAGGGAGGATTCTCTGGAATGATCCCTGCCTAAGTGTCATTTACAGCAACCTAAGCTAAAAGTAGTATGTGGAGAATTAACTGAGACTAGGCTTCCTTACATTTTATGTTGAAGTTTTTGTTCTTTATTGACACATGAGCAAGTTCATTCCTTCTTTGGGGTTATTCTGGGGGAAGGATGTCCCCAGCTTTGTGGGCCTAAAATGACTGAACTTTAATCCAACATCTGTCCATGCTGTTCTGGTCATTGAAGGACAGGAGAGAAGTGTCTTTAGAATGATATAGAGAGTTTTTGAGTTTTTCTGTTTGTATCTCATGTAGAATTACAACTGGGAGGGCAACTTAAATGAAATTTGTGTTTTCACGTTAGGTACATACGTGTTTTTGGGAATTTTGCTCCCATGTTAGTCAAGAGACGGGTTTTTTTGCAAAGCCAGTGCTGTTATTTTTGAAGCTTAATTAAAGTCGGTTGACTTTTAGTTTTGCTGGTGGAGAACATCCCAGTGCCAAGGGCTGGAAAATGTACTTGGGGCACACGTTCCTTTTCCCAGCTGGGACATTGCTGGGGGATAAATGCACTCTAGGAATTTAGTGTTGCTCTTGCACCATAAAGAGCTAATTTATTCAGTCATGTAACATGTCCTGTGCTTGTAGGAGCCTTTTTTGGTGAAATCTTTTAATACAGTTTTCTATAGCAATGCTGGCTTGTTGCTATGAGAGAGGTCAGTTTGAACCTTCGTGAAAAAAACGTCTTGATCTGGTGTCACCAGCTCTGTAAAGGTGAAAGACTCAGTGTAGCATATTCACAGTGCTAGGAGAAAAATCTCCATAGAAATCATTGCAGAAATGCAAGTGTTGTCTCTTTTGGCATACATTTGAGAATGTCTTTGTGTTCTGCATCCACCTGTTAATATCTTCCCCCAAAGCTAAGAAAATACACAGGGAGATTACCAAAATAATTTAAATGAAAAATAAATGTGGAATTTGCAAGCAAATTGATATGTCTGCTCTTAATACTGTCTGGCAAGATGGTTGCCAAAGCAGTGATTGTCGCTCTTGATGTGAGTTTTGTGTGTATGGAGTCTTTCTGCAGCAACAGATGTTGAAGGAAAACAGTGGAAATTCTTTCCCCAGATGCCCCATCCTTCATGCTCCTTTTCAAAGTGTTTCGGAGGATCTTGAAAGGTGGTTTTTGTGAAGGGGTAAATCAACTGTTGCTTTACTTTCTAGTGCAGGAATTGCAGGCAACTGGATAATTTCATTGTAAATAGAATAGTAAAGATAAAGGTTGGTCAGCATAAACATTGAATTCTATAATCGTATAGGAAATTTTCAGGAACAGGAAATTCATAGAAAATAATTACAATATGCATAGAACTTAAAAAAAATTATATCATTTCTGCTTATGAAAGAAAGTTATTATAATTTAATTTAGAGTATTACTTTTTTCTACTGCTTTTATTCTACAATGAATATTTAAATTTGATATTACTCAGTGTGGTGCACAAGTACTTAATGATACACTAAGCAAGCTACAATTACTCTCCAAAATATTTTCCTATGTGCAGTAGTATCTGGTTTTAGCTGCAAGGTAGATCATAGTCTAGAAGCTGGGGAAAATAAAAGGAGAAAAATGGAAACTTGCACATTTAGGACAAAGTTAAAATAATATGGAGGGAAGATGAATCTCTAGGGATCTGCTAGGAAATGAAAGTTAAAGTCATCTGGTTCCTTGTGCTCTGGAGATGTTGATTTATATCACAACCAGTGAGGTTGACAAGTGCAAACTTTTGCAATAGCAAAAGATTTCCTGAAAGGTCAGTGTGTTCTCTTTATTGTGAAATGCAAGGCGAGAAGAGTTAAAATAAAACCAGAGGGAGAGAAAAAGGACTTTTCCATGCTGGAAATGTGGGAGAGGTACACAGGAGCCAGGTAGTCCCTGGCCCCCAAGGTGCCTGTTCCTAGTGACCACCACCAAACTGCTCTGCCCTAGATATTGTTGGAGTGTCTTGGTTTTATGGGCAGCCATCACATTGGAGAAGATTAGATAATTCCTTGTCCAAGACCAAGGGGAGAAGAAGGAAGAGCCTGGGAGTGGAGTCTGGGGTCAGTCACTGTTCCTGCAGGACAGAGGACATCTCAGCCCAGGATGTCTCACAGCTTGCCAAGCGCCGTCCTTTTCTTATCAAATCACATCAAGGTTCAGAGTCTGCAGGAAGATGTCCTCAAGAGTCAGGAAATATTTGTGTGTGCCCAGAAAGAGCAATGGAACCATCTGCTGCTTGTAGCTCCAGCTGGTGTCCTGCAGACCTCTTTGAACATTTAGCCTGCTGGTGTTTCTCAGGCAAACAGAAAATCCTGCAGGATTCAGTCTTTGGTGCCTGGGGATGTGCTTCCATGATTCATTCTGTGTCTGAGCTGCAGATAAACACATTCAGGCTTCTGTATGGAAAAATAGCTGGTTCTCTCCTGGCATTTCTTCAGACTCTGTTCCCAGAGGCTGTTTCATGTTCCCTCTGCCCTGGAACAGCACTGCATCCTCTGCTCCCGCCGCAGAACTTGGGATGCCTGGAATCAATGAGCTGTAATCAGTGTGGGCAAGCAAGAAAGTGTGGGGCTTTTATCATCTTCTGTGGCCACCAGCCTGTGGTCCTGTCGTTGGGCTTCTCTCAGCAAAACAAGAAACTGGAGGGGAAAGGGAGGAATTTTCTCACGTGCAATGCACACGTGCCTGCAAAATCCCGAGACAACCTCATTTCAAATTTCTCCATGCTGGTGCATTCCCCAGCTGCTGATGCACTGTCAGGTGCTTTTATAAAGACAATTTCCTCGTCAGCTCTTACTGTCTGTACCTGTAATCACTAGTTCTGAGTAAATACAAGCAGAATTCAGATGTTGAGGAGGGGTCCCCAGTACTCAGTGTTGGGCTGTGGGTAGTGAGGTTTCTGTTTGATTATCCATGGACCACCCAGTTCCCCGAGAGCACACAGTAAACCTCTCTCAAAGCCTGTATGGACTCGTTTTGGCCTAGGGAATACTTGTATATAGTAGTGGTTTCCTTTGTTTTTGTTTTGATGGTGATTATTATTTTTCCTGGATTAGGGCTACTGAGATAAATATTTAGTTTCTAATGCTTGTTTTGTACATAAGCAAGTATATCTGAAGCAGCACCTTAAAACCTCAGTGTTACTCTCTCATTACTTTTTTTTTAATAGAGAAAAGCAGACGTTTTCAATACTTGGCAAAACCACAGGGCTGAGGAGAGAGCTGGCTGGGAAATGGGAAAAATGCTCAAATCTTTTTTGAAAAAATGCCAATGTCTATAATGCATTTTCAGTGAATGACTCAATTGGTTCTATTAAAGGAAAATATATAATGTTAATTCAGCCTAATATGGCTTATTCAACAGATAGCTTGAACCTCTTCCTATTTTGCTTTCTTACTGCTAATTATTGAATGGGATGTTTAATATTGATTTCCAGTAGTGGATATCAGTATAAATCAGGAGTAGTTGCTTTGAATTTGATGGTGATCTCTTTAAAATTAAGAAGGGTCAGACTCTTCTTGAGGAGGAAGGAGAGAGTTACAAGTTAGTCAGAAGGAGACAGAGTTTGATTTTGTATCTGAAATAGGTCATTCCTTCATTTGTGTAGATTTGAGCACATTTGCATTTGTCCTTCTATCTTGTGTTTACCCTCAATCTCTAGATTTGCCTTTAATAAGATGGAAAGTGTGGTGCCAATTTATTTTGCTTTGTCTGGGGAGAAAAGAGTAATAGCATGATATTTATTGACTTTACAGTCATAAAGTGGTATTTATTGACTTTGCAGCTCTTTTAAGACTAAAAAAAAGAATAAATTCTGCGGTTTAGATGCTAAGGTTAGATACCACACAGCCTTGCTGAGAACAGGGAGTGTCTTCCGTTGAAAGAATTAGAATGTGACCCACTATACGTGCAACAATTAAAATGCAATATCCTTATGTCACTTTGGAAAGCAAAATATTGTTTTGAAGTTTTACTAGCAAATCTTTTCTCAGACTGAAGACTGCTTCATTTTTCCTCACGGCATCTCATTTAATACAGATGGATTGTGTGTAAAAGGGAGAAAATGGATACACAGGTGTGTGTGGAGCAGAGGTGCAGGGAGCACTGGGCTCTTGGATGTGTGTACATAGAGGGATGTGATGGGGTCTTGGGTGAATATCTGTATAATGCAGTCAGGGAGTAAGTGCTACAAAGTGTACATCATCCCTAAGAAAAAGAGCCTGCAAAATTCCATGGAGATGGGAGGGACATCCAGGTGGGACCTGCACGGAGGTCACCCCGAGACCTGACTCTGGTGGAGCTCAGCATCTCCTTCACCTCTCCTGAGAGACTCCTGTTCATTTTTCCCCTCACAGAACTTCTCTGTTCCTTCCCTGTCTCTGTCAGCAGGAGCTGCTGGCTGGGGAAGGTCATGGCATCCTCTCCACTGGAGGATTTTAAGGGCACGTTGGGTTAGGACCTCTCAGATGATGATTGAGCCTAACTTGGTGCAGCAGGCAGGGACTGGCTGACCTGTCAAAGGCCTTCCCAACCCCATTTTGTCATCACACAAGTATGGAGAAAGACAAAACCTGAGGAAGAAAAATGGGCTGTAGAAGTAGCTGCCAGGTATGGGGGAGTGCAGGGTTGCCTGTGTGGTGTGGGGAGAGCAAGAGGTGAGCAGAGGTGCTGGCAGGAGCCCCTTGGGTGACAGGGAGGGGACAAAGCCAGGGCAGGGAGAAGCCAGCCAAGGACTGCAGTAACACATTCCATTATCTCAGTGACAGAGGAAACAAGGACGTGGGTCATTAGTCAAAGCAGCACGTCAGGTCAAGGGTAGGAGAGGCTTGGTTTTAATTTATTTAAATAAAANTAAATCCAGTGCATTTTATAACATAGGAGAAAGGAGAACATTGAGGGGATGAGAATACAGCAAGGGACTGCAAAAATAGAGCAGGATCATGGAGGAGATTTGAACATAGGTCAGAGGCAAAAAGTAAATAGTAAAAAATTCATTGGTTGAAAGGGAGGAAAGGAAATTATTTCAGGAGATAAAAGGAAAGCCAAAGGGAGGGTAGGAAGTCATCCATTTCAGTAGCTGTCTTTTAACCACAACTTAACATGTGAGATCCTGTGTGTTGGGGCAGCTCAGGAGGGGAAATAACTTTTGGTTTTGTGGTGTGGGACAGGTGAGATTTGCATGCATTTGACAGCAAGCAAAGGCATTTGGCTCAAATATATGGCGGAGAGAGTAAAGGGACTTCCAGAGTCTGCCAGCTGCAGACAAAAGTGATGGGAAGTGAATGCTGGATGAGCCAAGGGTTGTGGATAGTCCAGCAGACTTCTGAGTCAAAATGTTGGACAACACAACCTGACTGAGGAAGATAAAAGCACAGGCAGAGAGAGGAGGAGGCTGAGAACAGATCAGTCATCCTTGCTGAAAGACTGGGAGTCATGGAAAAGGTGAAGGACAGGGTGAGATGATAAGGGCTGATGTTGAAATAAACCATGTGATGTGTCTTAGTGTTAAAATGGGTGTTTCTATCATCATCATTTCAATTAATGCAAGCCCAAAGTGCTTCTGGTTCTCACCATGACCTGGGCCCTTCCCAAGCCCTCAATTCTACATCACCAGAGCATTTTGCTATCTCTGAGCTAATTATCTGTACAGCTATATGGGTGGTAAGGAATTTCTGTTCTGTATGTAGTGAACTGAGGCATAAAGCAGAAGAGTATTTTCCTGCAGTCCTGCTGCAAGTGGAACACTTGAAGCCAAGGTTATCCAGTCCTCTACTAGGAGCTTCAGCACTGACTCATCCTCCCTCTGAACTCCTTCCTTGAGCAGGAGCCACCTTCAAATCAAACTTTCCATGGAGAAATAAAGGGTTTTGGCATATTCTAATGGTTTGTTTAGTGATGCAAAAAAAAAAAAAAGAAAAAAGAAAATCATATGTTACTTTTGACATTTTTATTATTGGGAAAAAATGAATCCATAACTCTGTCTGCTGGTTGATGCAGAGGGATATTGGAGAAGAGACAAAGAGGGGTGCTGGTGAGAGGGGCCTTTCTCTGATGTGCTGTGATGTATTTTGCAGATAAACCGTGAGAGCTGGTGTCCGCTGGAGCCATGTCCCGACACCTCCCTGCTGCAGCGCAAGCGCACACGGGAGTCTCCAGGTGAGCTTTGTGCTGAGGGCAGCTCCAGAACAGCACCCCTCCTCCTCCTCCTCCTCCACCTCACCTTTCCTTTCCTTTCCTCCTTGTTTTGTTTCTCCCATCCTGGCCTGCATGGGGAAAACACATAAATTAAAGAAACTGTGTAATGACTGTGCTGTGAGTCATTGTTAGCACATGGCTGCAGCACTTGACTAGCAGGGAGCTGTGTGGTGTGTCACCATCTCAAATAACTCTGCATTTCAAGTGCTTTGGTATTTTGATTTTCTTCCCCCCTCCCCCTGTTTTTTTTCTAAATAAACTTGAAAGATGTTACAGGGGGCACACAGACATGGTTTCTAGCTGAAAGGACAACAGGATAAAAGAAAAAAGGCCAGAAATTTGAACTCCTCAATCCATATTTAGACCCAAATCAGTGGCTTGAGATTTTTACTTTTTTCCCCTGCTCTGAAAGTTGCCATGATTCCAGACTCAGGAGGAAGGAAGGCTGTTCAGAGCCATCGTTCCCACACCCTGCCCACCGGCTGTGCCAAGCTCCCATCCCAGCCCTGCGTGCTGGCTGGTGCTTTCTGGCTCTTCCACTGGGACAGAAAATCTAGTCTGGGCAAGCTTCAAAGAAGGGTTGGTGTCCAAGATAAGGAAGAAAGCATTTCCTTTCACTGGATTATGCATGTTCGAAACAAATAGAGTAATTTAACAGGGCCCTGAATAGGGACTTTGCTCAGGCTGCTCATGGAGAGGAGGCTTCTTGCCCTGCTTGTCAGCAGTGGTTTCACTCAAATCTCCTTCAATTTATCTGAGAGACTTGAAAGAAAATAACCAAGTGTCAATGTCAAATTTAAACTCAGTCTTTCAGACTTTAGGCTAAGAAGGGATGGTGTGGGTTAGTGACCTGAGGGGTTTATCCTAAACAGAAGTTCTAACTCACATCAAAGCTAAGTAAATGCTTTTTTATTTAAAATAAATTGTTCTGTTTAGACGAGTTTTGAACAGTGAATAGCTGTTTTAAGAGTGTTTTTACGGGGGAACCTATATTATTGCCATATCTCTTCTTTACTGATTGTATCTGTGAATCCTGTGCCTCTCGATACAATATTTTTATGCTTGAGGCCAGAGTTATTGCAAACAATTTGTGTGCAAAATTACATGCACTCATTTGACTAGCCAGATCTGTAATCACATATTTCTATGGATCACTATCAGTTGCACACCTATTAATTATCTAATGCAATATTACGCTATAGAAATGCATTAATTATGTAATTAAGTAGCTGTGTATACAAATTTATATTAATAATTATAGTAATACGTGTCTGTAACACATGTATAAAGAGGTAGATTTTTAAGTAAATGTGCTGTTCAGATGGACTAAAGCAACAGAAGGATCTCAGGTTAGGCAGCTTCTGGCCTTTACAGAAATAATATTGTTGCTGCACAGGCATCCTCCTGCTGCTCTGCGGTGCTGGGCAAGGGCAAGAAAAATCTGACAACACTTAACAGCAATAAAACCATGGACTGTCAGTGTGGCTAACTTAAAAATACAATACTTGATAAGGAATTAGGCCTTTTTCATCTGCTGAAATTACTTGCAAGGACAGAGACCTCAGATCTTAGAAAGTGACTCCAGAAACTGGAGCTTCTAATTTTCTGTCAATGCTTTTGAAATTGGGTGTGCAGAGGAGTGTCAGCAGATGCATAGTTATCAGCATGGAATTCATGGGCTCAGCCCTGGCTTGGAGGACACAAGAGTTTGGAAAATCTACAGAGGAGATTGCTTGGAAATGTTCTTCCTAGGGCTTTTTTCCTCTGTTTGTTTTTTTTTTTTTCCTTTATATTCTGCACAGAAGTGTTGCCAGGGGTGTGAGACACAGAGCCTGGCTTTCTGCAGCATCTGTGCAGTTCAAAACAAACCCAGCAAACTGAGAAAAGGGGAGGGAGAAAATGGAGAAAATATGCACAACTCTAACCAAAAATAAAGGAGAGTATAGGGAAGAGAGAGCTTGGGAATGAGTTTCTCAGCACAAATGAGCTGGGGTGTGTGGAGGGTTCCCCATCACCCTGCTCCTCATCCTTCCCTTCTGCTTCATCTCCTCTATCCCTGGGAGGCTGCTGCAGAGGAGGCTTCACTGCCTCTCGTGCTTTATCCTCAGGGTGAGGTATCCATCCCTCAGCACATCTGAGCTGTCCCCACTGATTTTCCAGTGGAACGTGGCTGGAGCCCCTTTGTTTTTCAGTCTGGGCTGTGGACATGCTGTGCCGGCTGCCAGCTGGATGAACGGCACCTGGCCCGCGTCCTCACAGCCGCTCCGTCTCTTCTTTCCCTTCATTCCCCCCCTTCTTCTCTCCCCTCCCTTCTCCCCCTCGGTGATGGAAAAGCAGTTCAGATTTTCCAGGTTTACTGAAAGGGAACAGGAGCAGCTGCAGCATCCAATAAGTGCTTTTCCAATTCTCCACAGCATGGAAATTCCTTTATGGGGTAATGGGGTTTCCGACTGGCTTCAACTCCCCCTGCCCTAAATGGGGACAGCCCCACCACTATCACAGTAATGCCATTTTCTCCAGAAGTGGAGTCACTCCCATCAGTTGGGATGTTCCATCGCTGCTGTCAGGCACAGATTAAAGATGGGGAAGGCAAAGAGGTGACCTTAAACTACCCAAACCTTTTGTCCTTTCACTGGTGTTTAAGCTTGATGTCACCAAGGATGGAGTTAATGAGGTATAATTTCAATATGAACTCACATTTTATTGTTCTGGCTCTTCTCTAGACAGCTGAGCACATTTTGGATCTGCTTAGTTAGAGGAAGTACAAAATAGCACCTTTCTTTAAAAAAAAACAAACAACAACAATTAGATATTCTAAACATTAGAAAAGGATAGAAAATATTAGTAAAATATTTTCTAATTATTAGAAAATCTAGTTGATAAAACAACTGATAAATCATTTGAGAATTCACAGGCAGTTTGGGGAGGCGAACAAATTTCTAAAGCTTTATTTGTAAAGCTATGTGTTTTAAATCCTGGAATTCACTGGGAGAATGTGAGTCTGATGTGTGAATGTTACAGAAAGCTTCACGTTGTGACTCTTTGTGCTTTGCTCCTGCAGAATGTGAGAACTTCCTGGAGGATGGGCTGAGCAGCGTCTGTGCTTCGTCACAGGGTGGTCTTAAAAGAGAGTCTGGGAGTGAGTCTGACCTCTTCCCCTTGCCTGGTGATGGGATGGAAGACCTTGTCTTTGGGAAGGTAAGAAAGCCTGGTTGGAATATGGTTTAAAAAGCCCCTGATAAAGCCATACAGCAGACACAGATCATCTTGGGTTCACTGATGAGTTGGAAAGCTGGAAGTGATTATCCTGGAACCGAATAGATGGCAAGGATCCGGTCTCCTCCTCACATGCAGCAACATGAGGGATGTATTTACTTGCAGCAGAATTCCAAAAGCTGTGCAGCCTCCAATGGTTAAAAAATGGAAGTAATTTTGTCCGTCCAAAAGTAAATCAGGCACCAGAGGAACAGTTGAAAAGGTGGATTTTCTTGCAAGGTCATTAGGGATTGCACAGATGATATGAAATCCATCTTTAACTCATGTAACAAAGAGCTTTTCTCCAGCAAACTGTGACCTCTGTGCTGACACCTTCAGATTTATATGCTGTAATTCTCAGAGGAACCAGTGTTTTTCTGTAAATTCAGTGTCAAAGGAAGGAAACACTCATTCTAAACACTTCAGGCCAATTCCAGGGAATAGTTTTGTTGCCTAGGTGACATATCTCTGATGCCTGTTTGCGTGCAAGTAGAATGAAAGTGTTTTCAAGTTTGCTCAAAATCAACAACAGAAGTCATTGCTAACCTTAGTCATGCCTGTGCCCTTTGTGTAGTTGAGGAGTGGGAGAGACCTGAGAGGCAGAGCTGGCCTCCTGAGCAGAGGATGCCTCCCTTTGGCATCAGTCTTTTGCATCTACGTCAGAGCAGCCTGAGTTTATTCAGGGGGTCATTAGGTTTTTGCACTTGAAGATTCATCTTGCTGTAATTTGTATTCTTCTTGGCATAAGCAGATGATGCAAAAGCACCCAGCAAGAATTTAGTGATGTAAAATGAAAAGGGACGTGACCCCTCTTTTAGTGCACCCATCACTGTGGTCTCCATGAAGTCCCACTCTTTGGGTGATTCACCTTCACTTCAGCTGCAGCTCACAGATTGGAGCAGGCACAGCTCCTACTCTGAAACACTTAACTCTCAGAGTAGCTTTCACACTGGCTTTCTGAGAAATGTATTGAATGAAACAGAATTCTGTTTGCTGAAATCAAATCAGATGGCGGTGAGTATTTTCCAGCAGGATGGGAACCACCACAGCCCAGGCTCAGTGATCTCATGTGCTATAAATGAACAGTAAAGTCATCCTTAATGCACGTGGTAGGGCACAGAGATCACCAGCCTCACCCTTTCCCATCCTACTGTCAGAAGGATCTGGGGCCCTGGATTGTCAGGGGACAAGGCTGTTTGGCAGAGCAGGCTGTCTTCAGTTCCCCTGTGCAGAGTGACACGGATTGTGACAGCCAGCTGCCATTTCAGCCTGGTTTAATGCTTCTATGGGAAAGTGTGGGACGAGAGTGCAGTGGGAACACACCAAATTTTGTATTACATAGAATTCTAGCTTTTTCCCTTTCTTCTGTGGAAAGTTTCTTCTGCAGGTAGGAGGAAGAAAGATTCAAATGTAACCAGAATGGGTAGTGCAGTGTAGCAGGGGTGCCACAGAGAAGGGAGGAGGTGGTGGGGAAAGCAGATCTTCAATTGCCAGTGGAGAGAGGGCAGAGGCAGGGATTTTTTTTCTTTGTAGAAAGGGAATTTCTTAATTTAGTAGCCTTTGCATTGCTCTCATTATGCAGTGGGTTGCAGACTTTGTCTTCAAATGGCTTCAAAAGGTTCCTGAGTTGAGTTTAGGAAGTTATTCAAAGCTAATCTCAACTTCAGTTGCTTTGTCTTTGCTTTCCTGAGCAATTTATTTCCTAGTCTCCTTTCTCAGGATTTATCTGAGTATTTTTTCTATAGTTAATGTTATTTCTAAAGGACCAGAAAAACTAATTTAGTGTTTTGAGCTTGTTCCTTAATTAAATCTTTTTTGGTTTTACAGTACTGAATCCAGGTGGTAGAAATGCAAATTACAGATATTTTTAATGACCACCAAAATGAGTGGTGGCTGTAATCTTTTGTCCGAAAAATATTGTAAGATGCTTGTCTTGGCTGTAGTTTATTTATAAGCCTATGAAATAGTACAGTTTCTGTATCAAATTGGGAAGAGACAGAATATGTTTATGAACAAAAAGAGGATCTCAAACCTTTCAGTGTCATGGTGATTATTGTTATTACTAGTTTTATTCTTGTTTCCCCTTTCTGTGGTGCAAGAGTTGAACTTTTGTCTACTAGAGTTGTTTTCTGTTTTGTTTGGTTTTTTTTGTTTGTTTTTTTTTTTTAATTGTAGAAATAACTTCTCCTTTGCTAACTGCTTAATACATTAAAATAAATGTAGGAAGAACAAGTTGCTGTCTGTCCAGAGTTTTTGGGCTGCTTCCTTAGACATCTGCTTCCTTGAAATTCATAGATAGAATACCCTGATTCTGTCCCAGGACCATGAAGAATTTGGGGCTGTGAGGTCACAAAATCTGCAGGTGCCTTACCCTGTCCCTGGTGTTCGGTGTGTGCTCCTCTCCCATCTCCTTCCCTTCTCCTGTGCTCATTTCATTTCTTCCTCTGTCTGAAGGACGTGTGCTGAGCTGTGGAACATGAGCTGTCAGGCTCAGGGAGCTCTAGCACTAAAACCTGCCCTTTTTTCCAGACTTTACAGGCTGTCACTGAGATGCAGAAATTGCTTCCAAGTCTATGGCTTCAGCAAAATGTTTTATTCTTTTTTTTTTTTTGCGTCAGCACTTCATTCCCATGTCCTCGTCATCCTGCTTTTCCCTCTGTGTCCCAGACAGCCATCTGGGCAGGCTTTGCAGCATCCTCCTTCTTGAATGACTAATGCTGCATAAGGTCATTTCTCACAATCATCTGGCAACATCCTGGGGTGGAGCCCATATGCTTTGCTCATCTTAACTTTTAACCAGCCACCCAAGTCCAGCGTTACTGGGAAGCTTTTTAATGTGCCCCTTGGGAAATGATTCAGATGAAGGGAGTCAGGAACCCACAGATCATTGCCAGAGGAAGGGGTTGCAACTCAGACTCTTGAATATTGTTTAATTTCTGTCTTTGTTTTGGTTTGCTCAAAGAAAATATACAAATACATAAATGTTTTGCATTTTTTTAGAGTACTTGTATCTCTTTAAAAAAAGCAAACAGAAAAAAACCCAACAACTGTGCAAAAAAAATCCACCTAAAGGAATAAAAATTTTAAGGGAAAGGCTTTCAACTCCACTCCAAATCATAAAAGTTATGATAAATAATTAATAGAAGGCTACTGTTGAGGTTAATTTTAGGGAACCTAGAGCTATAGGCAAATCCAAATTAAAAATTATTCTGCTGGATTATATATCAAGCCAACTAAAGATGTTGACTTCTTTAGTGGAATGGTATTCCAAATAAACTTCAGGATTCCAAGGTTTAATTTTTTTCATCTTTTTAAAAATACTCTAACACCTTTAATGTCTTTGAAGGTCAGGGGACAGAGAAAGTTTGTGTCTCACACTTTGCATGTTGTCATCATGGAAATGATTGAAAGAACATTTTAATTCCTCTTATCAAGACCTCCTACAGTGGAGGGATTTAATTGAAGTTATCTTATACCCCCACCATCCCAGTGATTTCTGTTATCCCTATTCATGGAGAAGTACATGTGTCCTTTCTCAGGATACTCACTTTTACTCCTTAACTTATTTTTTCTTAGAAACTTCTCAGCAAGTACTGAGGGCAAAGAAAATGCCTATTAACAAATGTCTGTAAAGGCTCTTTTTGGCCACGAGGTTAATGATCACAGTTGAGTCCTAAATTCATTGAGGTGCAATCCAGCAAGCCTAACTTGAAGAAAATGAGTATTTCTTTAATATTTCCTTTTTCCTGTAAGAAAAGAACACATTCTGTTCTTCAAACCTGGTATTTTCTTACTCAAATACAACTAAAGAGCAATGCATACTTACTGGCCACATAGCTAATTGTTTGCAGTGGTGACTACAATATAGATGTTTTAGATGTGTCAGCCACACTTGGCATTTTTCAGACAGAGTCGTCTTTCATATTAACTGTTTTCCTTTGTTTCAAAAGAAAAAAATCATTGAAATGACGGCAGAATATTTTTAGAATAATAAGCTTTGACCACAAGTTCAAGGGAATTGTTTATTGTGTTCTGTCGTCAGTCTAATGCTCAAGGTAAAAGTTAAAATGGACCAAATGTATTTCCCTTTTTTCAAACATCACCTTGAACTGCATTTTGCGATAAAAGCCCTAAATCTTCCTTGTTAGGGAAGTGGGTTTTGTTGTGCATTTCAAACTGCAGCAGTATTCTCATCTGGGAAATAAAAATTCCTCTTTTTACTCTAATTCCTCCCTATTTGATTTGGTGTTTCTAGATTTGGATCCAGTTTCCAAACTGTCCCATACTTTACCCAGCTGATGGGGTGAAGTCAACCCTCTCCTCTCCTGCTCTGCTGCCCCAGTCCCAGAATGACAGAATGGTTTGGGTTGGAAGGGACCTTAAAGCTCATTTGTTCCAGCCCCCTGCCATGGGCAGGGACACCTTCCACAAGACCAGGTTGCTCCAAAGCCCCATCCAGTCTGATCTAATGTCTGACAGTATTTTTCTGTCTTAGAAAAGTGGCAGACTGTTTCCCCCACTGTAGGAGTGTTACCCACATACTGACTGCTTGATTTGTCTGTATTTAAGCAATTCAGTGAGCTCTCATCATGAGTCACACAAATGTCAGATTATCTTGAATACTGCTGAACGTCATCAAAAACTTCACAGGGTTTCCATTTCAGTTCTCTTTTCTTTAAACCTCATCTTCCTATTCAAATGTATCAGATCCAATAGTTTACTAGTTTACAGAACATAGTTTTCTGAAATTCGCTATTAACATTTGACACACCTTAACATGAAGTGAATGTTTTTGGAGGGATGTATTTTTAGTGTGGTTTTTTAATGCTTTATGTTTAAAAGGTTCTTGTACTTTGGTGTTGTGCTGTGAATGCTGTCTTTTTTTTTTTTTCCCCCCTCTGTTTCCCCTTGATGGATGTGAGAAAGGAAGCAGTGTGACAGCATTTAGTTAAACCTCAGGAACAGTTTAGTTAAACTGAACTGAGAATAAAAAATAACTAAGCTTGAAACAGGGCTTCTCTCTGAATAGTGAAATACTCAATTAGAAGATTTTTTTTAATATCTCAGTTTCTTTTTGTTCAGTTAAATAAAAAGCTTATAGCTTATAGTGTGCATCCCTCAAGTAAAGCACAGAAAAACCAAAGTCTCTGGACTGTTTAACACTGCTCATGCTCATCCTTCCCTCCATGTGATCTGATGTCCATCTTCCCCTTCCAAGAGCAGGATTTTGTATCCAGTTGTCTTCTGCCAAATGCTTGCTGCCACCCTGCAGCCCCTGGAGCCCAGTCCCCTGAGCCCTCTGTGTGAGGACAATTAACGACATTTTGCTGAATACTCTGCTGTGTATGGCCTGACAGAGCACTCTGCCTGTTACTGTTTTAAATGATACAGCACAGGGCTCTGCAGGAGGATAAATTGAAACTCCCCATGTCAGTCCCTCGGGGCAAACACCATTTCAGACTGGAGGTGATGTCAGAGAGATGCTTGTGTTTTTATGGTGGCTTCAGGGAACATGGAATATGCACGGGCTCTGCTGGGGCTGTATGGTCAGCATGTGGCCTTTGGCCAGAGAGAACCAGTTTGGCATCTACATGCTGCTTTTGGAGCAAACTAAACCCAAAAATTACAGTATGACTCAAAATCTCTAATACAGGGTGGCTTATCCTGTAGAACAATATTTTTCGATGACAGTTGGATTTGAAAAATGCTGCAAACCCTGGTATTAACTTTCTGCTTAATGGAAAGTAGTTGGGGATGGGGAATTAAGCTTTTATTTTTTTTTTCTGTTTGTTTTCTGCTACTGAGTAAATTCTCCCTTTTGTGTTGCATGATGCAGTGGAGCAGTGCATTGCCCTTGAGCTCTGCAAGCCTGTCCCAGTCCCACAGGAGAGGCTGGAGTTTGTCATCAGGAGCTGTGATAACCCCCTTCTCCATTGCTTGCTCTCAGTTTGGCAGTTTTATGGCACCTTGATTGATAACAGGTTTAACCAGAAATGGTGAGAGGAACAGCATTTGCTGTGCAGGATGAAATATAGAACTGGGGAGAGGAAGGCAGGCAGAGGATCTGACCTGGGAGCCTGGGTGATGGCAGCCAGGGGCTTGTGGAGTGGAAGAGATCACCCTGCAGAGCATTTCAACCTCTTCTGAAACCAGAGCAAAAGGTCTCAGTTCTGTGATGGTTAGTTTGCCTTATGCCATCGACTAAGAAATCTCTAGCTTGTGTGAGATATAAAACACTTGCATTTATTTAGAATGTTAAATGTATTCACTTCATTGGAAGTGTTCAGGGCCAGGCTGGATGGGTCTTTGAACAATCTGATCCAGTGAACAATGTCCCTGCCCACAGCAAGAGTGTTGGGCTAGCTTATCTCTCGAGTTCTCTTCCAACCCAAACCAGTCTAGGATTCTCCTTTAACTTATTTTTTGTTTTTCCTATCCCCAGCAGCCTGAAGAGGAGCAGTCTGCCTGCGATGTCACCAGCTCCAGCTCCTCTGCGGATGACACCATGTCCCTGGAGAGGAACTCATCCCTGGGCAGCGACACATCCCTGCCCTTCCCACCCGCAGGGAGCTTCACCCAGCCCAAGGACAGGCACAGCCTGGGTGGCAGCTGCACCAACATGGTGCCCTCAGAGGGAGGGGAGAAGGAAGAGGAGCTGGACAGCATCACGGACGTGCCCGCTCCTTCCTCCGTCCTGCGCGGCTCCATGCGGCCGCTGTCGCCTTTCCGTCGGCACAGCTGGGGGCCGGGGAAGAACGCCACCAACGAGGCAGAAATCAATCAGAGAAGGTGAGTGAAGAGCTGCCTTGATTTACTCTGCACCCACTCATGCATATTTATCTGAGCTTTAAAGCTGGCATGGTGAAACTGAGGAGTTTATCAGAAGCGAGCGCGTCTCTTTTGATTGTGTCTTTTTCATTTGGAGAGGTTAACACAATCTCCTAATGTATGTTTGTTTGGTTTTCCTTAAATTAACTTTCAGGATTAAAGTACTTAATTCCTACAGTATGCTTGAGCTTTTCAGAGTAAATGGAATTACCTCGGGACAGGTCTTCCATTAGAACTGTCACCACCTTTTTCTGTACAAAGGAATTACTGGAGTGTTAAATCTCACTGACCACAGAATAAACATGACCATTATTTCTCTGATTGTATTAAGAGATAACACAGTCATTGGGGTTTCAAAAAATTCTGTGGAAGCTCTTCATAATGGTGAGATGGATCCCTGTTTCACAGCATTGGTTCCGCCTCAGTCTCTCATGGACAGTAAGTTCCACCTAACTCATCACTGATGTCCTGGTGGTGTTCAGGAAGATTCAAAAGGGAAGTTTCCCATCTGTTCTTTCAGAAGGTACAAGAGGGAGAGGTGTATGAGCCATATGAATGTGTCCATGCTGGTGCCAAGTGTGGGAAGAGAAGTTGCTCAGTCCCTCATTTCAGTGGCAAAGCAGATGAAATTAAGGAGGATGCACACCAAAAATTAGGAATTGATGTGAAGCTCCCTGCCATGCCCTGCACTGTTCAGCATTTGGGCTGGGGGATGCTTGGGACCAAACCCTGTGTATTCTGAGCCTAGTGGAGGTTTGGCTAGTGTTTTTAACATGCTTTAGTGCCCTCAGAGCAGGAATGGCCAGTTTAAAGTCAATGTTGAAAACCATTCAGGATCCTGTAAGTAACATACACGAAAGATTATTATTGTTGTTGTTGTTGCTGTTGTTGCTGTTGTTGTTGTTTAACACTGTCACCTTTTTGGGGGCTTCATTACTGGTCCCCAGGTGATATTTAAATAAGTTAATGCCCATTCATTTTTAAAGCACCAAAAGTGTCAGCATACCTGCAGGTTTATGACAGAAGGAGTCCGTAAGCTCATAAACTCATTTGGAGAGATTTATTTTTAAGTGTAGGGCCTGATGCATAAGAATTTCTGAGGGTAATAAACTGCATAGCTGGCAATTACTGATAACACTGAACAGATGGGGTTAAATCCTCCTGCATCACACTTTGGAGGCTGTTTCTGATATGGGAAAATACATTCATTGTAAATGTAAGAAAATCTGAGTTAAAGGAACAGTAATTCTTCTCATATGTTCTCACATACAGCTGCAGCTACAAAGGATAGCTGTCATGTAGGGTAATTAAAAAAGAAAAGCTGGGTGGGTCTGTGGTGCTGATTAGATTCATGTTTGTTTTTATGCTTCTTTTAGAAAGGAATTTGGATTATTTGCTGTGTCTTTTGTTGTTTTCTTTGTTCTTTTCATATGTGGCTGTTGTGATGTTGAGACTCTCTGTTGCTTAGTGAGAAACAACAAATACTGAGGAATTGAAGTGCAAACAAGTGACTTTCACTCAAATCAGTTAAATTTGGAGTGTTTGCTTATTCATTTATTTCACATGCAGTAGATGCTTTTCCAATTGAAGAGGAAAAGTCTTTATTGCAACCTGACTTTTGCAAACCTTCAAAGTGGAGTAGCACTGAGCACAAGCCTTGGCTGAGGTTTGTCCTGCTCATGGGCTGGACCTGTGCTGCTCCCACCACTCTTCGTGCTCATCCCCTCCTCTGGGCAACCCATGGAACTTCTCTCTGCTCTGTAGGTGAGCAGCTTGCACTCACTAAATGAGGAGAAAAATAACCAAATAAAGTGTAATTGCCACCAAAACCAGCCCAAGGATCAGAACTGGGCTGTGCAGCCAGGAGGAGGAACGAGGTGACAGAGTGCACCATGAGCTGAGCTCTGAGACATGCTTCCTGCCCCAGCAATGACTTGCAGCCCCCATCCACACCAAAAATAGTCCTAACCTTGATGACAAAGCTAAATCAAGCTTAGATAGAGGTGCTGATACAGGACCCAAAAAGCCTACAGAAAAAAAAAAAACAACCCAGGCTTTTGTCAAATTTGGTCTTTTCCACTGTTACATGTTTTCTGTTTGTAAGAGGGATAAATGTAAAAGTTTGTTCACAGAAAAGATCAGGGGAAAAAAGATAATATTCTTAAATTAAATGTGAAAAGATGCTCAGTTCCCCTTTGCTTCCAGTCTTTCCTCAAATGCACTTCACAGATAATCCTCGTGTGTACATTTTGCTGTTAAAAATACAAAGAAAACCAGCAAGGCTGCACAAAAGGTGTTCATCCTGCAGTTAATTCCTGACATTCGTAGCAGATTTGAAATGCCTGTCTTTCAGCAGTGCTGCTGGGCAAAGAAATACCCTCGTGTTTCACTGATGGATTAAGCACTGCAAAACTGGAGCTGGTGTTAATCACTGTTGCTAAAAGCTTCTGTCAAAGAGTTTGGCCTTACCTAAACTTTAAACTGACCTGGCTTTGGCAGCAGCAAAGTTGCAACACGGTCAATACCCATGCAGCTTTCTTTCTGTACAAAATAAAACCAACCAAACCCCAGATTTATCTGTAGAAGAGAGGAGAAACACAGAGACTCATTACTTCCTTTCATTTTTCATTTTGTGTTTTCCCTGTATGTCCGTTCCCTCTGTCTGTGTATTGGGGATATTAATCCTTTAGCTGCCATCTGTTAATCTTTTTTTTTAATTCAAGCTGCTGACCATTCTCCGTGATTCATTTTCAGTTCAATGCGAATTCTGGGGGATGGTATAAAGAAGCCTCCCATTCATAGGAGAAGGTACAAAGCCGACTAATGTGACTAACTGGTTTGTGTTTGAATGTCTACTAACTCCATCCTCTCATGTTAGTAAACCTGTAGTGCCTCTGGAAGTGTTGGCCTTAGAGCTGTGCATCCCACCTGGCTGCTTTCTCTCTCCAGTCTGACCCAGGGCAGGTTTTGTGCCCCACAGAGCACATGCTTGAGCTGTTTTCTCCTGTTAACATACAATTATGTTAATAATGAAGAGAAATCTCAGATGTGATTTTGTTGGCCTTTGCCATCTGTAAGATTTGGAGTTGGTTAAAACAGTGCTTTACCTGGGAGCATCTGTGTGATTTGGATTTAAAGCAGATCAGAGACTCCTGGCAAGACTTGCAGAAGAGGCAGCTGGGGGAGGGGATGGGTCAGACACGATCTTGGAGTTGGAGAACAGTCTGCAGATCTGCAGCTGGTTGAATTAAATGGCTTTAATTTTGCTTTTTTGATGGTTTTTATAACCATCTTCCTAAAAAATAGAAACTAAGATGTGTTTTTCTCTTTATTTCCATGTATTTTTCCTGTCTATAACAAACTTTCAGTTTCTCATCCATCCCACAGATACGCAGTTCCACTCATGTTAACCTTTGCATTGGCTATTAATATATAAAAGAGGATACTTAATTTTTGACACAGGAGATGGGAACTGTCCACGCTTAGACATCTTAGGCTAAATAAAGAAGAAAAGTTGAACCTCTGCCCTTCAGTGGTTCTGAAAGTGCAGAAGAATGTGAAAAGAATGTTACCATGATATTATGACCAAAAAAATCACCATGCCTCACCATGCATCAGCATCAATGAACCATGTACAGTTCAAGAGAACACTCTTAAAAAAGAATTTTTTAAAAAAGGCACAAGAAAGAACATTCTTTTTTACTTCTAAGAAGCCACTTCATTTGCATCACTGCAGGAAGCAGTGCAGTGCTTGTCTTCTCAGCTCATGCAAATGGACTTTTTTTTTATCAGTAGTCTCTTAAGGCTCCTCTGTAGGAGCTGTGTTAGTATTTAGAGTCAAAATATCCTGAAACCCTGAGCTTACATGTGGAATAAAGAAAATGTCTAGAATAGCTGGTCATATCTGAAATGTCTGATCATCCTTTCATAAACACTTTCTCACTTTTTCTGGTCTCAGCCATTCTGGAATCATTCTCTTTAACCCCACTTGCTGGGCAGGAGCCTGAAACTGATTCCAACAGTTTATGCTCTCCCACAAGGCTGATGTAAACAAAAGCTCCTCCTCCTCACCAAATTTTCTTCTGTAAAGGAGTTTTGCATGCTCTGTATTGATCCTTTTGGGATTTTATGGTGTTGCCAACAGGCTGTGGGTGGCTCCCCTGCAGGACTGTGTTTCTGCAGGAGTGCTTTCCCCAGCCTTTGCCAACAGATCCCCGTCCTTCCTTCTATGAGATCTAACATTTCCAGGATTTCTCCTGCATTTGTAGGGCTCCTCTACTTCCCTCCCTCTACTTTTCTACTTCCCTCCCCTGCAGTTTTAGCATTTGGGATCCTCACCATAACATGGCAGGGATCAGGAATAGAGGCATCTTTTAAAGTCTAATGTAAATATTATATGATTTCTTTAATGAGGAGAATTTTCTTTCCTTCGATTGAAGAGGGACCACACAAAAATGAGTGACTTTGGAAAGTGAAGTGCCATAAGCATCTCTCAAAGGGTCCACCAAGCTCAGTGCTCTTGTGGCCACAAACAGATGGCCTGGGGAATCATGTGTAACACCTTCCTTGGGATGTTTTCTCAGTTGCCCCTGAGCAGGTCTGAGTGACCCACTGGGAGGCTGAGACCTGAGAGTGCAGACTGTGTGTGATGGAGATGGATTTCCTGTGGCCCAGACTTGGTTCCTCTATGATTCCACAGAAGTATTTAGTCCCTGCCATCCCCCACTGGTACTTCAACATCTGCCATTGTGGTTGAATTGGGGGAGGATGGTGAAGTACTTGGAAATACTGGCATGTTATGGGAAGGAATGTTTTAATGAAGAATGTTTATAGTACTGTCCTGACAGCTACTGGTGAAGCACACCTGGGGGCTTTTGGGTGCAAAACTTTGGGTGTATCCTCACCCAGTTAACATCCTTTATAAAACAGGCAGCAATTATTGAACACTCTGCCAGAATGTTTCCAATTGTCAAATCCTTCCAGAATGTTTCCAGTGCTGCATTTTGTGTGGAAACAATATGAGGATTGGCATGACATGATGCATTCAGTGAGTTGAAATCTTCCTCTGTGCCCTCAGAGACTTCTGGCACTCACAATTCCATGTCCAGGAAGGCTTAAATTCGTTCTGCCCTTTTCATGGGCTCCTGTCATGGAGCAAAGTGTGCTCTGGCCATGTCCCCTCCTTGCATGGAGCTCAGACCAGGACCTGAGAGCAGGACTTGTGCTTATGTAAAATTCCCTTCACACAACGTATGCTTTCTGAGCAGCATTTTCAGGATTTAGGGATCATATAAATGTTATAGCTGACAAGAAGATGGATTTCTCTGTTTCTGCAAAACCTGCAACTGGGCCATGAGCTAACAGAGAAGAAATAACAAAAGCAGTCTAAAATAACAACCAAAATATTTGCATTCTGTATTTGCATTTCTTTCATGATGCAACTTTGGGACTCTTGGGGAAGGGGAGCTGAAAGGTTTTTTAGATAGAAGCACTCTTGATTTAATCCCAAATTAATAGTAAGATTAGTCTGTTTTTTTCTTCCAGTCTTTTTCACTGACTGGCTGTGCATCATTTAAGAATATGTCTTTCTCCTTGTTTTTTCCAAGTGTAGGCTGAGGTTATTAATATTTCTATGGAAGGCACTTACACTGTGAAATATCTGTAAGGGAATCTTTTTCTGATTTGAGGATGAGCGTTACCAGGAAAATACTAATCATTACTAACACAATGGCTGTGTGTGATGACTTACAAATTGGCTTTGGTATGTTTTAGCCTTGTTTTTCCCAAACACCTCTCTCCCCACAAGGAGTACTTTTTTCCAGGACGTTGTATACTCACTGATGGGGTCGGTTTGGGGGAAGCATGGGCTGTCCTGCTCCTTGTTCAGTGGTAACCTTGGGCCTTTGGGGCACTGTGGTGTGTTTGTGCAACCAGACATGTGCTACTGCGTTATTTCTAAGTTTGTTATTTATTTTTTATGATATGTGAGAGTGAGAGTCTTTTAACGTTCCCCATGTTCCATGACAATCCGATAATCACTGCCCTTATCCTTTCTTTGCCTCTTTTGCTGTTCCCAGTTTGAGCTGGTGTCCCTCAGGCGTACAGTACATTGCCATGGGTCCTGACTTTACTTGTAGAAGGTATGGTATGAATAAATGTGCAGCAGCACAGGAGCACTGCAAGCACCCTGTTGTCAGCTTCTCGTGCATCGCCTCCTCCCCTGCTGCTCTGGCTGAAGCACGTGTTTGTTTGCTTGGTCTGCTTTCTCAGCAATTACTCTTGGGAGTGGATCCTCAGAGGGGCTGCAGGTGGAGGTGGTGGCTGCTTTCCACTGCCCTCTGGCATTAAAGAAGCTGCACTGTTGGGTTGAGCTGCTCTGTGATGGTTTCAAGCCATGGTTTCTTTCTGCAGCGGTGATCAGAATGATGATTGTGACGGCCAAAGAATCAAACCAACATTAAACGTGATTCAGCACTGCTCTGTACCACATCAGTCTCATAAAGGATTTAAGTTCACACAGACCTGCTCTCTGTAAATTTAAAGACCTGGGCTTTTCTTCAGAGACTAATCATGTAAAACTTCTGAAAAAACCCAATCACCACATATGAAAATTTTCCAGACTCTTGAAGTTTGCATCTTCTAGAAAGTCCCAGTGATGAGATTGATGTTTGCAGGTCACATCTTCACCCAGCTCCAGACATCTTCACTGTTTGGAAGCCAGTCCCTCAGATTTTATGGCTTTACAGCTTTTCTCTGGCAGTTTTTGCTGGTTGTGGGTAGAGCTGTTAAAACTGTTCTTCTGAAGAGTGGTGACAGAAGTAAACCTGCCCTTCCTGGTATAGTTTAATTATGTTTGATGTATACATGCCAATCAGCAAATTACAGACCAGTATCACTAATATCTGTTTTATAGGCTAATATTTGCAGCTAGCTTTGTCACAACTACATGATTTATTTTCTCTACTGTGTAGCATCATTTTTGCCACCTTGGAATGTAAAAAAGAGATATTCTTCTGCCCTAAATAATCAGGAGAAATGGGACTGATTTCTACCTACAGGTGTTCTAGAATAAACTTTTAAATGCTTGCTGTTGATACACATTGATGATTCACAATCTTCCTAAAGGAGATTAAATTATAAATGCTTCAACCAGTCTTTTTTTTCTCATTAATTACCATGAAAAAAGGTTTTCTAAATCTACTAAATCTTCTTATTCGTGGTTTATTGCAGTTTTTGCTTTCAGTGTGCATATTTATGAGTCTTTCAATGCTTCTAAGGGACTGTAGAACATTAATCACTGCTATGCAAGTCTACCTGAATTTAAATCTCCTCTGTTTTTTTTTTAAATCATCTGTACAGGCTGTAGTGTGGGTTTTTTTTCATCTGTTTGCATGTCAGCTTGTTCAGCACTGAGATGTCCCGATTAGCCTTGGGTTGGGATATAAATCCAGGATAGGGCTGGGATTTAGTGAGTATCAAATCAAACATTAGCCACGGATCTGTGCTTGTGTCCTGGGAGGGGACTCTGTAAAGCTTCACCCAGTGAACCCACATTTCAGTGGGTTTGTTGATGCTTAGCCACAAGGAGCAAGAGGGTCAGAAGCAGAATATCAGGGCAAGATTTATCAGATTAAATAGTCCCATGTGAGAGAGGGTGTGTTTTGTGTAGGTGAGAGGAGTGTGTATTGGTATTTTTCTGTAGAGGTCACTTGTCTATCAGCACCTGCCTCTACAGAGTCTGGCCAAATGTTTTCTTTCTAACAGTTTTGCAAGCAAAAGCTTAGAATTTTATGTAGCCTTGAGTTACTGCCCAGCTCTGCTGGGCAAGACTTAGCTCCCTCAGTAGCTGATAAAATAAAATTGATTGGGTGATGGAGACAACATTTATTGAATTTAAAAACAAAGCTACAATATGGGTAAAAAAGAAACCAGCTTTGGCAGAATAAATGACATTAGCAGTGCCAAAACTGTGCAATGTCAGGATTTAAAATAGATTCAGAGGATGTGGCTGCAGTGGTGAGTGTTAGAGCAGCTGATGTGGCTGCTGGGAGGGGGTGTTGGTCCAGAACAGGCAGCACTGTGCTATGCAGGGTAGCTTGATTTGAGTGGCTTTATTCCAAAGGAGAGCCTAATAAAAAGCTAGCAAGGAGAATATGTGGAAATGCCAAAATCTTTAGAAGGGGTGTTTCTGGATTTTCCTCTGCACCACTCAGAGTAAAAAAAACAGTAGGAAAGGAGATTGACCAGGAGTTTCAGTGGTTGTTCAAGCAATGAACCAACCTTTATGTGTCATTAGAAGCACAAAGATGTTGCTGTTTGCTCTGAAAGAAAAAGAACATGCTGAGGAGTAACAGCTGCATTTGCCTGCACACGTCAGTGCCTGCTGTGTGTTTTATGTTTGCAGGTGCTCTGTGCTGAAAGACACGGGTCCCTAAGAGTTTGGCAGCATCTGACCTATGTGCTTTCTCTTTAGTTACAGCCTAGAAGGCCTTGCTGGAGACTCTGGTGAGAACAAGAAGCCCTCTACAAACTTGGAGGCTTCTTCTCTGAGCTCCAAAGACCTCAGGAGGAGTCCACTTGCCAGCAATCAGTCCCTGGTCCTGCTCACTGAGGAGCTTGAGCAAGGGGAAATCAGAGACTACAATCACCAGGTAAAGCTGTCCCGCTACTGTTGGATGTCTGGGAAATGCTACATTAAATTTTGGAAGTCATTTTCCCAAGTGGCAGTCTGACAAAGGCTTCCACCTTATATGTACATATACATAATATTAAAAATCTTCCATCTTTAACATGGAAGGATCTCCAACTATTTTAAATTTTCTACCTTGTGGCAACACAACTCTTGTGTCTTCTCTTGCTTAGAGGAGTGGCATTTTTGGGGAACACACTGCTAAGCATCAGATATTTTTTTACCCAGTTGAACCACAGTCTAGTTCTGCTGAGGAGTTGGAGTCACGACAGCAATTTCCATGGCCATCAGAGAGTTTTAACAATATCTGTTTTGTAATGTCTTGCAAGAAAATCAAGCACACATCATCTCTCTGATGCATGATTAGTTGTCTGACGCTTAAAAGACAAAACAAAATGTTGTATTTCACCTGTGCACTGTTTCAAAGTGAGAGGTGCACTAGACATGAGCCCTGAGCTGGGATCTGAAGCTGGGATGGTTCTGTCATTCTTGACACACTCAGTGTGGTTCTGTTCTGTTCTGCAGGTGCATCAGACATCGCAGCCACAAGGATTTAACTTCTGTTCCTCTGCTGTTTCATCTCCACTGACCAAATCCATGTCTCTAATGTCAATTAGCAAGCCAGTGCTTGACAGTGAGTAATCCAGTTTTCCCTTATCCACTCTGGCATCTGTATCATTGAATATATCTTGCTACCTTCCCAAGGCAAAATGTGCTACTGCCCGCTCATGCTTCCTTTGTTACCGGAAGTGCATCTTTCACTGCTGCATGGAATTGTGGCTGGAAAGGCAGAACTCATTCAGTTTAGTTTTGTTCTTCCCAGTATATCCCTGCTGTTTTCTTTCTGTTGGGTTTCCTTTGTGTGGGTGGCTTTTTTCTTTCTAAATTAGACTACTGGTGTGAAAACTATAATTTATTGAGTTTGTTAACTAAAAAACAAATAGGATCTAACTTTCAGAGTTACTTCCTTTGATGTCAAGTAAATTCCACTTGAGATCTTACTTCCCTGCATCTAGGTTTTTTTGAACCTGACACGTGGAAACTTAGAATCCATGTTTTGATCTCCTTGAGGAAGTTTGTTGCTATTCATTTTGAGTTAAATATTTTGGAGCATTTGGGTGTAATTTATTGAATCTCATTCCTGAAGAAAATAATAAAAGATGATTCCATAAAATTTTCCAGTTTAGCTTAATTGAAGCGATAACAAGCATCTAATTTTGCAACTAGGCTGAATTGATTCCTTCAGCTGAAAAAGTCATTCAGAAGGCTGCAGCTGGATGTGCTTAGGATGTGTTGCACGTTTTTATTTTTTAATTGCCAGCCAGAAACCCTATTGACATTTTAGCTCTTGTCTTGTCACTCCGTGATGGTGTCTGATCTTTGCTCTTTATTAACATGATTCTGCCTTGCAAAGCACAAGGTGCTTTAAAAAAGGTGTTTATTCATGGAGGAAGCTCACAGGAATTGTGCTTCGTAGGAGATGTTTTTAAATTCTTCACCATAATAATTCCATGATCGATAAAAGCAGTAACCAAAACGAGGCAGAATTACATGGAAGTGAATTCTAGGACAAAGTCAGTTCTTTATTCCACTTGCAGAACTTTGTGGTAGGTGTTTAAAGGAAAAAAAAATGACCCTCTGATCCCTTCAAATGTGTTTGAATGGGAAGAAAGCTACATGCTGTGCTCAAAAATTTTAAAAACTAAATCCAGATTAATAAACATATGGAGGGATTTCTTTTATTTTTACTGTTTATTGTCATATATGCTGAAGGAGGAGCAATTTCCAAGACCGAGTTCCTAGGCCACACTCCATCTGATGTGTCAGATGTTCCAAGAGCTGCTGTGGCCATTCACAATGTTAATCATTCTGCATTTTATAGAGGGAGGTCACAAGAGCTGTTGGCTGGAGTGCTTGGAAGAATGCTTTTAGCCTTGGAATAGCAAATTTCCAGTGTTAAAGAGCCAGGAATTGCTATAAATAAAACCACTGAAATGGAAGTTGAACTGTGCTGGTGAAGGTGGTTCAATTTACAGTAAAGTGTTATTGTTCATCTTGACTTTTAGTCTAAATAGACAGTAGACTATAGAAGAAAAAGTGGTGTTGCCTAATTGTGTTCTTCAGGTCTGGAACACTAGAACAGCTCCTTCCAAAGGCAGTCTAAACAAAACTAATGCATGGGTCTTCCTAAGAATTCTTCCATTTAAATGCCTTTCAGTGGGTCCCTCAAGGATTGTTCTGTTTAGTTGGAAACTGCACATTTTAGTCAAATTGCCTGTAGGCAATTGGCACTTGTGACTAATGGCTGGAGGAAGTGTTCAGGGGAGTTTGTTTTGCATTGCTTGCATACCATTGGCTATTCCTTGGACGGTGTTTTTATGTTCTGAATTCAGTTTTAATGTATGATACCAGCCATGCAAAAAGCCCTCATTGTATGTGGCTGAAAGGACATATTTTATTCAAAGAGAGAAATAATTGTGTTGTCTTTCTCTTGAAAATTTGATACTGATGAAGTCTTTGACCTGTTTTCCCTGTTCTGCAAGTGAATTGATGTTTCCATGGAATGGAAATGGAGGTGCTTAAGTAGGACCCTTAGATTTGTCTCATGGGCAGGGTTTCCTCAGCCCTATCCCAGTCCCGTTTCCTGAGGACACAGGGATGTTCCATGTGAGCAGTGGGTGTCCAGCAGTGACAGCTCAGAGATTTCCACCTATGCTTATATGAAGAGAAGGCCTTTGGGAATCCAGTTTCAGTGAGGAATGGCTAGCTGGCTCCTAATTCTCTTTTCAGAGACCATGTACTTAGAAACAATTGTTTGAAAGCTGCTGCTATGTGGGGGCTGCTCTTACAAATAAATGATATTTGATGTCGCAGACTGATGGCTGAGTTTGGCACTATCTCTGGTAGGCATCTTCCAGGCAAGGGCAGAAGAGGGTCTAGTGGGGCTTTTCTCATGTTTCTTTAAAACAAAGACTCTTAAATTTTAGAAGAAGACAGAAGAGATGCTTGTTTTTTCTGTTTTATTTTGGAAGAAGAGAAGTTTAAGTGTCTCCTTTTTAAAGCTGGAAATTCTGAAGGGCATAACATTATCAACACTGTTAATTTTTTTTTAGACGTAGAAGTGGCAAGAACCTCCCTAGGTAGATAAAGTCAACACTTAAGATAAATTGTCATTGATAATATTTGGTAGCTTTGCTGTATCAACTGCTGTTCAACTGCAGAAAGCACCTTCAGACAGATATCTTGAGTTGTTCTAGTTTGAGTCCATGATGGTTCTTTCAGTGAAGCTGATGCCTTTTGTTCAGAGATCCATTTTGTTGTTGGTATTCTGTTTGGAAAGATAACTGCCCATAATTCTTCACTAAGAGGTCTGTTTTAAAAAGTCAGCAAAAATAGGGAAAGACTCAAATCTCGAGCTGTGCGTGCAGTGAGACCTGCACCCTCTGAAACCTGCACCCTCTGGAATTTGCACATTCTCAATTCTTTGTTTCTTGTGCCTTTCTGGAGCCAGCTGCTTTGCAGACATTTCCTTTGCTTTGCTTGTAGTTTGCTTTGGCTGCTTTCCTCTCCTTTTTATTATTAAATGCATTTTCAAGCATGCTCTAATGTCTGCTGTTAACCCACTTCTCAGCCCAGGGCCGGACTCGACCATCAAGACGAATCTCCTTCTCCTTCAGCATCTCTCCACTCATTCCTAAGTCTAAAACTCTCTTTTCTATTGGCTCTTCTTCCAGTGATGAGGAGGAGGAGTTGGATAGTAAGTAATCATTTTCTGTGCATTGCAGCCATAATGGGTGGAAACACAGGGAGATCTGGTTTTCTGCTTCAGACACTGGAATTTCACCTTGCAAACATTGAACTACCCTTTCCATTGCATGATGTCTAATACCATTATCTTAGTCCTGTATCTGAATACCAACTAACAGCAGAATTAAAAGGATTATTATTCAAAGAATCTTCTACATCAGCACCATCACGTCTTATCTGGCTAGTTTCAGTCTGTATCCATGTGGCAGGTATCATCACCTGCCACTCTGAGCAGCAAAACAATCTTTGCCTTTTTGCTAAAATGAAAATACTTGCCTTGAGCTTATTGCAGGGCATGGAATTAGCAGAACTGGTACATCCTTACCCTCCATAGGTGTCAGTGAGTGCATTGCTCAGTGGAAAAGAAGTGGACAGAAGCACTGATTATTAAATTCTGAAAATCTTCACAGCAACTTCACAGTTCCCTCACTAAGCAAAAAGCACAAATTGCAGTCCAAGACCTTAAATCCTCAAGGTGTTCATATCTGGGTCCTGATATTGTTATCACAGTAGTCTGTAGGAAACAGGTGAGAGTTCTCTGGCAACTTTTTTTCTCCTGCAAACTCCATTGCTAAAAGAAGCCAAACTAAGGCAGAAGATTGAATTGAAGTAATTTAGACTCCTCTTGTTTTTTTAAATAGGCTTACCAAAGATTGTTCAAAATGCTTCCTATTTCTTAAGCATGTTTTATTAGACTGTTGAAATAAACCAGACACATTCCTTGTGTCCTTGCTGGGATGGGGGAAATTGCTTTCCAGTCCAATAGATTTTGGTTGCTTCCTGAATTTAAAACAATCTCCGCACCATCCCCCTTATATATGTCTAAATTCTTCTCCTTTTCATTCCTGGAATTCACTGTGGGTTTGTCCCTTCCTTCACGAAAGTTCTGTGCCCAGGTGTGATATTACCCACTTCCATATTTAAGCTCTTTCCTCATTGTTCTGTCCTTTTCTTCTGCTTTTAACAAAACTCACAGCTCATAGTCCCCACAAAGTGAACTGCAAAGACACAGCTGTGCATTCATATGATGCCCCACAGTAAAAAATAGCCTTAGGTAAACTTTCTGGTGAAGTTTGGTTGGTTGGTGAGTTTTGTTCTTTTAAGCATTTGGGTTCTTTTTTTGGTTTTTTGTTTTAAGCATCCAATACCTGATATTCTTGTTGGGGTATGACAATTTTAGAGGACATTTGCAGTAGCCAGTATCTTATCTTCTCTCCCTCAACAATGTTCCTGTTAACAATGATCATTTAAGATAATGTCAGATATTGTCTCAAAAATGATATTGTTTTCTTTACATGTTTGAGGATACTGTGGAGACTTTATAAAGGTTGGTTTAACCACAGCTCTTTCTGAGACTTTGGCAATGGGCATTTTTCATGGAGTAATCCCAGACCAGTTTGTTATTTCACATCTTTAGGGTTCATTTCTCAAAAGAGGATGGATGTGTGAACACTGGGATGGCATGTGCATTTCAGTTACCACTCCTCAACCTCTCTGTGGCTGTTGGTTCTTTAGAAAATGGAGAATTAGTTGATGTTTGTTTGGTGATATATTTAACACATGGATTTCACATGGCTGGACAATTATTATGAAGCCTTTGGGTTTCTTGACCCACGAAAGTTTAATTACTGACAGCATTAAGGCATTGCAAGCTGGTTTCAGCATCCTAGTCCTGTCACTGCTTTCTGCATAATGGATCTTGATGAATTATTTCAAGTCCAGCTACCATATGAATTAATTTTTGTGGATGATGCTTAAAAGGTGTTCAGATAAACACAGCAAATTTCAACGGCTAGCCCAGGTTCATTGGACATAGATAGCAGTTCTTTTGAAACAAAAACTTATATTTTTTGATGGATTCTGAAGTCAGATTTCAGTTTTGTTCCTGGTCATGACAGGGAACAAAAACGTCATGAAAATAATCTTTCCTTCCCCTCTTCTACTTCAGAAACAAACCTGAAGGTGAGAAGATGTCTCTTTTTCTATGCTTATTTTCTGGGTGTTACAGCTTGCAGCAGTGTTGATCATGTGGTGTTATATTATAATATAAAATATGAAATCATAAACAGGCCTTAATTCTTCATTGGATCCATTCTGCCTGCCAGCACCAAGAATCCCCCATTTTTAAGATGAAACAGCTATTGAAGTAAATGATGCATGATTGTAGTTCTCATGAAATGTATTTTCTCCAGGTAGTGAAAAACAGTCACAAATATCAAATTATTGCAGCTCTTGATTTAGTGTTTGTTCACATTTCTGATATTAACTGCAAAGAAACAAAAAGGTTTGTGAAATACTTAAATCTAGTCAAACTGATGAATCTTCTAAAAAACAACAAAAAAAGAAAGACTAAGGAGGTCTAACCCAGATTAAAAGCAAAGTAGCACTGAAATAGGAACCAGAGTTACTGAAGCTTTAACCAAAGATTTGGGAGTCTGTAAATTACTTATGTGATCCTAGTAAGCACTTAGGTAGTTTTATATTATAAAAATATAATGTCACTATTGGAAATTGAATAGTAGACTTAATTTCATACATGTTACACTATTACTAACTTTGGTGTATTTGGGATAAATCATTAATGAGGTGAAAGATTTTGCAAGGGAAATATTAACACAGCTCTCCAAGCAGGGTTTAGGTAACAGGGTATGCCTGTATTTTAGTTTCTCAATATGAAGAAATTATATTTCTGTCTCAGACTGTGTTGGCACTTGAATCAGTGGTTAGAAAATCTGTATTTAAAGCCTAGTATTGTATGCACAGTTTTTCCTAATGCTCTTACTGGTTTTGGATAAAGGGCCAGCTTTGCCTCTGATGGCAAGTAGCTCTTTTGCATTCACCCTTAGCATTAAGAGAATTGGAGCCAAAATACTGTTTTTCTTGCAGTATATATGCAGAAGCTTAGTAAGGTGACAGTCATGCTGCTTCTTGAGCTTCAGATAGGGCTGCAAACAGTGCTTGTGTGAAGGGTTTTTTTGGAGTGCTGGCAAGCTCAATTACTTCAGAGAGAGCCCTCTGTCCTGGATCATTTCATCCTGATTTTTCAGTGTTCTTCAGTGGTTCTGGTAAATGGTGTGAGCACCCAGCTCTGCTCCAAATGCGTTGTGCAAGCAGGTTTCTTGTGTAAAGAGAGTTTAGTGCCACTGGCAGGGCATCAGCTTCGTGTTGAAATTCAGCCTTTCCTCAAGCAGTGTTTCGTGACGAAGCCCCGGGCTGGTAACGTTTTGTGGAAAACAGAATAAGGCTTCCCTTGTTTCCCTTACTCTTTATGAAGTGCCTCAGGATTTTGATGGGAAAATGAACTACAGTTTTATCAAGGAGAAAAGTTTTATACACGAAACCCGGATGTGCTGTACAATGGATCCTTTCTAGTGGGGGTATAAATAAAAGCATTGTGTCAGAATGGTTCTCATTTATACCTATTGTCATTGAATTGGCAGTTCTGATTCAGACACCCTGATTCACCAGCAAGTTTAACAGTTGCATGGTCTTTACTTAATAGCTGAAGAGTGATAAAAATACTAAACAGGCTTTCACCTCAGCATCTAATTTGAGAACAGCTAAGGATACAGGGAAACAGGCTTCATCCTGAGCACGTGGAATCTGTTCTAAACACCCACTTCTGGAAAACATTTCCCTTTCCTCTTGGACCATCCCGATGTGCAGACTGTGTTTCTGGAAGTCAGTGGGCTGAGGTTGCAGTCTAACCTGTCTCCCCCTGCCCTCCCATCTTTTGCAGGTGCGCAGTCGTTGGGCGGCTCCGTGGGCTCCTCCGTGCAGAGGTACAGTACCCTGGGACATCCTGTCTCATCCTGGGGGGCTCCTGCAGTGAGCTCTGCCACGGACACCCTAAAGCCTTCCTGCCACCAGTGCACTTCAGCTGGCATCAGGAGTTGTGAAAATCAGTCCTGTGTCTCTAAAGGCTGAAGAATATTTTAGATCAGGGAATATGAAAGTCTGTTCTAAGTCTCATCTCTTAACAAGGCTCTGTTTGTTCATAGCCAATAACATCAGCTTCTATTAGCTACCTGTTTACTCTGAGTTATATTTTACACTTAAAGTAGTGCTTTCTCCCTGTGGCTAATTCTCTCTAGCTCTCTATAACAAAGGCCAAAGCAATCACAGTTTTGTATGTTACTTTTCATCCTTGCAAGTTGCACAGAGGAGATAATCTTCCTGGTGGCTTTCAAAGTGCTTCCCTGGAGGAAGGACGTTTGTGGCACTGGATGTCTGATCTCTGTGCCACTGACAGCGTTGCCTTTATTTTGTGGCTGGGAGGCTCTTCACCTCTGCTCACTGCTGTTTTCTCCTCCTTGATTTAATTTGTATTTCTGTTCTGCTTTTGGTTTGTGTTGTACTTAATATTGACAGACTATGTCCTTTAATGCAATAATAGTTTTCATTATTCTTCTGTCATAGCTGAAGAAGTCATAAGTTTGTGCATGTAAAGATTGGCAAAAATTATCTGGGATCCTAAAAATTCCTGAATAAATACACATAACCGTTGTGGTTTACTACTTAGTATTGGTATTCTCATTTCTCAGGGGAGGCTTTGCAGGCAGTGTGGTTTCTGTTAAAGACATTCACTGCGTTTTCAGAGTTCATTAGATGTGTTTCTGTTGAAGGAAATGGTTCTTTACAGCATTAATGATTCCTGGTTATTTGACAAGGAGGGCAGCAGAGGGTGCTATGGCGTGGCCTGCTTCAAAACAGATATGAGAATTCCTTGACATTTATCTCAAAATGAGTGGATTGGCATTTTGTCTTCACTTTTCCTTCTCTGGTAAAACACCATAAAGCACCTAGACTGTATTGGCTAATAAGTGCATTTGTCCTTTAAAAAGAACCTATCCATTTAATAGATACTTTGGGAAGGAGAAAAATAAAATAAAAGCAACTTTTACCTTTTCTTTTTTTTTTTTTTTTTCCAGCATATCTGAAGAGAGCAGCAGTGTCCCTGCTGGTAAAGGTGTAACAAAAGTCAGCCGCACCTTCAGCTACCTCAGGAATAAAATGTCCAGCAGCAAGAAGAGCAAAGTAAGTGCTTCTTGTCATTTGTGGATTGCCCATAGGCAGCAGAGATGAGTTCTGTGTTTAAGTCTTTGCCTGAGTTTCTTTTTACTTTTTTGTACTTTCTTCCTTCTCCCTTTTTTTTTTTTTTTTTTCCTCCCCAGTAAGGGCAGGAGTGTTTGTAGGGTGATTGGAACTGGCTACATGGGAAATCTTAGCACCCCAAAACTGAGCCCAAGGACAGCTGTATGAGGCTCAGTAAGGCCAAGTGCTGGGTCCTAGATTTGGGTTACAGTGACAGTGCTGGGTGGGCAGTTGGACTGGATGATCTCAAGGGTCTCTTCCAGCCTTTATGATTCTGTGTTTTCAGTCGTTTCCCCAGAGAGAATAAATTTTGCCCTGATGTGAGTTAGGGCTTTGTAGTGATTAATGAGTCTAATTTTAACAGAACCTGAGAGGTGTTTAATAAAACAAGGACAGGAGCTGTAAGAAGGGACTGGCTGCTGAAGGCTGTATTGTCTTTTCATCATTTTTTAACTTGTGCCACAAAGTTCCTGTGCACTGCAGCAGAAATTGCTCAAACAATGAGTTTTAGTGATGGCCAATATTTGTATTTTTCCCTTTCTTTATCCTTGAAACCCTGGAATTTAATCTGCTGAAAATTAAACCCTGCTCACCACAGCTGAATTTCCTGAGAACGTTATTGATTACAGAAATAATTATATTAATGCTAAATACATCGCACTAACAGGCTGTTGTTGCTTTAGATTGTCCCTTGAAGGTTAGTATATGTTTGGGAATTTTCTTGGCTTTTTTAGGGGTTTTTTTGGTTGAATCTCACCTGATTCATCTGTCTGACAGAAGCTCAGAGCACTTTACAGTCTCATTAGGTGATGTGTAGTTAATGTGTTGCTAAATACTGTTGGAAGGCCCTTGAGAGGTGTGATGACACTCAGTTTCTCGCTGTGGATCTGTCTTTCAAAATAGCCACGAGTGCCAGTGGCTCAGAGCTGCTGCTGAGGAGCTTTGGGACAATGCTCTTCCCTGCTGCAAAGTGCAGTGTTGAAAAAGTAAATCTGTTTATGCAGAAACCTCTGTGCCAACACCAGGAGAAGTTCAGGAGCATTTTGCACAGGCTGTGAGTGAGAATGGAAATTCATTAATTGGTTCCTGCCTTTAATGTGAATAATCTCTAAAGCAAGAACTGGAGAGAGATGTAAGAGATCTGATTGAGACAGAAAATTTAACAGCAGTGCTTTTAGGTATTTTCTCACTGCAGTTTGATTTCACTAATTTTATGATTGTATATGAAAATGTTGATAAAGAGTTCTCCAAAATCCCAGCCATAACATGCACTACAAAAATTGCAGCTCATATCAACTCTCATGCTTTTACTAAATAAAAGACAAAATATTATTCAAGTTACATTTTTTATCTGCTCACAGTGGAATGTTTGCATTATGTACATTTTTAAGGCTCCACTGGTACATTTAAATAATTTGACCAAAAATTCTTTGGAACACTGATTTCTCAGAAGCGTTATAGGCGAGAAAAACCTGTAAGAGTTAAAAAACCAAAACCAACAAAACAACAAACTTTGAAAGGGGAAGTTTGAGAGAGGAAGTTGGTTTCTGGGCTGTCAGGAGGGAAGGAGGCTTCAGTATCTTTCCAGCTCAGTTTTACTCATCTCCAGATCTTCAGAAATCCAGTTTTCTCAGATGAAATAAAGTAAAATAAAGCACATCTGAGCCTACTAACGGCAACAGCTCTTTTGGAAGGAGTGGAGAGTTATGTAAAAAACCCTTTAAAATAAAGGGCTGTTTGGAGCACTAACTGGAGGGGATACTGATAGAAGTTGGTGTAAATTCACCTCTGCCTGGCATGTATTGATGTTATTTGAGATTATCAGTGAATCTCTTACTATTAGCAGAGTACCCTGATTGACATTTGCAAAGTCTCTATATTTGTCAGTTCAGGAAAAAAAAAATTGTCCTTTTTTTTTTCATTTTGGTCAAGAGTTTCTGAGAAATTACAGCAATTAGCATGAGTAATTTCTCTTTTTCATTGCCTTGCACACTAATAAGGCAGCAGCATTTCGGGGTGTATGGTAGGAGTTGCAAATGTTTGAAAGGATTAAGAGACAGGGAATATATGTGACCTTCAGAGCAGGAGGAGCTCAAACACACAAAACCTCTCTGTCTGGGCAACTTCTGCAGCACTGTGTTTGCTGAAGTACTACATAGCAACACTGAGGTATGTTAAAATTCACTTTTTCTGTACCTCAAACATCACAGAGTGTTTGATTTACTCCCCCCTACCTTTAAAATGGGTGGTCTTCTATTAACTTGCGACTCGTAAAATATTAATCACATCCTTTTCTGCCCGTATGGGTTTGGTTTTTACTTTTGGTTTGTTTTAGCGATGGAAGCTAAGGTAGGGCAAGATGAAAGCCATAGCAGAGCAGCTAAAATCATCTTTAAGGAAGTCAGCATTTGTGCTTGCTGCCCCTCCCCGTTTTGCTCAACTCCTCCGTGCTGTGCCTCCCATCCCTGGCCCTGCCGCATCGCCATGGGCTAGCGGGGAGCAGCTCCTGCTGGGGAGCAGCTCTCACACCCCGGGGGAAGGATGTCCATAAAGTGGAATAGATTCTCAGAAGTACCTCAGATAACAGTGAAGCTGGTGGGACTTAAGCACTGGGAGGTAAGAGCTGCATGGTTCCTGGGGAGAGTGGGATCCGCTGCTGCGGCGTGGCCGCGGTGCCTGTCACGGTGTCTGCTCTGGCACCTCGGTGCAGCCACGCAGCCGGGCTTCAGACCTCGCTGGCAGCTCCAACAGCGCAAAAATAGTCTTGTTTCTACAGTCCTTCTTTAAATAAAGTTCCAGTAACTGCCACAGGAAAGAAGAAAAAGCTGAAAAAAAATCTCATTGTGAGACCTTGTCCTTCAGTGGAGTGGCTTGTGTGGAGTTTGCTGTTTCCTCCTTGAAAGTGGTGCACCAATTTCCTGTTTTTCCTGGGGCCGTTCAGCTTTAATTGAAATTAAAATTAGACTTCAGAATCACTGGGTTTTGCCGTGAACTTCAGGTAGGTTTAAGGTATAGGATGTGAAATCTCCTTTCAGCGTGAGAGTCACAAGACTTGGCTTGAGCTTAGAGTGATCTTTCCTCCTGGAGCTTCACAAGGCTTGGCAGTAGAGCAAAACTTCAGGCATCAACTTGGTTCCATCAGCCCAGCCCTAAACTGCAGAGTTTGTTCGTGAGTCCTGCCAGGCTGGATGTGGTTAAAGATGGGCAGGTCAGCAGATGGAAAATGGGGCTGTGGAGGTTTCTGTGGGGTGATGTGAGCCAAGCTGATGGCTCAGAGGAGGCGGAGATGTGATGCAATGCAGACTCTTTCTGGCAGGTTTTCTGCTTCAGACGGGATTATTCCATATGGTAATACTCCTAGTTTTGCTTATTTGCAGAACAAAACAGCGTTTGGGGCCAGTAAATAGATGTTCTGTTTATGACACTTTGCAGAGAGAGACTCCACTGCTGGCATTTTGCCTGGGATATGCTGGGAGAGGAGTCCTTAGGCTGAGTTATTCACTCTGTGTGTGTCATCCAGGGCTCAACAATTCTTGCAGTGGCTGCAGAGCTCCATCCCTCTCTAAGCCACTTCATGGCAGTTGCTCACATGGGCGCTTCTGCAGCTCCCTGATACTCAGGCTGGATCAATATTAGGCAAAGGGCACGTGGCAAATGAATAACAAAATGCAAAGATAAGGTGACAGAAGCCTTTACCAGTTTCTGGTTAAGCTTCTCTTTCAGGAAATCTGCAGCAACCGTTCGAAATGCAGACCTGGAGTTGACTTGTGTCATAAATGTTTTGTAGGTTGGTACATGGAAAGACAAGGAGTTGTTGTAATTCAAATTCAGAGTTTTTCTATGGAGTTTCCTTTAAAAACTATTTGGAAGAATTCCAAACCCACGAAAAGCTGCAGGGAAATGTTTCAAATTTTTAGTGTTTAGTATTTTCTACCTAAGGTAGAGATAGAAAAGAAGCAAAAACACTGCTAAAACTTGGAGAAGCTGTCTGTGCTTGTCTTCTTTCCAAAGCTGAGGAGCCCAGAGGCTGAGTCGTGGCTTGTGGAAGATGAGAGGGTCTTTTCTGGTGTTGCTGTTGTTCCCCACCCTCTCTGTGGTGCCATAGGTTGAAAGTTTGTAAAAGATCCATTTTGCCAAAAAGCTTCACGTAGTTACTTGAGGTTGCATGTAACTGCTGAAGAAGTTGCTAGTTGGAAGGAAAACAGAGGTGGGAATATTTTGGCAGTAAGGCTGCAGAGGCACTGAGGAAGAACTTGTGTTCTCCATTAAAAGTGCAGTTGCAAATCACGAGCCTTATGGTTTGGCCTTAAAAACTAACTGTGTTGAAAGTCTGGTACACACTGCATGTGGTATTTGTATTTAACACAATTTATTTAAAGTGCTGAGGAGGCTGATGAGAGCCCAGAAAAAGAGAAGAGGTAAAGTCATTAAACCAAACAAGTATAAAACAAAAGTAGAAGGAAACAGGAGCCTTCAGAACAGCCTCAGTGTCATCTGTAGTGGTGAGACACCTGGGTGAATCAATAAAGAGTATGTAAATCCACTTCCACAGGGGCTTTTTTAAGGGGGAGCTGTGCAGACACATGGCCATTGTTCAGATGCACCTCAATCAATACCCTGACCGTGCCAAAGGCAAACACTGAGCAATCTGTAACTAGGGAAGAGACCTCTGCCCAGTGACGAGCTTTTGGTCATTTTGTCTCGGCAGGAAAAAGAGAAAGATAAAGAGAAGACTAAAGAGAAGGACAAAGATTCCAAGGAGAAGGAAAAAGATAAGAAGCTGTTGAATGGACATCTCTTCACTGCAACCTCCGTTGTAGCCCAAGCAACCTGTTACCACTGTATGAAGCCTTTCAATAAGGATTCGTACTACTGTGCAAGTAAGTCAGGGGGGTTCCCCCCCTTCCTTTCATTTTTCATTGAATCTGGCACGGAAAATGCAAATCTTACACTTTATTTTCCTTTTGCTTGAGGATGTAAGGTGGGAAGGAGTCTTTGGAGATAGTGATTCATGGAGCAGTGTGTTGCCGTGTGGAAACTGGACTCAAATGAGTCGTGGCTGCATGGAGGTGTCCTGAAACTTCTTTCCTAAGCCTGAGCTCAGGCATTACAGCAGGCCATGGGCTTTTCTACCCCTTGTTGGGCTCTATCAGTCAGGAGAACTTCGGTTATTTCAGCTGAATGTAGTGGCTGGCTTGGATCATGGCTTCTATTTCCAATGCAGGGGGAAAAAGTCTCACCTATCTGTGGTGTACTGCTTTAGTTCTCTGAAATACTGCTTTGGTGAGCCCACAGCAGGAACCACATGGCACAGAAAGGAAACACTGACCCTCTGCTCCCTTCGTACAAGAAATTGCATCACAGGTCAAATGACAGCTACCTGTGTGCGTGTGAAGGACGTGCAGCACAGGACAGGCAGGATGGGAACCTCACTGAGGGTTTCTGACAGATTGGGGATTTTGTTCTCATTTCTTATCAGACGGTTTCTCATGCTTGTAGCTCGATGAGGTCAGCAGTGTTTGTGTGATTGAGACCAGAATGCTGCTTGGTTGGTGCAGCAACCCAAAGCTATAGAACACGCAGACAAAACTCATTTTTTTCCCACTCTAGCTCAGTGCAAAAGCCTTTCCTCTCCTCACTTTTAGTAATTTTTGACTCCACTAGCTTAGAAATGAGTCAAAGCGACCGCGGGAGCTGCATCCAGGCTGGAGCCTTCGTTCTGCTGGTGGATGTGAGCAGGGGAAGGAGCAGCCAGCTGAATCCCAAATGGCATTTCTGAGTTTCCTGGAAGAGACTTCAGCAGAGTTGTTTGTCTGAGACACGCTCTGTGTCAGCCTGATGGGAAATGTAAAACATGGACAATTACAAACTCTCAAATGCATCCTCTCCCTTCCCCTATTTGACTTTCTTGACAGCTTCTGAAGCCATGTAGAAAATCAAATATACCCCAGTTTAATGCTCTAGATGCTAATGAGTTTAAATAACCCAACAGTGTCATATATTCTAGCACAGATGTCCTTTCCTTATTTTCAAGGTACAGTGGAAAATTACTGTAATTTTCTGCATTGGCCAGAAAATGAATGTCGTAAAAAAAAGTTTGGTGAGGGCTTGTTGAGAGCTGACATCAGAGTGGTTCTTTCTCCCATTGCATCTTAAAATCAGCCTCAGATGCTTTGGAAATGATGGATAAGCAGCAGCAGAGGCTCTGATATTCCTGTGCTGTTGTAGGCTGGTGCTACCATCACTGCTCTGTCTCACCTGTGGATGACTTCTAATGCCTTTTAAAGCACTGGATATTTTAAATCAATGTCTCAGCTTTTCAGTAATGTCCCCCAGCTTCCTGAAACATCTACTCAATGTTGAAAGATTGAGCATGCTCTGAAACAAATGGGCAAGCAAAAAAGCCTAATTTTTAGTAGCTTTCTGCCTTGGTTTTTTTAACTTTTTTTTTGTGATCGGTGATGCAGAAAGTAAGGTTTTGGGGGTTTTAGTTATTAATACTAGTGACACAGAGGAGTTAGAGGAACTTCTTGCTTGCTGAAGAGTTGAATTGGAGAAATAAAGTCTGTACAACAGATTTTTTAACATAAAAATTGCAAATATTTTTTTTCCAAATGATACACACTGAAGAGCTGTCTTCAGGCTTTCAAGGCTTGAGTGTGAATCTCATGATTCTGAATTGTCTCACTGCCTCTGTTCATGCACCAGAGGAGCAGGTTCTGTTCCTCTTTCTTGTTTGGTCTGAAAACTTGCAGTGCTTGTGCGTTTTGCAAGAATGTTCAGGTTGCTTTGTGTTCTGTCTTCTCTTGCACAGGAAATTGTGAGACATTGTCAGAATAGCAGCACCCTATGGCCTTACACGTATCTCTCTCAAAATACCAGAATTACTGGCTTTTATTCAGTCATCCCAAATGTAAAAGACTCTAGAAATGTGAGCATATTTTGTCGTTCTGGACATAGAATTTTTTCCTTTTTTTCTGCTTCAAGAAGTAATTCAGAACTTCACACTTAGAGTGTAACATACATGTAAAATACAGTTCATTGTCTCTGTTAGTGTTGTCGTGAATGAGCGGAAATATTTTTTCTCTAAGCTGCTGAATCTCGAGCTGTGATCTTTCATCTGCCAGAAGAGTTAAAGCCTGAAACCCAATTCTCAGTTCTTACAGGGAAAAAAAAAAATAAGGCAGTTTTAATCATCTTTGAAAACGTTGACTCCCAGAAATCTGCTGGCAGAGATCATGGGCAGACTCAGGGTATTAGAAAAAAACCAAAAACAACCAAAAAACCAAACCACCCAGCTTTTGCTCTGGCATATATGCAGCAAAGCATTTATGCCAGGTGGTGTTAAAGCATGATGGTGTTTGCATTGGTGAATGTGGTGGTTTTGGACCAAAACTTCAGTTTCCAGCAGGAAATCCCAACCTCAAGGATCCCTGACAGATGCTGCTCCTGTTACCTTTTTTTGGTAACCCTGCAGTAGGGCAGAACTTGGTTTCTGTGCTGTTGATCTTATCCATCATGTCTGAGTTTGTGTAAATGAATTTCCCCATCTTCTTCCTGTCTTTTAGATCTCACAGTCCTTGTCTTGATGAGAACAGTATTTGTCTTTTCAGAGAAATATTGGCCCTACAATTGGTTTCTGTTTCTGTCTCCTGCTTCTGCTTTCCACCCTACTTTCAGAGGAATAATGTCATCAGGGCTTTTTTTCTTTAATTTAAGACCCCTGGCAACTCAACCTTGCATTGATTTTTAAACAGAATTTCCTGTTAAATTCTGTGGGGAAATGTTATTAACAAACAAAGGGCTAATTATCCTGGAAAACAGCCTCTCTCTCTCAGTATTTGTAGCTACTTGTGTAAACCACAATAATGCCTGAAATTTACAATTCTCTGTTGTTTAAGTTAACAGTTCAGGTAACAAACAGCAAAAACTGACCTGTTTTCTGTGGGGTTTTGTTTAATTCGTTTGGTTTTGGTTTTTTTTGACAGACTGTAATGCAATTGTTCACAAAGGCTGTAAGGAGAATTTTGCTTCCTGTGCAAAGGTCAAAATGAAGGTAAAGGATTTCATCTACTCTACTGAATATATATATACATATACATATATATATAACACTTTCTACCATGTCACAAAGTTTCCAGTTTGTTGTAAAGAACTTCAGCCCTGGAGCTGAAGCTTTCACATAATGAGGACTGTTAAATATGAAAAGTACACAGACTGTTTGTATGAAGAACACACATATTTTGTGCTTACCCCAAATGCAAGGAACCTGCTTCTCCAAGCTAAATAATGTTTGTGCAATTATGATTTCAGTTCACTTCAGTATTGTCATCACTTTCACATTTTCATATTTGCTGCACATTTCTCCATCTGTTATTTTGCCTGTTTCATTCAGAGAAAATAAAAATATATATTTAAAAATACAGATACACTGAGAGGCTTCAGGAAAAAAATCAGCTTTTTTATTTTAATTGTATGGCACAACCTTCTGGGAGAGGGAGGAAGAAATTAAAGTGAATTTCATTTTTCTTCCAGCCACAGAGAGGGATGCTGCAGGCACACGATACCTCTTCGTTACCCACAGTAACCATGAGGAACAAAAGTAAGACAATTTCTTTCCCTCTGCTTTGGGAGTGGTCTGTGTCTGCCATTCTTAACTGTTCTGACAACTGATACTTGATATTATGGAAAATAAGCTTTTCACAAAGCAGGGATGAGAGCATCCTCTGTGCATGCTAAGCAATATTTGAGACTTTAGAAGATGTACTGAAGTTGTACAGAGTTCACCCCCTTCTGCAATGTCTGTGTAGCTTTAAGGAAATGTAAAATCATCTTGGATTTAGAAAATCACTTGTCTGTTGTAGCTTTTTGAATGCCTATATCTGTTAGGGCCACAACATCTGGAAGATGCAGCCTATGTCCATGGGTGTCTGACATGGGAAAGAATCCAACTATGAGTATTAAGTGGAGAGGATTCAAAACATAATTGGTTTTGTTTTAGTTAAATAGTCTTGGACTTTGAGGTAGGCAAAATACTTTAATTTTGAGTAGGAGGAATACTGCAAAACTGTTCCTGACTTTGCTGAGGAACACACTGCACTACAGAGTGACCCAGTGTGACCAAGGATAAAGAACAGGTGTGAAATAGCCCAGATTGCTTTTATAGGGCCATGATTTGATAAGCTTAAGTGATAAGCTTTGATAACATGAATGATAGCTTGTGTGGAACCACACTATATAATACAGTTGTAATCACTGTGGTATTTATCATGGAGTTGAGAGGTGTTGCTGCAGAGAGCAGAAGTGCATCTGCAGAGGGAAAAATCTGGAATTAATATGAACAGATTAGTTAAAGGTGTGTGATGTTATAATGAAATCAGGATTATTATTTCTCTATGGTACATACTCATAAGAGAAACCTTTCTCAAAGAGTTGCAGGTCCCACCTGGGTATTTCAAGCATAGTGCAGTGACTTCTGCACAGGGGTCAATCATCTTCCCTTCCTGTGGCTGTTCCTGACTGCTGATATCCCCTGGGGATGACTCTAGAAAGGAAAGGCAGTGAATTTCAGGGTCTGGATCCTTTTCAGTCATCCTCATGCCAGTTAACAGTGGTTAAGGTGTTTTCCTGGGCTGACTCTTCTCCCACCCTCTGTTCCAGGCTCGCAGCCGAAGGAGCGCCCGCGTTCCGCCATCCTCGCTCCCGATGAAAGCACTGTCACCCCCACCTTCAGCAACAGGAGATCACAGCAGCCCACTGCCCTCTCCAAAAGTGTCTCCATACAGAACATTGCAGGGTAAGGCTCCTCCCTGCTCACCTGACTATGTGTGTGTGTCTTACCTGATGCTACTGACGTAAAGAAATCCAGATCTCACTAAAAATAAGTTCATGTGCTGTGACTTGCATTAATGGTACAAAAGGGGTCACAAACAGAGAAATTGCCATGTTCTGTATGATACCATCAGTTGTGTTCTGCATGATCTGAGTGTCTGAGTTAGTTTAGCCGTGGCTGGAGTTCAGAGGCACAGCTGAGTTGGCCTTGTAGATTCAAGGCCACTTCACAGGGATGCCCTGGGCTCCTAGGAAGAAATTCCCTTGCCTTGGGCTGGATACTGTGCAAGCACACATTTGCAGCTCAGGTATAATACTAACTTTTGTGTCCATAACAAGAGTGAAGGCACAGAGCTGCAGTCTTCCTGCTTTTAAACTGCATTATACAAAAAAACATAGAAGAAAATCTAATTTATGGTTCCTACCCTACTCGCACAGTGAGCAGTTCAACACGTGAAGCAGTCACAGGGACTGGCGTATTCTGAGCAGTTTGGATATCCTGCTCTTCATGGGGAGTTTAATTTCAGTTCATTTTCTGATCTTTCTCAGAGCTAGTGATAAGGACTCTTGGATAGCCTTTGGTGTTGCATTTTTTCACACTGTTTGCTCCAAGGACAGTGAGGATGGGATGTAACTGGAATGGAGCTATGCAAACGATAAACCCTCAGGAGCAGTTCCTTATGGAAAGCACCGTCACTCACAACTGTAGCACTTACAGCTTCTCCAGCTCCAGTGGGTAGTTAGTAAACAACTCATAAAAGCACATTTCTGTACATAATCGTGCAGTGCTGGCTTTGTTTTTCAGTTCATATTTAAAATGCGTTTATTCTGCTTATCTGAAAGTACATTTGGCTGGCTTTTTGTCATAAACAATATTCTGTGTTCTGTTTTTCTCTAGAGTTGGGAACGATGACAGCTTAATACACACTTGGAAATTCCTGTCTCAGTCAACAGACTCTTTACATAAAATCAGCCGGGTTAATGAATCCATGGAGTCACTGGTTGATGAAGGTAAGAGATCTCCATGGTATTTATAGGAGAAGGAAGGTCACAGTTCTCCTTTCCAGAAATAGAAAATCCATTTTCAGCAATTGTCTTCTTTTATAATGGACAATTAAAGTGCATTTATTTTAATCTCAGAATATTAATATAGTAAACTGAAACAAAGCCCCGCACAGTAATTTCTTTAGCTCATTGAATTATGAAAAAACATTTAGAAGGTTTTGGTTGTAGTTGAGTTACTTGGAATTTAGCTCAGGGACAAAAAATTTCGTCTCCTGTTGTGGTTTTTTATTTAACTGCAGTGTCGTTGCATGGCAGATTAATAATGCATTATCTGAGCTAGAATTTGGTCTATGTGAAAATGGTGAACAGGAAACTAGGAAATAACCTTTAAAAGCGTTTTTCATAACTAGTCTTTATGTGGTGTGTGATCATTTGTGTCAGTGTGATGTCTGTGGGGTGACTTACAAAGCCTAAACCTAAATAATTAGACAGGAATCTCAAATGGGACAAGGTATCCACGTCTTAATGGTGCTTACATTGCTTTGTGAAGGTGCAGACATGAATGAAGGACAGCTCATGGGAGACCTGGAATTAGATTCCAAGCAGCTGGAGGCAGAGTCCTGGAGCCAAGTAGTGGACAGCAAGTTCCTACAGCAGCAACACAAAGATGTTGTCAAACGGCAAGATGTGATTTACGGTGAGACATCCCCACCTTCACTTTTTGCTCCCTGTAAACAGCTCCTTGATCTACTCACATGCATGCATTTGGGAAAGTTTAGTTAGTGAATAGGAACATTGGCTTTGGTTTTCTCAAAAGCCAAACTCTCATTCTTGAAGTTCCTAGAAACATAATGTATTCTGTGAAAGCTGTCTTTCTGCATTTCACATATCCAGAAGCCATCAAAAAACCCCAGAAAATGCCTCTCCTCATTTGTCTGCTTATGACTTTCAGACTGGGTTCCAGGACAAGCAGCTAACTGGGAAGTCATTTCCTGAGGCATTCAGGAGCCATCCTGTATGGCAAAAGGTGGGGTATGTGGAAGCTGGCAGTGAGGTGTTAGGAAGAAGAAGATTCAGGGCTGAAAGCTGAGACCCCAGCAGCAACATCCAAAGCTCTCTGTTGTGGGACACCTCTCCCCCTGTTTCTCTCACACATGAAACTCTTGACTGATGTTACAATCCCTGACATGAAATTTTCTGAAGCCAATCAGAGAAGCCCAGTTGTGGAAAAGCTTTCTGATGGCAGCTTTTCCTTGTGCTATAACCCATGAGCTCTTGTCCTCATCCTGTGCAGAGCTAATGCAGACAGAAATGCACCACGTCCGCACGCTGAAGATCATGAACGACGTGTACAGTGCAGCCATGCTGAAGGAGCTGCAGTACGATCAGCAGGTTGTGGACAAGATGTTTCCCTGCCTGGAAAACTTGCTGCACATCCACAGTCAGTTTTTTCAGCGGATTCTGGAAAGGAAGAAGGAATCGCTGGTAGACAAAAGTGAAAAGAACTTTGTTATCAGGAGGATAGGTGACATCCTAGTGAATCAAGTAAGTGCTGGAAAATGTGTGCAGTTCTGAGAACACAGCTGGAAGCCAGATGCTTTTCCTTCCCTCCTGTTTGTGCCTGTCAGATAAGCACAGTTGATGGCACCTTTACTCTTCACACATAAAAATCTCTGCCTCTGCATTTTGAAGCTCTTTTTGCTCTTTCAGAGGAAGGTCTACTGTTGAAAATTAATTTAGTTCGTTTTGAGGGAAAGAGCAGCATTCACTGACGGGCACAGAACAGTTTGACACAGACAGGAGTGTAGGCAGGAGCTCACGGCAAAATATGCCCAGTGTGTTTCTTGGCTGCGTTACTGGCCTGATGTTTAACTCGGGGTGGGTCATTTTACTTTTCTTTCTCCACAGTTTCTGTCTTCTTTTTGTCTGTCTTGACTATTTTTGTGGTTGGCCTTTAAGCCGTGTGAGTGGAGTTGCAGATTTTGCTGTAGGTGTGAGCTCAGTGAAGTCCCCAAATCAGCTCTTTACTCTCTAGAGCTCTGCTTGCATGCTTTGGACTAATATGATTTCATCAGGTTCTTCTGAGAGCCTGGCAGGCACTGCTGGGGTGTCACCCCAGGAGCTCAGTGCAGGTTGGAGTTGTGTGTCCCATTCTTTGCAGTTCTCTGGGGAGAACGCTGAGCGAATGAAGAAAACCTATGGCAAATTCTGCGGGCATCACAACGAGGCTGTCAATTACTTCAAAGATCTTCACTCAAAGGACAAGCGCTTTCAGGCATTTGTCAAGGTAGGACCTGGCAGGACAGATGTAGCCGATGGGAAAATGTGTCCTTTCTGCACTCTGGGGGAGTGTTTTGCTGCAGAACTGAGATTTTCATCTTTGTTCCTTAGAAAAAAATGAGCAGCTCCCTGGTGAGGCGTCTTGGGATTCCTGAATGTATCTTGTTGGTAACACAGAGAATCACAAAGTACCCAGTCCTTTTACAAAGGATACTGCAGTACACCAAAGGTAGGGACCAGTTCCTTTATTCTAAGCACGTATTTGTTTGTCCAGCGTGAAGTTTGGATCTTTTACAGCTGAAACAGATTTTTTTACCAGCTAATCCAGTCACTGTTGTCTCCCATCACTGCAATGAGATAACTCAATTCCATACTTCCATTTAGGATTAGTTGTTTAAGTACCTTGATTTAGTTGTTAAAAGTCTGTCTGGAGCTAATTATGGAGCAACATGCCTAGACTCTAAAGTCTCCCAGCTTGCCTTTTTCAATATTGACTAAAATATGTAGTTAATTTGTGCATTTCGTCTCTACTGTCTTATATGCAAAGTATATTGGAATATTCTCCAGCCTCAACCATGTATATGAAAAAGGTTTTGTGAAACTCTCTTTAAGGGGGAAAAATGTCATTTAAATATTAAAAAGTTATAATGTGGGAACTTGGGAGAAGAGGAAGGAGGTAAAATTGGGGACTTAGACTGCACAAAGTCAAATCAAGATATTTCTGTTTCCTTTTTAAAGAAAATGAAGTGGAACATGAAGACTTGACTCAGTCATTAAACCTCGTTAAAGATGTGATTGCTGCAGTCAATAGCAAAGTCAGCAATTATGAAAAGAAAATGCGTCTTGGGGAGATTTACAGCCGGACAGACAGCAAGTCCATCATGAGGATGAAGAGTGGCCAGATGTTTGCAAGAGAGGACTTGAGGCATCGGAAACTCATCCGAGATGGGCCTGTTTCACTAAAGAACTCAGCTGGCCGGTTAAAAGGTAAGAGTGTCCTGCCTTCTGCTGTGGGAGGATGCAGCTCACCCTCGCTGGGTGTAGGATTAGTTCTCAGGTTGGTGCCTCCACCCTTGGTTTATTCTTCTGCTTTGACAGATTGTGACGCCAGCTTTCCCCTGCTGTACCCCCACTCCCCATTGCATTTCCAGTTTCTTTGTGTGTGGGTTCTGGAGTGACAGAGAGCTGCTTTTCCTCTTGGTGATTGCATGCCTGCTGAGGGCTCGGGGGCAGTGACACCTCTGTGTGTCAGCCAAGGAGCAGAGTTGCTGTGGGATGCTCTGGGCCAGGAGAACACAACTGGGGCTGCAGTTGCCCAGAGCATGGAGTCAGCTCACTGTGCCCTGTGCCACAGTTCCAGGAGTTGTGCTGGCTAAATCTGGAACCCAGCCTCAATTTCCTGGGCCTTTTCTTCCCTCCAAGAGCTGTGACAGGTCTGCACCAGTACCATCCCAGTTGCACTGGGATCCAGGGAAATGTCCCGGGCATTTGTTGCTCCTGAACCTCTTGAGTTGTTGACACAAAATGTTTAGGAGAGGCTCTGGTGTCCCTGCGGCTGCCTCTTGTTGGGTCAGTGTTTTCTTGAGTTGCTTTTTGTTTTTTATCAGGTGGAAGTAGTTTTCTTAAGGTGCTGTGCACTGAAGTTCTCCACTGAATTAAACACTAAATCTCCCAAGGAATCTTTCAGCTGGCACCATGGTAGCAGTAAGAGCAGACAGGGCTGTGCCTCAGGCTTGGCAGGAAGGCTGGGCTTCCCTTCCTCCCTGCAGCATGAGCTGATTAAATTACGGTCTGTGGGCATGAATGGGGCCTGGGAGCCTGATGCTGTGCTGTGCAGGGAGGTGATGATAACATGGAATTCCGTATGGGGTATGATTTATTTTGAGGTTTTTGGAAGCAGGAAGTTTACAGATGATTTCTAGGCGCCCGAGACTACTACTGCCTTTAGATGGTGGATGAAGCAAGTTCTGCTGCTGTTGTGAAATTGTGATAAGCACAGGCTCCATTTGCATTTCTTAGTCATAGAAATGCACAAACGTGTCTGTAGTGCAAATACCCAGGGAAGGTAGGTCCTGCAGGCAGGCTGCAGACCCAGGGAGAGAGGAGAGAGTTTATATATTCAGGTTATTTTGTGGTATTTGAAATGGAGCACCAAAAATTATAGGAAAAGCTTTTGCTTAAGGGTTTTAGCATTTCCCTCTTGCAAAGTACATGGAACAGAGAAAAAGGCACTCAAATGCCACCTTCTGCAAACCTCCCAGAACCTGGATTTCATTTTGCAGCTTCACTTAAAGTTTAGTGGTTCTTTTATCTGGAATGGATTCTGTCTTCCCAAAACAGACTGGAAGGATTTACCCATGGGATGATTTAAGTTTTTGGTTTGCTTCCTTTCTGTCACAAGATTTCCCAAGTACATTACACAAAACCTCTTTGTACCAAGGGGTCTGGGTGGGGCATTACACTTGGTAGTTGCTGTGCAACTTTATGATATGTTATTAGGAGACTTGGAAGGCTCTACGTGTACTCTTGGAAAAGACTGATTTAAAATCCTCTGTTGGCTTGAGGTTGTGTTTCCTTCTCCCATGAAAGAAAGCCAGGTCCTGTGTCTCACGCAGGCTCCCCTCAGAGTTGTGTTTGTCTGAGAGCAGAATTACTGGTGGCTCCTGAAGTCAGTATTTCCTGGGAAAGAAACTGCAGCTGACAAATGTTGTTATTCCACGATAATTTACACCCTGCAAACCACTCATCAAGAGAACCATAAAACCCAAAACTTCCTGTGCAGATATTTTGCTTGAGGGCTGAAATATTGATTGTTTGAGAAAACAGAGCTTCTATTGAATAAATGTCTCTGGCTTTCACTGTTATGCCCATGTCTTAACTGGTAGTGAGCATGTGGCTAGAGAGAAGCACCCCTGCTCCAATGGGTGAAGGCAAATCCTGCAGGATGCCCAGGTGCTGATGTGTCCTGCTGAATGCAAAGCTGGTTCAGAACTAACCTGATCTGGCATCTCCAGGAACTGCCCTTGCTCCTCCTGCCAACTGGGAGGTTAATCCTGCTTCCAGGATTTGCAAAACTAGCCCTGCTGCTCCCCCGTGCAGGTGTTATTACAAGAAGTCTGTTCCGTGGTGGGTTGTGTGGTTATACTGCACTGCTCTGCTTCTTCTTTTGCAGAAGTCCAGGCTGTTCTCCTCTCTGACATGCTCGTGTTCCTTCAGGAGAAGGACCAGAAGTATGTCTTTGCCTCACTGGTAAGGCTTCAAGCTTTTTTCCCTCTTATTTTCCTTTGTGAGAGACCCGTGATGTTGTGTTGTGTGGCAAAGCCAGCAATTGCCTGCTAAACAACTTAATTTTCTTGCTCGGAACATTTTTGTTTGCTGAGCAGACTCCATTCATTCTGATGGGAAAACATGTCTTCATGTTCCACCTCCCCTTCCTGCAGTGCCTTGGCACAGCTGATAATTGGCCTTGAAAACCTGCCTGTCACTCAAAACACTTGTGCTTTGCAGCTTGTGCACACTGGAGCAGGGACTGGGCTGGGAGGGGGCGAGGGGATAATGCAGACATTGTAAAAATGAACCTCAGCAGAAGGAAATGTCCAAATACATTGTGAGCTGCTCTGGGGGGCAGTGAGGTGAAATGCCAGGGCAGTAAATTCAACAGAACAGCTTGAAAATAAATGTCAGAGAAATATATTTGTAATGTGCAGGAGCAAAAACCTTAGGTTTGAGGGCAGGCCCCCGAAAAGGGGCTGGGCACGTTGACCTGCTAAAGAAAACCTGGTGTCTAATGCAGTCTGCTGGGCTGTACCTTCCAGGCATGGTCTAGACTGGCTAAACCTTGTGACCTTTCCACTCTTTGAGCATTTTGAAAGCTGATAATTTGTTATTCCAGTTCCACCAACCCTCTGCACAGGCTCAGTGCCCTACACAGAGGGAGCTGATTTGCATACAAGGCCTGCTAGTGAGCCAGATCACCCCAGCTGCAGCATGTGGTACAATGCACAGAGGGGCTGGCTCGTGTGCAGATGACACAGCAGCCTGGGGACATTGTAAGCCAGCAGGCTGATGGCACAGAGACCATGGCACACAGTGAGCATCACCTCACACATGAGCTCTCACATAGCAGTCAGCTCTGAGCATCTGGGAACAGCAGAGGTTTTGTGGGATTTGAAAACAAGACTGGAGAGGGATGGGGAAGATGCTGTGTGTGAAGCAGGCTAGCAAGCTGCTCCAAGTGTTAGGAGCTGTGATATTAGTGACAAGGGAGAGTGTGGTCAGTAGGGAATGAGATCAGAGCAAAATACAGTACAGTTTACAAAACCACAAAGTCAATTTGAAATTTTTTTTTTCTTGAAATGGAGTGAGGTAAAATTGCTTTTCCTGCAGAACTGTTGGAGGAAAGCAAACCTATCCCTTTTGTTTGACCCCACTGAAATTATTTTGTTTTTTTTTTTTTAATTAGCCAGTATGTTCAGAAAATGCTTACAAACCTGAGAAATGTAGCAGTATTGTTTATTGGGACCTTTTCAATGCTAGTTTGAATCTGGGAGCTTGCTCTGGTCACCCTCCTCACCCATTTCTTTCCATCTGAAGGACCAGAAATCCACTGTGATCTCTCTGAAGAAGTTGATTGTACGGGAGGTAGCTCATGAAGAGAAGGGCTTGTTCCTGATCAGCATGGGTGGAAAGGATCCCGAAATGGTGGAAGTCCATGCCAGCTCCAAAGAAGAGCGCAACGGCTGGATACAGATCATTCAGGACACAATGCACACCATGTAAGACACTCAGCTGTTCTTGTGAGGCAGGGGGTGCACTGGCTGTGTTCCTGTAGTGATTGAGCCATCTCTCCTGTCCAGGGATAGAGATGAAGATGAAGGAGTCCCTTGTGAGTCTGAGTTTGAGAAGAAATTGTCCGATGCGAAAGTGAGAGGACTGAAAGGTAAAATCTGCCTGGAACAGAGCTGGGGAGCCATTGTGGAAAAATGTACAGGAGTTTTTGGGTTGGGTTTTGTGGTGGAACTGTGACTTTTTTCAGTCCTGCATCCAGCAAATAGCTGCAGTCTGGTTTGCAGCTCTCCTTCCTTGCATTATTTATTTTCTGAGTCTGCTGTGCCAGATTGCCCAGGGCACTGCTGTGCTGCCAAATCCAGCACATATTGTCATGCTCCACTAGATGGGGCCAATATCTCAGGAATCGCTCAGGTTTCGTTGCCAAGGTTTTTATTCTATGTCTTCATCCCTGTTTTCTGTTCACCCCCACAGAACAACTTCAGCAGAAGGATAGACAGATCCTGCTCTTGCTGGAGGAGAAAACAAAGATCTTCCAGGACATGGCAGATAGTTCTGTGCAGGAGGAGATGCCAGGCTCCAGGCTGCTCTTCAGAGCCAACACAGAAGAGGCTCCAAAGGGAGAGGCAATCATGAAAACTGCAATAAATGAAGGTGAGCCAGTCATGTGACATGTAAATTATAGTAACCAACTAGAATTGGTTACCTTCAGTGAAGGCATCAGTTCTCAAGCACCAGTTTTGCAGGGGACATCTTCTCTTTGTCAGAATAACAAGATGAGGAGAAACTGCTCCTCATGTTATTGTCTCAGGGACAGGTCATGAGGATCAGGAGGGAAAGCAGATATTGAAGAGTGTTAAAGAGGGCAGGAAAGTCAGCACAAAGAAAAACATGCATTGAACTTGCTTTGGGGTCAGGAGCAGCATGGGATTTGTCCTTGCCTGAAATGTGGACCATCCAGGCTTTTGCTGTTCTTCAGTCTCAGCAAGATGTGAGGGTGGGGCTTGGGTTCCAGCAGGTGCTTGTGGTGCCTGCAAGGGACAAGCAGTTCTGTTGACAAAGACAAGGGTAGGTGGAAACTCAGGCTACTTTCCAGTATGGTCTTTGGAGAGGCTAAAATTATTAACTGCTGTTGTCAGAGGACATCAAGGTTGCCTGAAGGAAGAGAGGGAGGTGTAAGCTTGTGCAGAGCTCCAAGAGTTGGAGTTAGTGGTCAGACAGAGTGAGTCTTTGCAAGGGCAATGGGTACTGTTGATGTCATTGTCACAGAAACCTATATTCTTTGTACACCAAATAATTTCTGACCTGAGCTCAGGCAGGGATGAAAATAGCTCAGACAGCTGAGATGAGCTTTAACAAAGACATTGCTGCTTTTTGTCAGTTGAACTGCTGCAAGATCTGGTGAACAGGAGTCTGGGCAGTGCCCTTGGACAGCAGGTCAGCAGCACTGCCATGGATCAGGAGGGAGGAGTTGGCCCCATCTCACTTCCTAGAAGGGCAGAAACTTTTGGAGGATTTGACAGTCATCAGATGAATGCCTCCAAGGGTGAGTAGTTCTGTGTGTACACATCAGAATTTGTTAATAACACACATCATCATATCCTCTTGCTTCAGAAGGAGTTCAACTGGTGGTTTGGCTTTCACAACTCCTCTCCGACAATAGTTGATAGATTAAATCACAGATTAGTAAAAAAGCCTGTGTACAGGTAGATTGATGGTAGCTGAGAACCTGTGGTTGTACAAGGGTTAAACATCTGAACTCTTCACTCCTCTCTATGCTCTCTCTAAGTAATACTTGCTATTTTACTTACGTGCCACATGAAAGCATTTGACTTCTCAATAAATTAGTTTCTTCAGGTTATTATTGTAATATCTACAGGTCTGTTCTTTGTTCTTCACTTTTCTTCCCAGTAGGAGCCTGATGCTGTTGCATTCACAAATGGATGTGCATATTGCTGAATCAAACATCTTCTCCCCTGTCTCTGCTCTCTATGCATTTATGTTCCACCTACATCTGCATGTATTATTCCTCCAATTAAGTCTCTCCCAAAGAAATGCGTGACTACTTATTTCAGCTGCATAGTTGGCTGCTTCCCAATGCCCTCTTTCTTTGCTCTAGTCATCAGAAACTTCCCTGTCCTCAAATTCCTTTCTCTGTGGTCTCACTCACACTCCCAATACAACCAGTTTTGCTGTGCTAGTGTCTGTCTCAGCATTGGCATCGTTGGACCTCGTGTGACCTCCTGCATTAAAGGAGCAGTGTTAGCTCCAGACAGTCAGACATGAGAACTATGTGGAGGCTTTCCCAGCTCTACTGGAGAGCTGCAAAGCCCTCCACAGGCCTTGTCATCATGATGACAAAACACTCACACTGGAGGGGTTTGTTGAGGGTTGTGCCTCTCTCTGTTGCAATGATGAATGGGACAATCTCAGGCTGTTGCCCAGATCTAAGTTTTCTGTAGAAATACCCTCTGATTCTAATTCAGTAGTTGTAGGGTCTTGGGAGATTTTGGGAAAAGAATGCAGGGCCTATTTGTTCTGCCCAGGAGGTATGAAACCTGGCATTCTCTGCAGTACTTCTGTTCACAACCTATGAAACCTCGGGCAAGGCTTATAACCTGACTCCCCTTCATTCTCCCCTCCAGCAAAGCAGAAGGGAGGAGTTTCCTCCTGCAGAGAGGTGGAAGGTCCCAGGACGTGGCGCAGGAGAGCAGGTCTGTTAGGAGGACTTGAGGGTCAGCCTCTAGCAGCAGAGCCAGCCTCAGGGGTGGGGGGAGGAGAGGGCCTTTGCACCAGGTGTGGTGTCCTTCACGCTGCTGCAGATTCAGGTTTATGTAAAGTTATTTAAGAGTGGCAGAAGGAAGGTTGCCACTGCAGGTGTGGGTTTTCCCCATGGGCTGCATCTCAGCTGGCAACAGGAGTACAAGAGTCTTGGCAAGAGCTAGAGTGTGTGTGACTCCTTTTGAGCAGAAGGGCAGCACAGGGCGAGAGTCAGAGCCCTCCTGTCCCCACAGGTCAGCTCAGTCCTGCTCAAGAGCACTGATATGAGCCATCCAGGGGGAAGTTAGAAAGAGAAGCCCAGTGTCCCTTTGAAGATCCAGGTAGCTGATAGCTGAGGTTAATGATAAATTGTTAGGATAGAATTACACAGGGTGTTGCACGGCAGTATCTGACCCAGATGTAAATTAACTTGCACAAGAGAGGCATTGAAACTATACCTGCAATAATATATCCTGATATGATTCTGTTATCATCCTCCATCTGCTCTTATGCTGCCTCATGTCTTCTCAGCAAGTATTCTGTGGTAGTAGACAGCAGTGCAGGGGCTAGACAGAGCACCAGTTAATAGCAGTGTGCTGAATTTATCAGCACGTTCTCTGAAACCAAAGTCAACCCTAATCTAAATTCACATCCACTTTTTCTGGTAGTGCTGACGTGTTCCGTATATTTAGGGCTCAAATTCATTTAGTTAAAATGTCAAGAGCTCTGTGTCCGCTTTTGTGGAACATGTGAGTTTCCTGTATTAAATTTCTCAGAGTTTAGCAAGTTCATCTCTGCCTTAAAATGTTGAATAACTGATGTCAGTGCTGGCTTCTTCCTTTAGGTGGAGCGAAAGATGAAGGCGACGATGCTCAGGACCTGCGGAGAACAGAGTCAGACAGCATTTTAAAGAAGGTACAGCTTGGTTTGTGTGTCTGCCACCACTGAGTTCAGATTCCAGGACTGACAGCTCTAGCCTTGTAAAATGCCTGAAAATTTCATGACAATTAGCTACATCCTAATAAGTTAAAAGTAAAATAAAACGTGGAATATGCACCCAAAACCACTGACTTCAAAACCAGTGTAAATCAGTTCTAGTCCTTAGTGGCACAGGTTAGCTGCCATCTGTCTGCAGGTCAGCCAGAGCATGTGTTTAATTTTGCATTGCTACTGAAATGATAAGGTCAGCTACAACCTTACACCGTTTCTTTCTGGGGATCAATCCATCACATAACTGCAAAATAATACCTAATTAACATTTTGTTTTATATGATTCTAAGTGGCCTAAATACATGCATGAATTCTCCCAAAATGGAAGGTGGAGGGGAGTCTTTAATGGATGTGTCATTAGTTCAGCTTCAGAAGACATTTGCTATGATTTTTCATTGTCCTCATATTAAATTTGTGATCTTGTCATAGGGTGGAAATGCTAATTTGATGTTCATGCTGAAAAGGAATAACGAGGTAAGAATTGATTCCATTGCTCAGCTGTTCCCTTCATTTAAGTGGCTAGAGAATTTGTCTCAATAGGTGATAATGTAGAAGAAAACACATTTAATTTGCTAAAGCACATCTAGACTTTAAAATACATTAAGCTGAACCCACTGTGTCATTTATTTGTTTAACCTTGGATGTTTAGACAGGGAATTCACTGATTGTCATCTGCTTGCCAGCAAGATGATATGTGCTGATTATAAGCAGCAAGGGTTAATTACCACCAGGATGCACAGGGCTGTATTTATTGAGCATCTGCAGACAGAGAGAGTTTAATTTTATGTTGCAGGTGCAGTGAATTGGGGCAATTAGACTTCTATTCTCCCTTTGATACACATTCATAACTCCCAATTAGCATTAATGACAAAATGAGAAGCAGTTCTCTTAATACTTGGCTATCACTCCACTACTGCAAATACTGAAGTGCTCTTTTTACTTCTTGAAATTAATTGTAGGATATGAGAGATTCAGAGAAATTTTTAGCTAGGCTAAATTTAGGGGTAGGGCATCACTCCAAAGTAGCTTGCTCTGTATTGATGCATGAGGTGCTTGCATTTGTGTATTTTCAGGAAGCCTCCAAGAACACACCTGCTGCACTTGTGTGCCTGCTCTAGTGCAGCTTTTCTGCCTGGTGATAGTGGGTCCTGTATGGGTCAGCTGGGGGACAAGGGTACAAATAGTCCACATCCATTTAAAGTTCTTTTTTTTGCCTCTTGAAAATTTTTTTTCCTGAAATTTTTAAGTGAACTTCTGGACTTCATCTCAATTACTCAGCTTGTTCTTGAGCAAGCTGATGCTGTGGGAAATGGTTTGCAGAGACAACCCAGGACTTTGCACGAGCTCTGTGCCAGGAGGTGCCTCTGCAGATGTTCCTTCCCCTGCTGCAGTGACAGCTAGGGAAGGGAGGAAGGTGATGCCAGGCACTTCTTGAAGATGTTCAAGGGATGTATTGGTGTACTGGGGATTGATGCAGTCATTGCAAGGGAAGAGTGAGGAAAAGCAGAGTGGAGAGTTGTTAAGCTGTGCAGCTTGTCAGGCCCACTGGTGGGACACAGAGCAGGAGAGGGTGCTGTCCATGTACCCAGCACCCAGTGACATCTAACAGCAGTGCTTCTGTTTTCTCACAGCAGGTCCTCCAAACCATTACCAGCCTCCATAAGCTGCTCAGTGCTTTGCAGGTAGGCTTGGCCCTTCATCCTGCTCCCACAGCTCACTGCCTGAGCTGCCAGTTGTGTTTTGCCCCTTGTCTCCCCTCCTCGTGTCACAACCCTGCATGGCTGGACACCCCAGGGCTGGCTTGCAGGCTGTGGGAATGAGCTGCTGCCTAGGGGAACCAGTGCTGGCCTGAATTTGGGAAGCTGCTGGGGGAGATGCTTTGCCAGCATGCTCTGGTAACCAGGCAGCAGTGCTGAGCTGCAAGTTTGGTGGGAGAAGAAGGGGTTCAGTACAGCACCCTAAGGTTTTCAGGGCTGGGGCTGTCCCCACGGAGAGGATGCTGCAGTGATCTCTGTCTCCTCTCTCCCAGGGCGTGGTGCTCCAGCAGGACACCTACATCGAGGACCAGAAGCTGGCTCTGAGCGAGCGGGCTCTGAGCCGCAGCATCTTCCGGCCCGGCTCGCTGCTGGAGCAGGAGAAGCAGCGCAGCATGGAGAAGCAGCGCCAGGAGCTGGCCAACCTGAAGAAGCAGCAGACGCAGCACCAGGAGGAGAGGAGGAGGAAGGAGAAGGAGTGGGAAGTGCGGGAGAAGGAGCTGTCAGAGCACGAGGCGGAGCTGGCGCAGCGCGAGGAGCAGGTGCAGAGGCTGAGGCAGGAGCTGGAGCGGGAGCGGGAGGAGCTGCAGGTGAAGAAGGCGGCCTACCAGCTCGACCTGGAGAGGCTCCGCACGGCCCAGAAGCAGCTGGAGAGGGAGAAGGTGCAGCTGAAGCAGGACCTGGAGAGATTTGCTCAAATGCGGCAGGAGCCCGACCACAACCAGGTAAGTGATGCCAACAGGCAGGCTCCCAGGGAAGCTGATCCCTGCAGGGAGCTCCCAGCCACCTCCTGGGTGAACTGCATGGCCCTCACAGGGCACACAGCTGCTGCCAGCCCCAGACTGGTGTGTAAAACTTGCATGTGATGTGCAGTGCTGCACTTTTTGCACCTCTGGAGCTGCTGAGGCACTGCCAGTATTGGTGCTTTGTGGTGTGTTGGGGGTGCCTGGCAGTGCTGGGCAGCCTGAGCTCTGCCCATTTCCCTGTCTGTGTGTTGGGGGATGGCAGAGAGGAGGTGACAGGCTCCCAGGGAAGATGGCCCAGGCAGTCCCAGGGGGTTGACACTGCCTGATGTTGGCCTTCACCCAAGGGCTGAGCTTTGGGGGCAGTCAGGCACAGGAGACATCCTTTGCAGAAACAGCCTGAGTGTTGTGGGTAACCTGCAGCCTCCAGCTGTCACAAAAACCACTTGTGAGGCTGATAACTGCAGGGCAAGGCTGTCCACATGCTGACATCCATCTCCAAAGCCATTCTCAATATCCAGCAAAGAGATGGCATTGCCCCTGTCCTGAAAAGACCGAGCACCTGCTGTCCAGTTGTGGCTCATTGAGCAAAGGTCCCCAGCTCTGCTGGAAGAGGCTTCTGGTGTCTGACTGCTCACAACCACAAAGAAAAATCCACACACAGATCCTGGTTTGAGCATTTTTCATCAAGCCAAGGTTTATTCCTTTACAATTGTGCACCACCAGCACTGGCAAAACATGGACTGAATTTAATCCTTAAGCCTGTTGATCATTTGTTTGTTTGTCAATCACTAATTCTGACTGTAATTTGCTTAGAGCTGTAGCCGAGTTAGTTTATAAATGTTGGATTGCAGAATGGGAAGGATTTTGGATGCCTGAACAGCCTAATTGTGGCACTGAGCAGTGAGCTCTGAAAAGCTAATCACCAAAGGAGGTCCTGCTCCCTCCCACCTGGCTCCTGATCAAGCCAGAAGTTTTCCAAGCAGCCAGTGAAGCTGTTCAAGCTCCAAGCACTTGTAGACAATGGGCATGGATGCTGTGGGAGAGGCTGAGAGGTAGAATGCCTGCAAGGCCTAAGAGATTTAGGAGAAGGAAGCACCTTCTCAAGACAGGTATCTGACTGACACTGCAGAGCTATTAATAGAGAGTTCAGTCGAGCTTTGTTGGGCTTGTTTTGATCTTCCCTTTGAATGTGCAAGCTCAATTACATCCTGAGACAGCCGTTAGGAAAAAAAAAAATGAGGAAAAATGCTTTTGCTTTCATCTTTTGCTTGGAAAGGCTTCCTTTGACACATGGTGCTCCCGTGCTGTGTGCTGCCATTCCCTTCCCAGAGAGGCACACTGCTCCTTGGCCTCCTGCCACCATCTGTGTGTGCAAACGATGCAGGGTGAGTCTTGCTATTGAGATCTTAGAGAATATTTGCCCTTGGCTTGTTGATACATAGCAGAGTACATGTAGGAGCAAAAGATAGTGGAGCGTTACTCTTTGTATGCCTCGTTTTTTCATCTTGAACAGAGAGGGCTTTTCTCTCTTTACTTTCCCTGGATGGGGACCACATTTTACCTGGTGAATGGGCTGGATGTTCACAAGAACAACCTCTGTGAGTGATCTGGGGCATGCCTTTTCTATCCATGTTCTCTGCTAGCCTCTTTCACGAAGCACTTTTCTTTTCTAGGTTTCAAATCTACATGAGAAACTTGCAAGACTGTCCTCCCAGTCCAGCATTGATGAATGCTCCATGCAGAAGAACCCTTCCCTTCCTAAACAAGGGCACTTTGATGCAGAACTGTCTGTCTCCCCCAAAAGGAACAGTCTTTCAAGGACACACAAAGAGAAAAGCACTTTCCATTTGCTTAGCACAACAAACCAGACTAACAAGGCAGCTGAGGAGCAGACCCAGATGCCTACTCGCCTCTTCAGTTTAGCCAAACCAAAGGAGAAGAAGGAAAAGAAGAAAAAGGGCAGGGGACATCGCTCCCAGCAGTCTGGTGAGTGTCAGGGGAGCTCACAGGTGTTTTTTCAGGGTTGGTAAGATGGCTGTTTTCCTTCAGCCAGCCAGTTTGTGGAAGACACAAAATCTGGCTTTAAGTGAGGCTGGTGATACAGGGATGGGGAAGAGCAGCTGTGCTGAGTGGACTTCCCAGCTTGAAGTAATCTTCCCTGGGTTTTTCTGCCTGTTTTGCAGCCCCCAGGGTTGTCAGAGGGACACACACATTTTTCTCATTGTTTTTTCCCTTCCTGTCCTATCCTGAGCAGCCTCCATGGGCTGGATTCTCTGCTTCAGGGAGGAAAATGTTCTGCTTCAGTGTCAGTGCTTTCAGAAGGAGCTGCTGCTGGGATGCTCCTGGCTGTTGCAGCTCCTGAGGCACTGATGTCTGCTTTAGCTCTGTGGCAGTTTGGAAGTGATACCCACAAGCCCTCTGGTGGCCTCTCCCTTCCCCTCAAGCTGGTCTGTTTTGTCTCTTGATCTGAAACAAAAACATACAGCGTTTTTTTTTGTCTGGTAGTTTTGCATCCCCTTAGGACTCAGCTGCACCTCAAACCCCTGACCCACATGAAATCTGATCACATGCCCTCGGATGGCCGGTTCCATTCATGCTAGCTCCCTGATGTTTTCCAGCTTGTGCACAGGAAATCTCACCCATTACAAGGTGTAATTTCATGGTAGCTCCTCAGGGAACTGAACGTCTTTTAGGGGCCCGGTGGGTTTGGCAGTCAGCAGGGTTTCTGCCTTGCTACGTCCCTGTATTCCCATAGTGATTCCCACATGATGTTTTTTGGTGCCACAGATTCTCACTCGTCAGAAGCACCTCCAGAGGGTGAGGAGATCTTCTGCTGAGCACGGACTGTTGCAGTGGTCACTCGTGGCATTGGCTCCGTGGACACTCCCTGCCTGTGACACAGCACACGGCTGCTGCCTGCGCCAGACAAACACCTGGAGGTTTTAAATAAAACATGTTCTGAAGTCTGCTAAGTGGTGGATCAGGGCCTCTCTCCTGTGGTTTTAGGTGAATTCTCCCTGCGTGGCACACAGGACCATCTCCTGTGCAAACCTGGGGTCAGGTGGATTGGGATAGAATGTTGTCTGTCTCTTCTTACTGCTAAAGGATGAGAGAATATAGCCTTAAGGGGTTTGTGCCTTCAAATCCCCCTTTTCTGGGGAAAAGAACCAAAAGCAAACATTTAGCAAAAGATTAGGACTCTACAAATGGTGCGTACACACTGGCATATATAGATATACTGTATATATACATATATGTATCTATGTATCCACTGGGATATGCTTACACTCCCCACAGCCAAGGTCCACCCATGGGGACAGATGATACCTGACAACTTTCAGGGAGTGTAGATATTAAATACCTTGCCCTTACTGCTCCGACTGTAACACAGTGACCTGCACACCCCTTTTGTGCTCATGGAATAGGGGCTGTTGGGTTTCAGAAGGGTACCTTACACCAGGAAGCAGTAACAGCATTCAGAAGCAACAACTCAGAGGATAAAATTTAAAATCATTCTGAAGGATTTCTGTGGGGCAGAGGAATCAAATGTCAAACTGTTTCCAGAGTCAAGCAGAACATTACTGGGTATATTTAAAATGGTGCAGAAAAGAGAATTTTGGTGGGCTGGTAAGGCAGTCCAAGGGAGCCAGAACAGACTGTTCAAATGGAAACAACAGTAAGCAACATTTTTTTTTTTTTACACAATTTCTTTGAGCTCCAGCCCACTCCCTCCCATCCCTGAAGAAAAGATTATGGTTTTGCTGGAATAGAACTCTCCAGTTGAATCTGCATCCCCTACAAGCCTAATGACTGAGTAGAGGGGTGACTATAAATCTGCTTTTAGGGATCTTTGTTCTGTTCTTCGTGTTTTTCTTAGTCTGCTTTTTGTGCTACTGTTGGGCTTCTGTTTCTCTGGATTTTCTCTCTTGCCCAGTGAGAGCAGCAATGTCTGAGCAGGTCAGTGAAACATTGCCTCCTATCCCTATGGCTGTGCAATACTGGGCACTTAGGAGCCTTTTTTGGGGAGAAGAAGGTTCTGATGGAGAAACCCCCTGTGGGACAGGTCTGGAGTCCAGGTGGAGTGTCTGTGCAGAACAGGAAGGTCCAAGGGCAGCCCTTGCTGTGCCATGTGGGGTGTCTGTAGAGTTGTGGAATAGAGGGATGTGTTCAGTGAGGAAGGAGAAATGCAACGAGACACACTTCTCTCAAAAATCACCTTTCTTCCAAACCCTGTCGGGAGAATTACCCGAGTGGATTTGTAAATGGTTACCAGCTTCAAAATAGGTCAAGGTTTTGCTCAAGAGTTTAAAGCTGTCAGGTGCATTTCCTTTCCTACCAGTTTTTTTCTTTGCAATAACACATAATTTCTGTTCTTGTACTATTGTTTGATCTCAGTTTGCTCTCAGGCTTGTCACGAGCTGGTGACCCGCAGCAGTTTTTGGAGTTAGTGCTGATGAGTATCAGCAGCATTGATGGTGAGGTCGATGCTTGGGCTGGGCTGTCTTGGTGCAGGAACCCTGCTTGCTTTGGAAGCTCTCTATACTATTAAAACTCAAAAGAAAAAGAAAAAAAAAGAAAGGAATAAGGGTTGAGATATTTTTCTTTTTTTTTTTTTTTAATATTATTTGGTGCTTGTTCTTAATTGCGAGCAGGGCTTGCAAAAATATTTATCTTTCATTTTATCTGAAAGAGTTTTTTTTTAAAAGTTTAACTTGGTTTTATTTTTTTATTTCTTTTTACTTTTGCTTTTGTTTGGGGAATAGTTTGAGGGTTTTTTCTCCCTCCCCTTTGTTTTTTGTTTGTTTGTTTATTTGTTTTGTTTTCTTACCAAAAGATTGGTAAACCAAATGTTCTCATCTCCCTGTTTCCTATAAATCATGGGGTTGGGCAGTGCTGCTTTGCAGCTCATTCCATGCCCAAAGTCACACAATTTCAGTGAGAGCTTTCTTCAAGGCAGAGCATCTTCAGGCCAGAAAAAGTCTGGAAAAAGACAATAACTTCAGACAAGGCTCCTCCTGTCAATTGTTTCCTTGTTTAAACATTCTGTTTAGGTTTTCTCATTCCTTTTGGAGGTAAAGGAAAAAGCAAAGCATGGAATGCCTTGCAGTGATGTGAGGGTCTAGTTGCTCTCCTGGACCCAAGGGGGGCTGAAGGAGGCACGTGCTGGTGATGTGGTGTTACCTTTTCCATTAGAAAACCACCAGCTTCAGAAAGTAACTCCTACCCTGCTGTTTATACATCTGCAAACGCAAATGTGCTGAGCTGAAATTTTTGGAAACCAAAGCAATGCGTGGCTCATTTGCTATTGTGTGAACGGCACTGGTATGTCTGAGTTCCCCTCAGTCTGGAACAGCCTTTGCCGCTATGAACTTTTCCATTTATCCCACTGTCTTTTCCCCAGTCCCAGCACATGCTATATTCACAACACAGCAACATCCCCTGGCTCTGAGAAGGGCACCAAAAGGCAGATGTGTGACCCAGGGCAGCAGGATTGAGTCTGCCTGGCTTCACCATCTCTCCTGACCTGTGCAAATAAAAAAGAGCATTCAGTGCCTGAAGTGCAAATAATATTGGCTAAGTGATCTCCCAAGGTCCCTGTGGTTGCTTGACAGAAACCACAGGTGTGAGTCAGAAATACACTGACCAGAAATCGTGTGTATCAAAGCTTTTTGTGTCCTAAATTCTGGTAGACAGACCTTTGTCCCTTGGAGGATGTCTGTTACTGTATGATTCAGTTTTTTGGAATGAAGCCTTTCCTCCCACACTGCTTCCTCCTTCTTTCACCTTTAGGAAGGTAAGGGCTTGTTTTTATCTCTTTAGCCTTTTATTTTTCCCATCTCAGGTTTTCTTTGTAAAGGCTTGGCATAGGTTCCTAGAGCCAGATTCCTGCTCTGATCCTTGAAGGCTGTCTAGCATTGTCTGCTAGAGTATGGTCCCAGCCTGACAGCACCAAAACCTTTCCTCTTCCTGGCCTTAAAATTGCATTTGTTCCAGTTCATGCCTGGCATCCATCCTGCACTTGCTGAAGACATGTTCTTTCTTCAGCCCAGCCTGTTGCTAGTTCCCAGAGCCAGTCTCTCAATCCCATTTGGAGCACCCAAACCACCCTGTTTTGCATTGGGTTCCTGGGACTCAGAGTAGGTTCAAAAACATCTGTTTGAAGCCTGTGTTGTTGTTGGAGGAGAAGAGGATCCTGTGAGGGCTCTTGGAGCTGTTTGTGCTGGTGTTTCATGGAGGGCAGAAATCAGATTTAATTTTCTTGGTCTGCTCTTTGCCACTGCCCAACAGGAGGGGTTTCAGTGTCCAGGGAAAGTGAGGGTGTGGGCTCAGACGAGTACAGAAGTGGCCAGTATTAGCTGGGGGTGCCAGAATACCCAGCAGCAGAGAGCAGCTGTAGCAACGGGTGGGAGATTCAACGGGGTTGTGTGGGCTTGGCCTTAAATTCTCTTAAATGAAATGATCATCTCAACACATAACTTTGATGTCAATTTGATGCCATAAAGCACTTTAAATGGAACTAGTCTTTCCTCTTTTAATTATGGTTATTTGGAGACAATCAGTTTTGCCATTGCTTCCCCCTCTGTATCCCCAGCAAAATCAGAGCTTCAAGTAGGCGTGTTCCTGGTTTGGTTTCGTTTTTCCCCGAGAGAGGAGGAGGGGCCAAGCTTTTTGTTTTATGTTTAGACCAAAATGGGTGTGAATCTGACTACAGCCCCACTGCAGATAGGTTAAGTGGCAGAACAAGAGAATTGGCTTCTGTTGGCTCAGGTACATTCCCCAGGAGAGCTCGTGTCAGCTTCACCATCACCTTCCTCATAGCAGGCAGGGAAGCAGCCCTGCCAGTGGTTTTCCCTCCAACTTCTTTTTCTTGGAGAAAGTCAGAGTGAAGGAGATGGGAGGGGATGCATCCCAATGAGTGAGGCCCTTTCCATGCACCAAGGAATTTACTGTCCAGGCCACTGGGACACCTCCCAGGTGCCCTCTCTGGGACAGGAGCTGTCATCCCCACTGAGGGTGGACTCTTTCCTCTGGAGGTGTGATGGTGCTGGGCAGCACAGTAATGCCATCAGCTTGTGTGGATTTGCATCCAGAGAGTCCAACCACCTTTGCACCTTCCTTGAGTCACTAGGACATCTCACAGCTGTTGCTGAAACACCCAATTCCAATCCTTCCACATGCCACCTAGTCAGAAGAGGTTCTTCAGGTGCCAAATCCCAAGGAAGCTGTCTAGGGTATCTATGGCATGGAGCAAGGGAGGACTGGGCAGGGGACACAGGAGAGTATCTGCTAAAATCCCACAAAACATTCCTTGTTAACCAGAACTCTGGAAATTATTTTGCCTGCTGGCCAGGTTTGGGAATTTATCATGATTTAAGGCACCCTTTTAAATAAAAAACCTCCTCTGCTGCTCATGACTCTTGCTTCATTTGTCAGAAGGGGCAGCAATCCACGGTTCTTCATTGGTGATAGAGCTAATTTTTAAATATAGGCGAGCTGAACTGGCCAAGTCTCCTACACCTTCTGCTCTTCAGTCATAAGTGTAATGCCAGCTCCCTTCCCACCTGCCTTTCCAGTGCTCTGTGCCCTTTCCTTTCACGTGCATTTCACTGGCACTGATGCTTTGCCCAGATATAATTCAGCTTCCATTGCTTGGGGGGAGGGGGGAACAGGACAGCACTCACTGCTTTGCATACAGCTATGAGCTTTGTATGTATTTAAGCTGTCTGTAGGTATCCATCTTTTCCATGCTCTAAAGTAATCCTACCATTTTCTTTATCAATATTAAACACTGACTCAAAAAAAAAAAAGAGAAAGAAATAAAAATCCATGTCTGGTTCAGTTCGCCTATGGTTAAAGTTTAGCCTGGTGTTTATTTTGTACTAATATGGAATGCACTTGAGTAATTATCAAAACATCGAGGTGTATTATAATAACCTGATATACCTCTGCTTTTTGGTTTGTTTCTTATTAAAATTTAAAAAAAAAAAAAAAAAAAGATAAAAAAAAGAAAAGCTTTGCATTTTCATGTTGAACCCATAAAGAAAAAAAAAGTTGGGGAAAAAGATTTTTAAAGAAGAGAGTAAAATCTAATTGCTGTATGTTAATTTGTAATTATGTAAAAAGTGATCTGGTTATTGACTGTAAAATTCTTCAGTTTTTCTGTAACTTGCCAGAAACCTTTAGGTTTTGTAGCAAGTTTTTATTTATCTTCCTTTTTAGTTATCATTATCAACCTCTTCTAAAGTCATTTTTCCTCTAAATAAATTTGATTTTAAGTCTGAGTTTTCTGCCTGATTAATTCCCACACCTTTGGTATTTTTGCTGATGATTTTTTTGCGCCAAGGCTGAATGAAGAGCCCTAACCTCAACATGTAATCAAATGTTTGCATTGCCTTTATGATCTCCATTCCAATTTGAACCCACTGGACTCTTTAACTTATTTTCCTCCTCTTACAAGGTTTGCATTTTACTGAAGGACAGATGGTGATGTGATACTCCATGGGTTTTTCTCCTCCCCACACAGGGCTTTTCATCTTTGTACAAGAAGGGGAAGTGTCACAGCTGTTCTCTCTGCCTCTCCAGCCCTGTGATGAGAATAATGGAAGTCTGGGGGCTGCAGGTGCTGCCTGATGGCACAGAGTTCCTGTAAGCCCCTAACACAGCCTGGGGTCTTTGACAAATCCTAGACACAGAGGGTTTTTTTGGCTTAGAGAACCAGAGATGATGCATCTTATCACAGGACAGGGTCCACGATGCTCTGTGGCTTAGGTGTTCCCACGTCTCCTGCAAGAAGAGACACATCAGAAAGTGCGGTACTCAGCATCCACGTCTCCCCTGGGGAGGTGATGTAAGGAAGAAAAGTTTTCCTTGTGAGGGTAGGGAGGCACTGGAAAAGGTTGCCCAGAGAAGCTGTGGATGCCCTGTCCCTGGGAGTGTTCAAGGCCAGGTCAGAAACAGTTTGGAGAAACCTGGTCTAGTGGAAAATTCCTTGCCTGTGGCAGAGGTAGTGGAAAAATGATCTTTAAGGTCCATTCCAACCCAAACTATTCAGTGATTCCATGATAAGGTACATGGTGTTCCCAGTGCCTGCAGGCATCAGTCCAGGCAGGAGAGGGTGCCAGAAGTACAGAGCCATGAGGATGAGAATTCAGAGGACCACAATGGCTGGGGTTTTCCCCACAACCACCTTCTGCTGGATCATAGAAGCAATCACTGCTGGCCCTGTACTGCCAGTCCTGCACAGGACTCCAGCACCCTCTCCTCAGGCAGGAGGAGCAGGAGACCTGTACCCTTCACCCTCTCTTTTTTTTGAGGCAGAGGAATTGCTTCATTTCCATTTATTACTCCACTTGGCTTTAGAGGTACGATTGGGAAGGAGAAAGGATTGCTTGAGGAGAATCAGATACGTATTCATAGAATCAGAATGTCCTGACTTGAAAGGGACCCACAAAGAGCATCAGATCCAGCTCCTGACCCAGCACAAGAGCTCCAAGAATGAAGTATTGATCAAAGCTTTGGGCTGTCAGCTGCTTGGGGTGTTGTTGTTCCTCAGCAGACATCAGGGAAGGCCAGCCCCAGTTCTGCAGCAGTGCACTCAGTGCCTGGTGTTTTTCCCCTCCTCTCAGCTGTGTTGCACGTGCTGTTCTGAAAGCCTGAGTCACGTCCATGTACCTGAACCCACACCCTGTCACGCAGCACTTGCTCCAAGACAGGCAACCCCTGGGTGTGAGACAGGAGATGAAAGAGTTGGTTTATCTCGACGGCTGCTCAGTAGTCCTGGTTTTATTTGCGTTCCCAGGCGTCCCAGCTCACCTATTTGCTGAAGCTGAATAAAAGCCTTTGCCCAAACTGTCGGCTCCTGGGTATGGCTTTTATAAAGCACGTTTTCTTGTGGCCCCTCTTGGCTCTGCAACCTGGATGCCTGACAAAAGCACCCCTTGGGGCACCCCCAACGTTTGCATCACTGCAGTAAAACCATAGCAGCTGCAGCTGCTGGGAACAGGAGATGCTGCTCTGATACAACAGGCATTGGTCACAAGAGATGGGACAGCACATTTACTGATGACAAACCACACGGGGAAAATCAAATCCTTTCTGAATCAATCTCCTGCCTGCGAAAGGCTGGGTTGCAGAGCAAACCAGGCACCCCGAGCTTCTCTGGTCCTGCGCTGTGCACTCCAAACCCCCGTTTCCATTGGCCAGGGGAAAGCCTGGGCAGGCAATACAAATTGCTTCTGGCAGAGGGGGAAGCAAAGGGCCCTGCTGCTCCAGGACACCTCCTCATATTAATTTGACTATCCTTAACCAGCTTTCCACAAATTCATAGGCTCACAATTTCCATGCTCTGAGCCATTATGGCTCAGCTAAGACAATGAAATGGATGTTCTCTCCAGCCCACAGGGATCAATGAGCTTAGATGGTCCCAGGAAAGACTGATGGGTTTCTGAGCATCCCAGCTTTCTTGCCCAGCCCTTCCTTGGCTCTCAAAGTTAGAGCAAAATATCTCTGTGGCTTTGTTGGATGTGGCTGGATTTTCACTGGCACATTGACCTAAAAGGGTCATACAGGATCCTTAGAATGGGATAAGCCTCTAAAAGGAGCATTGACAGGCACAGGAGAGGCTCTTTGGAAATATGGTTTAGTGGTACCTTAAACATTTGCATTATCTGCATTTCCCCTTCCCTGCCCTTGCTGGGTTCAGTGCTGCCACTGCCTTCAGGGAGAGAAACTGGAGGTCTGGGAGGACACAGGTGCAAGCTGAGCTGGGGCTTGCAGACAGGCCACTCATTCATGGAGGGTTTATTAAGAGAAGGAAGGGCAAAACCTAATTAGTGCAGTGAATGAGTGAGATGCCTTGTGATCAGATACAAGGTGAATGGTAAAGTAATGACTTACCTTTGCCATTGAAGGCACCTGGGGCTTGTTAATTTGCTACAGGAATGTTAAATATGGTAAATGTCTTGGGTTTTAGGAGGTTGAAGCGTGTAAAAATTAAGTGGAAAATATTTGACACTAGCAACCGATAAGCTCTCACAGGGATGGGGAGACAGTGGGTGTCCCTTGTGTCTCCCCTAAAGCTGCCTTCACACCTCTTGAATCACCCCCAAACCAGGCTGGGCTCCAGAGCCTGCTCTCCTGCCTCTGTTCCAAGGATGTCCAAGGGTGCAGCTCAGGGCTCCCCCTGCCCGCTGGAGCTCCTCTGTGTGTCGGTACAGAGGGGTTTGTTTTCAGTCCCTGTGCTCTCCATCCCTGCACAGATGCAGCTCAGCATTCCCAATCCCCCCTGACCTCTCGCAGCAGCCCGGCGTCTCTCCCTCCGGCATCTCCAGATGCTCTTTCTTTCCCCTTCACCAGAGGGCTGCTTCTCACCAGCCGCATCTTTCCAGTGAGCCTAATTAGACATGAGCCTAATTAGAGCCGAGCCGGAGCGGTGAGTCATTAGCAGGACCCTGCGGGAAGGCCGGGAGCAGCCGTGGGCCCGGCGGGGCGGCGGCGTGGGCAGAGGGGCCCGGCGGCAGCGGGAGCTCCGCTGGCTGCTGGGAAGCTGCCACGGCGGGGAAGCAGCTCCTGTTTGTGCGGGCGTGTGTGTGTAATTCCTCCAGACGTGACCCAGAAACGGAGTGAAGGGTGTTTACCCTCCTCCCTGCACCTGCCGGGGAGCCAAGCGAGCCCCAGTGCCCCCGGGTTGGCCTCCAGGGCGAGGGGATGGCCGTCCATCCCGCCCAGCCAGAGAAGGTACAAACCGAAACGGCTTTTCCCGGTGGCCCTTAGGCTTTTTTCTCTTTGTTTGGTTTCTACTCATCCCTTTTAACAACCAGCTACCCTCCGTGATGGAGTGGAGCCAGCATCCTGGGGACTGGCTGAGGCTGTAGAGAGAAGGAGCCCTGCTGCGGTGGAAGAGTGATGGCAGCAATAAAGGGCAGAATTAAAATGTTTGCTTGGGATAAACCCACGGGGCTGGGGATAGCTATGATGCCAGGAGTGAGACAGGTCTTTCTATCAGTCATTAAATCACATTCTGGCTGTAAGTGCCTCTTCACAAGGACGAGTTGTGCCACCCTGGCCTGGTCATGGACTGTTCTCCCCAGCCTCTGCTGGGAAAGCAGACCTTCCCAAGAGAGCCAGAACTGAAAACTTGCAAATTACTTGATTCCTGAGCTCTGTAGTCCTCAGAGACTATCAGGAAGAATGAAAGGACAGGTTGAGTAACCAGGATCGGTCTTTTTGAACCCTTCCCCCAGCTTCATTTGGCGGGGGACACAGAGGGGCCCCTGTCTGTGAGCTGCAGCCCTCAGTGGTGCAGCGTGTGCTGGGGAGCGGGGAGTGAGATGTCCAGGCACTGACAGCGTGAAAGCCAGGCTTTTTCCACCTAATTGGATCTGTTATTCAGCTGAGAAACACTGAATGAATTGGGTGGGCTGCGAGCTCACGATTTCAGTGAGGAAGTCGGGACGTTGCGGCAAAGTAGGTCACAGTGCTGCAAACCAGGGTGATGGCTCTGCACAACAGCCCAGGATGTTAAATAAGGAGGTGGTGAAAAGGAAAGAAAAGAGAGACTGTGAGGAAGGGAGAATAAATGAGCTCAGCCTTGGCTATTTATTCCCACCAGGACTCCCTGCTGCTGGCTCCCACCTTGGGGCTCCCAGCACTGCTGCCTGTGGCTCCTGCTCTGCACTGGAACAAGGGGGATTGGGCCCTGTTTAATTCCCTGTTGGTTGTGAGGAGCTGGGGCAAAAGTTTCTCCTGCTCTTGTAAGCTTAACTCAAACACGGCTCACGGAGCAGCATTTCCATGCATGGCATTTTGTGAGCCTGGACTGTCTTCAGAGATTAAAACCTGCCGGGTTTACTCCAATGGAAAAGGTGCATGGGGAAACAGGAAAACACTTTCAGTGGGATATTCTGCAAGGAGAATGCTCAATGCTGGGTCATTAATTAATGTGCAGAAGAAGATGACAGGTCATGGACATGAAGAGTTAGAGCTCTGTATGGAGATGGATGAATTTGTAAACGTGTTGGATAGCTGGAAAAAAAGTGCTCCTCTTCTCCAGTTATGTGTTTACATGTCATAGTCGGCCTGTGGATGGATGTGGGGTTCCCTCAGACACCAGAGCCATTAAATCACCAGCTACTCTGCTTTTAATTGACTCTCATGACAAAGGGAGTGGGCTCAGATGATAATTCCCTGCAGGGCTTCAGTGCAAAGCAGTATTATTTCCCAGGGCAGCTGGGGTCAGGCTGGGAAAATGCATATTTAGAACCCAATAAGGCACTATGAGTTTCATTTAAAGAAGGCATAGAGTATCAGCCTTTTGCATCCAGGGATGTTCAGCATGCTCAGGCCCTGGGGATGGAGGTGTGATCATGCTAGCTGCCTGCCTGGTTCCACCTCTGAGCATCTCTCTGCCCCTGTCCTCCCAAAAGTGTTTTTTGGAGTGAGAAGCACCCTGTTCTGAGCTGGGGAACTGACGTGGAGAGAGCTCATGGGCAGCTCCAGCCAGGGCCAGAGGGTGAGTGGAAAGGAGCTGTATCCTGCCCCAGTTCTCCTGTCGGATTGGGCCCTGTAAAACAAAGGAAACGTGGGATGAGCCCCCCTGCTCCTCCAAGGATCTCCCTGTCAGGCTCCTGGCACTTCATGGGGAAGATGTCTGAGCTCCTGACACCCCACAGCGAGGGCTGGCTACAGAGTGTGGGCTTGTTTCCCGGGAGCCTGGGAACACACAGCTCCAGTAACTCCACCAGACAGGACTCTTTCCCAAGTGCTCCCAGACAAAGCTCGGCCTGACCTGCTGAGATGGCGAAAAGGCTCTTTTAGAAAAGGAAAACAAATCACATTTACATTTCTACCCCTGTACCTCCCATTGAAATGCCAGCCCCGCTCTGGCTGTAGCTTTTTTCTGTTACATCCACTCTATCTCCTGCTCCCCTCTTACTCTGTTGCTGCTAACCAAGAAACCTTTGTATTTCTCATTACATTTAATTCCATAGCAACAGGTCGCTGCTGTCACAGCAGCTGCTGATTGCTTTTGAATTGTCTCTCAGGCAAGCTCCAGAATAAATACAAAAGAGCAGGCTCATATCAAAGCACAAGCCTATTGCAAAGCCTCCTCAGCTGCTATTTAAAGTCCCAGAGTCCCAATTAAAACCTGAATCAACAAAACTATAGGGGATTTCATTCATATCCCCCCCCTCCTCTTTCCCCCCCTTCCCCTGCTCATCAAACAGTGATTTCTACCCTGAATTGGTTTCCCAAAGGGGTCTTTAATGAGCTTTTTCTATGGAGCCCTGCACTCATATCTACCCAGCTCACGTCATGCTGCTGCCCACCCAGCTCCTGCAGACAAGGGGACAGATCCCCTGTCTCCTTTGCAGCTCAAAAATTCAGGCTCCAAATCCCTTTGACACCTTGTATAACATCTATAGGAAGTTTTGCTTCCCAAGCCCAATAGCCCCTGCTACCAGAGGAGGAGACAAATACAAATTTGCCCAGTGCCAATTCGTTGCTCTGAGCAATGCTCCCACAGTTCCAGCCCTGAGCACAGCTGGAGCTGCTGGTCTTGTAGGGAGGGAAAACCCTCCCAGAATGTTCCCAGAGCTGGATCCCCTGTGCCCCAGAGGAGCTCTCGATGGGGAGAGATGCACATGGAAGAGAAGCGTGGACAGGAGCTCCAGCTGGAAAGCCCATCTCTCCTGTCAACAGGCCCCTTTCTTGGGAGCTGCAGCAGCCAAGAGAAGGCAAATAAGGAAAACAGAAGCATGAATTGTCTTCCTTAGAAATTACTGGCTTTCCCTGCAGGAGTATGGCCGTGTCTGCATTGGGCCTCTCAACCTATTTGGCAGGTGTTATTAGCACTGCAGACTTGCAAGTTGTCCTGAAATCATGGCATGGACAAGCTGAGTGAGAGCAGCTGTGGAACTGAGAGCCACATGATGTCCTCAGGACATGAGGAGCCCTGGACTTTATTCTCAGATCTACCATTAACCTTGGACAAGACACCTGACACTGTGCCTCAGTTTCCCAAGCATTGAAGCAATAATAATTACAGCTGGGCTGGCTGCTTTGGAGGCTGTTTGTGAACCACCCCACGGAGTGCCAACCCTGTTATTAGTCCTCGGCCCTGTTATTAGACCTAAATCCAACTTACTTAAGAAGGAAGACTCCTGTGAAAAACACACAAACAGTTTCCCAGATCATCATTTTTTATTAAAGTTCACAAGCAGCTGAAGGGGAAAAAAAAAAAAACAACAAAACCAAAAAACCCAAAACCAACCAAAAAAACCAACTAGTAGATGTAAATAAACGTCATCCAGCACATGGCGGACTGGCTGTGCTGAACGTGTGCTCTTCCCGGCAGCCACGGGCACCCGCTGCTCCGAAAAGACCTTTGCTGTTTGAAGCTGTGTCAAGGCTTTTCATGGCATTGCATCATTCAGCTGGCCAGGCTACAGCCCAGCCTCATCCAGGGGCTGAGGAGAGCCTGGAGAATCTGGAGATCTGCTGGGCGGGGAAGCAAGAGGCCGTGCAGGACCAGTCCTCGGCAGTGGCCAGCCCCAGAGAGGCCAGTCAGGAGCTGCATCCCTGTACTGACAGCAAAATCCACATGCCTTCCTCCACAGCAAAATGAGGAATGGCTCGGGCTGACAGCTCTTGGATGCATAATCCCAAACACAGTTGGCAGCCAGTGTGTGTGGATAACCTGGGGCAGCCTCAGCCCTCAGCCCGACTGCTGGCAGGCAGCAGGCAGTCAGAAATGCTCACATCTCTCCAAGGAGAAGCCAGGATGTGGGGTGCAGCAGCAAGGAGGGGGATCTTTCCCCAGCCCACCCTGCAATGCTATCCTAATCCTCCTGCAGTCCGAGGCCTTGCTGGAGCCAAGGTGCTCCTTCCCAAGGCAGAGTGTTCCCCACTGCACCCCTTTTTCTGCTCCTTTGCTAATGAGAGCCTCACCCACGCACAGGGAAGCTCAGCAGACCGGCTCTGAGCATGCAGTGGGCTTTATCTGGGGAATATCTCGGCAGCAGTGCTGCTGCCTTGGCACACTAACACAGCCCCATGCTCTTCCCAGCAGCTGTGTGTGGGGAGCTACCCGGCCTCTGACCAAATCACAGCAGCCAGGAATGAGGGGGAGGGGAAATTTAAAAGCCCCAAAGTACAAACCAAAAGGCATCTGCCCTGTTTTGTCACAGTACCTGGTGCTGCTGGCAGCGATCCCAAGCTCCTATGTTTTAATATTTCAATAGCGATTGCCTCCATGAAATGGCCAGAGGATGGGGAGAGCCAGGTGCTCTCACCTTGTTCCCTTTAACAAACACTTCCAAGTCACCCAAGCAGCAAGCACTGCCAATGACAAGTTCACTGCCTTAGAGAAAAACATATTAGTATATTTTAAACCCCCAACTGAGTAACAAAAAGGGCTACCCAGCCATGTTTGCTGAGGGATGCAGCCTCCATCTGCCCAGCCCTGTTGGTTCAGAGGAGCACACAAGCCATCCCGGTGCTCAGCAAGGCAGTGCTCTTGGCTCCTTGCCATCCCTGCAGAGTGGCCAGTGACCAGTGGTGGGGCTGGGTAGCCCTTGGTGACCCCTGGTGTGATGCTGGCAGTGGGGTCCCAGCTGTGCCCCCCACTCCTGGTGTCAGGAAGGGATGTAGAAGTTGCCTCAGAGTCCTGTGCAGGAGGACAGGAGGCTCTTGGTCACTGCGCCGGCTCCAGCAGCAGGAGAGGGGACATGGATGTGACTCTGGCATCTGGAGAAGGAAAGAGAAAGCTCATTAAATGGTGATGCTCAGACCAGCCCACACAGGGTACTCACTGGGCTAACACCCACCCTGACTCCCTGAGATAGGTGGAAATGGAAAGCAGCTGGGATTCTTTAGGAGTTGGGGTGTCCTTTGCTTGTGCAGGACAGGAGAGGTGGGCTTCAGCTGGGAAGGGCTCAGAGCAGGGTAGCAAACTTCAGTGCATATGACAAGGGAATGAAAAACTGAGGGAAAAGTTTTCACTCTCTTTTTTTTCACTCACTTTTTTTTAAGGGCAGGGAGAAGGGCCCAAAAACTGGAACAGACAAAACAAAAAGACCCTTTTTCTCTTTTTCCACGAGTTCCTCCAAAAACATCCGTATCACTGACATTTCCAAGGGGTTGATTAATACGGTCTGGGGCCAAGCTCAGACTGCACATGTTTCCATCTGCCCAGGGTTAGGAAAAGCCTGATTTTCATCGACTTTCCTCCCCAGGCCAGCCACTCCCTTCCAACACTGCCTGATAAACTGGCTTCAGAGACAACCAGCCACTTGGAAAGAGCAGCAGTGGCAGAAAAACTGCAATCCCTGTTTATCCAGCCTCGCTATTATACACATGCAAATGGGTTTCCCTAGGAGCCACAGGGAGAAACCAGCTGTGACTCTGTTCCAGGAATTCCAGCAGGTTGCAAGCAACCACCCACCCCAGCAGCATGCAGGTGAGCAGCAGCCTCTAGGAGCCAGGAGATTATCCTGAGGTTTTTTTGGGCTGCTCTTTGCAAGTACACAGGTCTTGGCATGGGAAGGTGCCTTTCTGTGAGCAGGGCTCCGTGGATGGAGCTGGGAATGATGCATGCTGCAAGGTGAAAGCATTGCTCCATGTGGAAGGGAGCCACACCAGGCAGCTGTAAAAGTGTCTTTGCAAAAGGCTTGTTATCTAAGCTGCAATATAATAACCAGGAAAAGCCATGGAACTGACCCAATTCCTACAGTGAGTGTGGTATTGAAATAAAGCTCAGGGCCTGGCACACGGCCTTAATCTTTGCAGGAGCTCTGGGGCCAAAGTTCTGATTTCAAGAGCCAGAACAGCCTCAAAACCCTTCAGCCTCAGTTTCTCAGCACCCAACCAAAGGCAGGCAGCAGCTGCTGGTGCCACCCACAGCCCTCACTGGAGCTAAGCGCACCAAAGGGCTCCAGTGGAAACCCCAAAATCAACTCTGAGCTTCCGGATGTATCTCTGAACAATGCCCAGCCACCAGCCTCTGCTCCTTACAGTGAAGACTGTGAAGAGGATCCTGCAGGAGCTAAAAAGCACCTGATTAGGAACCTCTGGGCAGGGGAACCCCTGGCTCCTTGACGCTGCAGGGTTTGGGTTGTCCTGTTTGTTTGGAGATGGGAATTCCAACATCTCCACCCCAGGAGAGCATCTGAGGCTCAGGAGGCAGCACAGAGGGATGCAGTGACCCCCCTTTCCAATCCACCTTCACTGGCTGGACCATGCAATCTGGAGTGACCATCCCACCCCCATCTGTGACTCTGCCCGATGAAAATGAGTGTCCCACAGGACAGATAGTCTGGAGAAGCCACTTTAATGTGGAGACAGGCAGCTTGGAGAACCTGTTCCTGGTGCTGCCTGAAGTCACCTCTGGGGAGGGGTTGAGTTGTCCCCATCAACTATCCTTGCACAGGCCTGTGACAAACCTCCACCACCCTCCCCCAGGCTGGGTTGTACTTGTCTTTATCAACACAGAGTCTTTATTAGCCCAGGGCTCATTTGTCATGTTTTGCCTCCCTATGGCTCCACCACCACGGCTGGGAGGCAATGAGGCTTTCACATTTCATATTGCTAATCACACTTGATCCCTGGAATTAACTGTGGGCAATAAGCAGTAAATTAATGTCACACGGCCCCCTTGGCAGCAGTGCTGGGACCTCTGCTGAAAGGTGTCCCTGCTCTGCCTGGGAAGGGTGAAGGCCATGCCCTCGAGGAAGCATTTCCAGCTGATCACTTTAATGCTTTATATGAAAAGCAGGCTGGGTGGTTTATGATCAACGTTTGTCAAGGACAGGTTTTCAGGGACCAGTTTATAGATGGAAGGTTGTTCTTCCCATGCCTACAAAGTACTGTCTCCTGTCTCCTGATTGCCCAGGCCTTTCCCCACCAGCCCACCTTGCTCTGCTCCTCAATTTTTCCAGGTGAGGGGAGGCAGTTCCATAGGAACCTGGGCAGGTGCTGGCCAGCCTGCCTTCTGGGCATCCCTGCATGAAGAATGATCCCATAGGGACCAAATCAGGTGTTTGAGCAGAGACCTTCTGTGCTGGGAGCTGCAAACCAGAAAACCCCTCAGCCAGAGCTGCAACAGGACAATGGGGTGAACTGGACCAGAGTCATAGGATCCTACAGCCAGTTACCCCAGTTCTCAAGCCCAATTTTTGCACAGCCAGGACAGCCAAGGCAGGCACAGTGGCTGAGGCTGTAACAATGACTTTAAAAAACAAACAAACAAACAAACAAAAAACCAACAAAAAACACTCTAGAAAAATCACGTGGACAGACATTCTTTCTGGCAAGAGCTTGTGTGTATTTTAAATACTTCTTTTAACTGAAGACTAGAGGCAGAGCCAAAAAAGCACATGAACCCCTCACACAGTGACTTTTCACCAGTTTTATTTGCAGTTCCTAGTTTTCTGTGTTTGTGTCAGGCTCCCGGTTACAGAGGGGGATGAAGTATCAATACAACCCCCACAAAGCTCTTTATTAGGTCTGAACAACCCAAACACAGTACAGAGGAAAAAAGGTAGGAGAGGAAAATAACATCACTGTGACTTTGAAAACTGTTTTTTATTCAGTGGCTGAGGAATCAACTCCCATCTCAAACTACTCCCTATTCCTACTCCCAGCCATGTGGCTGGTGTTGAGCTTCAATATTCAGACACATCTGCTACCAGAGGAAACTAATTGTCAGCTCTAGGATGCATCTTAAAGGGAGGCCCCATTGACCTGAGCTGGAAATGATGGAGTCCTCACAGTCTTTGCTGCGATATTTAATAGCCAAGTGACAGTTAATTAGATTACTGAGCCACTGTGACAGATGCTAGGCAACGCCTGAGGAGGAGAATTTGGAAAGGCCATTATCTTCCAGTGTTGGGAACACTTTAAGGTCTCATTTTAACCCTTTCCACTCTTGCCCTGCCCTCATGGTGGTCCAAACCATGTTAAAACCAGGTGTTTCACAGAGGCCAGGGGAATGCCCTGGGTGACTTTTTTCCCACCTGAGAAAAGCAGGTGGTCACACTGGGCTAATGCCTGGCTTAGGTCCCAGGAACTCCTCCTTGTTCCCATCTGGCATCAAAACAGATCATCACTGGGAGCTGCCAGCAATTTCACCCACTGGGCGGCTCCCAGGCGCACCAACCACACCAAGTGGAAAGCAGGGAAGTGAGAGGGTGTTAGAGGGTTTGGGCAACATTCTTTCTCCCCTGTGTTAACTGAAGTGGATTTTGATGAGTCTGTGGAAGAATTTCCCTCCCCGCAGTCCCCACTTTCCAAATAAAACTGTAAGTGAAGCTTGTCAATCCCACAGCCATACGTGAGGGTTTCAGCTGGCTGGGATGGAGGCTGCAACCACCAAAGCAGGGCTGTGTGTGCTGCTGGCACTGAGAAACCTGCACACTGGGCTAGCAGAGGTGTTACTGACTTCCTGGGAAGATGATGCTATCCAATGTTTCTGCTTTCACACCATCTGCTTTCACAATGCAGGTTGAGAAGAGCTTTTGGGCTTTGCCAGGCCTGCAAAATTTTTAGGCTTTGCCTCACCAATCTGAGTTGCACCTCAGCACAGGTTGGTGGCCCTGTGGAGCCACATGGACAATCAGAATGGCACTCCACTGGGGAGGAGAGAGGAGGAACCAGAAACCCTGTCCCAGGGGCACTGCAGTAGCACCTTCCCTGAGCAAGAGAAAACTGGAGCACCAGAATGAAACACAACATCATGGGTTTACACCAACTTTCTTATTCTCACACAACCCAAAACACTGATAAACACATTCTTCTTCTGGTTACAAAACCCCTTCCCTCCCACTCAGGTCTGACACAGAAGTCTCAGAAGTTCTGATTTAACAAGCAACAGTTAGGATGATAAATAAACACCAAGACCATCAAATGCACCGTGGCTTCTGTGCTCTTGCTTCTGCTACCCACTGAAATGTAAATACAGAGCATAAAAAGAGAACCGGGATTTGCTGGCATTCCAAGGGTCACTTGCCTACATATTCATCAGTTCTGAATAGATCACCCAGAAAATCAGCAAAAATATCAAAGTGCTGAGACATTCCAACGCTCTTGTTGCCCTGGTATCGCCCAGGAGTCACATACAAGTGTTTTTAGGAATCTTAACTCCCTCAACTGCATGAGAACAGGATGTATTCCATGGTGAGAACAGGTGTGGACACATCTGCCCACTCACCCACCCACAGAAGGGTGACGCTGGCACATCCAGCTACCTTGAGCAGAGGGAGATGAGCCCCAACCATACATGTAGATGTATCTCTTACGATACTGGGAGGATCATCTGGAGATAAGAGAGCCCTTGGAACTATCTAGACTTACACTAGAGCACTGCAGAGCTGGTTGTTCTTTCCTGGCTCTGCATCCCACTTTTAAATGTCCCCTTCCCATAAAACAACCTCATGAGCAACTTGGAATCTGTGGCTTCAGCATGGTGTGTGGAGATACAACTGAGGCAAGATGGTAATTTTTAATTTAAGAGGAGGAGACCCTTACCTTCATTGACCTCCTGGAAACAAGCCCCCCAAGCCCTGCCCCTCATCACGAGGGCAAGTGCTTCCAGGTGCTGACAAAAGCTGTGGGGATGAGCGAGTAAGGCACGGTGGTGATACAGTTCCATGTGTCTGACGTAGGGTCATAGCAGTCCAGCGTTTTGCACCTCTGAGTGCCGAAGTAACCTCCCACCACGTAGAGTTTGTTCCCCGAGGCCAGGGCGTGGCAGGACATGCGCTTGGCCGTCATGTCCCCGATGCGCGTCCACTGGTCCGTCTCGCAGTCGAAGCGGTAGGCGGAGGCTGCCGTGAACTCCGTGTCCCCTCCCATGATGAAAATCTGGCTGCCCAGCACGGCGGCCGCCGTGTAGCGCCAGGGCTGCGGGCACTCGGCTTTGATGGTCCACCGGTTCTCAGCTGGATCGTAGCACTGCACTTTGGACACCATGTCTCGGTGGATGCTGGTCCCGCCGAACACAAACAGCTTGAGCCTGGCGCTCACCACCGCAGCGTTGCTCACGCCATCTCTCAACGGAGCCACCATCATCCATTTGTTGGAGATGGGGTCGTACTTCTCTGCTTGCTTCAAGGAAACAGAAGGAGATGCAGGGAAGACTCCAGCTACTGCGGTGTGTCCACCAACCACATACAGGCAGTTTTCCAATTCGGCTGAGCCGTGCCCAAACCGAGCAATTAACATTGGGGCAGCTTTGGACCATTCCTCATGCACGGTGTCATAAACCCAAACATCTTTGGAGACTCCGTTCTCTGAGCCCCTGCCTCCAGTGATGTACACTTTGCAGCCAATGGCACAGGCACTAAACTCCTTCCGTGGACTCGGCAGGTCTGCTTTGGGAATAATTTCCTTCGCTTTGTGATCCACTTGGTAGATCTTATCACACATGAAGGTCTGTCCTCCCAGGATCAGCAAGGTGTGCCCAGCTTTGCGAGGCCTGGCACAGGGGCTGGTGACCACCCCATCATTCTGGAGGATCTTTTTCTTGCACTGAATAGCTTCATCCAGGACAAGCTTGTTCCTTTCATCCACCATGATCAAGTCCTCGCAAGCCAAGGCTTCTTTGAGGCATTCAGAAGGGAGCAAAGCCAGACGAACATTCCTCAGAAGTTCTGGGAGATAAGCCTTCCGCTCATCCAGGTCATATTTCACCCACTGCATGACAGCCTTAAAGACCTTTTCTTCATCCTCAATTTCCAGCTCATCACTGGAGATGAGGTCCAGCAGAGTGTCCTTGGAAAGGTTGTTGAAGTCCTCACTCTTGTGAACAGTCTCAAAGTTGACCAGGCACATTCTCCAGGAGAGCTCATAGAGCCGCCGGCACTGATGAGCATCCGAGAGCAGCATCATGCCCAGGCAGTTGGAAGGGTGGAGGTTCTTCTCCAGGAACTCGGCCGCCGCATCTCGGACGTCATGGAACTGCAGCATGTCCCCAGCCTCCAGGAGGGACTCGGCATTCTCCTCGTTGATAATGATCCGAGAGGAGTAAGCGAAGTCCAGCAGTAGCTCCAGCACCTCCGGGTGGAGGCTGTCATGGAAGTTCACCTCGTCATCCAGGCTCTCCCGGAGGCCGTTGCTAAACATGGCCTCGAAGTACCTGCTGGAGGCGGCCAGCACTGCCCGATGGCACGGGAATGACCTGTTCCCTGCCCAGAGGGTGACGTCAGTGAACATGCAGTGCTTCCGCAGGGTGTTCAGGTGGGACAGCACGCAGTCCGGGTGGGAGGCCTTGTGGAAAAGCAGGATGTTCATGGAGCCGGTGCTGGTGCGAGATTTACGGTTCTCGTGGACGCTGACAGACATGGTGGCAGAGCTCTTGCCTGCAGGAGACAAACAGGGAAACCATTATTCCTTTGTCCTTACTGATACAAGGCATGGAGAACATTTGCTATGCAAACCTGGTACAATGTCAATGAACTTCAAAGCACCAGGTGACATCCCTGTGGCTCCTGCCTTGCACAGCCCTTTCCTCCCGCACCCTCACATCCTCCTGAGTGAAAAATTTAACTCAGGCTGAGCAGGGTGGGAAGGCAGAGCAGGGTGAAGGGGGAAATTCTGCTTTGGTTTCAACAAAGGAGGAACAAAGTGAGGCAATCAAACCCCAAACTTGGTGGTAGATTGTTTCAACAGCCCCCAGAGGGTATTGGCAAACCACAGAAGAGTTATTTTTCCTTAGAAAACAGCATGGAGAGAGCAGACTATCCAGGATAAAGGGCATTGGTCTGTTCTTGGCTCAGCAGAAATCAAGTTTGGCTTCTGATTTTCATGCAGATTACTGTAGGTTTAGGAAAAGCAACTGCTACAGGTTTTATTTACAAAATATTTAATTACCAGCAGAAGCCAAAAGTTTGAACCAATTTTACCAAACCCATTTGTTGCACTTTCTGATGATAAAACTCACCAGACACTTCATGTGACTTAAACATTTTTCAGGACAGAGTCTCATCAGAATAAGACAAAAGAAATACATAAAGTATGCTTTTTACCAGACAAGCAGAATCAAACACAAGGCTTTTATTAGCTACTATTTCACTTAAGTGCTACCTGATACCAAACCTTCCCTGTAGAAGAAAACCCCTTTGGACTAATCAAATTAATACTACCTAGATGATAAAATCCAAGTAATTTACTCCAAAATAGTTTAGCCAGCTGTATTTTGTTCCCCACATAACTAAAGTAGACAGATACACATGCACAGCCCTGTCTTCCAGGAGAAGTTAGCACAGAAGTTGTCCTGAGGTTTGAAAAATGAAGCTGAAGAAATCAAAACGGGGTCAGCCTTCACTCCAGTCACTCAACTGTTTAGACAAGACAGTTGGGGAAGGGTTTTTAGATGGGCTCTTTTTGTTGATGTTGGTTGGATGTTTTTTTTTTTAAACTTTCTCTTCACAGCCTGGGGTTTCTCAAGGGTCTTTCCACCCTGCAAATGCAAGGTCTGCAGATGAGCTCTATCCTCCTGAGCCAGCCAGACCTCCCAGGGGTCTGGGAGGAAAGCACAGAATGCTGAAAAAGTGGACACAGAGCTCCCAGGCTGCCAGCAGGTCACAGCCTTGACCTGGCAGTGACCTGGAGCTGCTCAACCCTCCCACACTGCATGGGGTGGATGACCTCAGGAGGAGGCAGATGGCCAGATAAACTGCCTGACTCAGGCTCTGCTCATGAGCTTCCTGCCCCTGCTTCTCCAGCGCCTCCAAAAGAGTCTGAATTAGACAAACAGCTGTGGCCATGTTGCTCCTTCCCCACCCGCTGCCAAGAGTTATTGAGGTTGGTCTTCTCAAGGCTTCACTCATTCCTCAGGGCTGTGTCACAGTCCAGGGAAAAGTCTCTGTGCTTCTCCATGTAGAAACAACAGCTTGCCCAAGCAGCCACAACTCCTACTCTGAGCCAGGGCAGGAACACTGATGTGGGTAATCAGGTGGGATATGTCCATGTCCATGTCCGTGTCCATGTCCACGGCCCAAACTCCTGTAGCTTGGGATAGAGGCTGACAAGCTCATTTCACTCGTGGCTGGAGGCTGTGCAGAACCAAGGCTCCAAAACAGGAAGGAAAATGCTATTAAGGAACAGCACTTTGAAGTATATCTGAAGGAAATGTTTCCAACATCTACACCCAGCGCAGGAACAACACTAATTTAAGGGGTTATATGGATTCCCATGTCAATGCTGAAGCGAGGAATACAGATGAAACATTTATGAGCCTGCTAAAAGCTATTGATTTAGGTTCCTATTCCTACCTCAGCAACCACTCTGCCACTGCTACTGCTTTCTTTGCTCACAGCTCAGGTCAACTATTCAGTGTTAACCTTTGATTTGCTTATGCACAAAAAAAGAAGCAATTTATATAGGACAGCTGTGGAAACAAACACAGAGACTGCAAGAAGGCAGCAATGATTTTTCTGCCACTAAGATTAAAAGCAGCTACTCAGAGTGGAAGGAGCAGGTCATTTAGAAATTGAAATGTCTATATAAAAGCTGCAGCAAAGCCATTTTTTATATATACATACACATAAGGATACATATATGTATCATACGTGTGCGCACACACATACAGACACATATTTCAAATCTCAGGGTTCCAGCATCAAATATATATCCCTGGGAACTTGGAGGCAAATAATATTTCTATCCTATGCATGTTGAAAAATATCCAGGGAATAAATTGGCAGGTTGCAGTGCTGCAGCACTGTTCTTTCCATCATGTTGTCACTATAGGCACCAACTGGCCCCTAGCACAGCTGGAATTCTGAAAGCTAAAGAGGCCACAGTCACAGCCCCTTTACTTGGCCTCTCCTGGAGCAGGGTTATGACACTGGATGTCACTGGTCAGACAAGCAGGGCTAGACAGACCATTAAACTGAAACTAAAGCAGCCCCTGAACTCTGGGGTGCAGCCATCTCACCAGAAAGCTTTGCTTGTGGTTTTCAGCAACACTCAAACAGCTTTTTCTGAGGGCTTCTTGGATCCTGCCATAGCTGGGCACAAGCAGGAAAGTGGCAGACATTAATCCTTCCCCTCACAAACGCCCCTCACTGCATGTCACAGTCTACCAGACACCTTGGCATCATCTCACCCATATTACAGAAACTGAAACTGCAGGCTGCAGGTACTTCATCTGGCAGGTTTCTTCCAAAATGTAGCAGCTTGACAAACCTCAGAAGCCTTTAGGCAAAGTGTCTTCTACAATTTCATGATGTGCACAGAAGTGCTTCGATTTAAGCCATGTTTAACTGCAGCCACGAGCAGGCTGGACCTGTGACATGTGCACTTCTCTGAGGCAGACGCACGCAGAGCACAATTTGGCCCCCAGCACACTCCTTCCTCCCTTACCCAACCACTGAGCTAAAGAGAAAAAGCAGAACCACTCTGAAAGAGGAGCTTTACACAAAGCAACCTGTCAGAGGCCCCTGCCAAGCTCCCACCTGCTCTGTGAGAGCTGGGGGGTTATCAGAGCTCCCAGCTGCATCTTCCATCATGCAGGAAGCTCTGGCTGGAACAGCAGTGTCAATGGGAACAGCAGAAGGCACAACCTGAACAAACTAGGGCTTGCATTTCTCCACACTGCATTCATTTCTTCAAAAGACAGTTATTGAAAAATTAAGTATCTACTGCATAACGTTTTAAAGGGATCTTACTGCACACAGAGGCAGATAACAATCCTTCTTCCATATGGATGAGGGCAGAGGGGCATCAGCTTTTTGACAGCTATCCAATGCTGTCTGCTGGCTGTAGTATTCCCCTGGCTGTCTGCAGCCTTTGTACAGCCAGGATGGGAAAGACAGGTTTTTTCCAGCAGAGCAAGATAAGGTTGCTTTGAAAATCCTTCCACTCATCCAGACAGGGCAGACAGCAATCCTGAAAGAGGGAAGGAGCTGGCTCAAGAAAAAAAGACCCCTCAAATCTCAGCTCATGAAGAAAATGCCCCAGCAGTCTCTCTGGACAGGCCAAAGCTTGCTAAGAGAACAAGGGGAAGAACAAAAGCACAGAGCTGGCCAAACTCCCCACATGAAGAATCACAGCTCTCCTGTCCGAGTGCCTTTTGGTTTCTAGAAACCACATCCCAGCAGAAGACTTCCCCTCCCAGGCTAATGGATCATCCTTTCAGAGCCCTGCTGGGATGGTCCTTTAGGAGAACCTCAGGAGACACTCTACCACCTCTTGAAAAATCCAAGTGCCTCTCAGACAGATACTTTGAAGCTGTATCAGGCTCTGTCCCCAATAAGAAAAGAACTGCATATGAGAGGACAACTCAGAAAGACTATTGATATGTGAATTATATTTAGCCAGGCTTGGGATTTCCCCTCCATCTCAAACCAACAGGCTCTCCACAAATCTCCAATTTCACTCACTACCTGCAGGGAATCACCAGCTGAGATCCTGCTTGCTTTCAAGAGGACAAGATTTGAGAGTGATTAATATGCACCCCAGTGGGACTTCAGGGGATCATTTCTGCTTAGAAGGGCAAAACTACAGGGTTTATAAATGTTCTCCCAAGATCGTAAAGGCTGGCTAAACACCAACAAAGACCCCAAGTCCCATGATCCGAAGCTGGCACTTTCTGTTTTGCCCATGAGAGAAGCAGCAAGCAGAACACGTTTCTTTTTGCCTCACTCAACCATGAACTATTTAAAGCTGTAAATAAGTAAATAAATAAGTAGTAAGGTTCCTTGCTGGCTCAGCTCAGAAGAGCTGGACAAAGCTGCTCATACTGCAGCGGAGTTCCATTCCCAAGAAGCCATATGGGCCCTCTATGCATAGGCTGCACTACAACATACAGATACTCCTTCCAAATCAGAGCAGACCCACCTGGAATGGCCAGTGACAGCAGGCATAAGATTCATCTTTATTTTCTCTCCATCTCACAGTATCAACCCTGTGGGGCAAAGCACTGTCTTGAATTCAGTCAAAGTTTAACTTCTCCCTGAAAGCGGCGGGATCGATTTTCTACTAATGAGTAATGTGCCTACTCTCTCATCTCAAATGTCTGTACCTTTGCAATGCTCTCATGGACTCCACCACCTGGGGCTTAGGCCAACAGCATTATCCCAGGCCAAAATTACTGCTATAGAACCATTTTTTCCCTTTTTACTCTAGGGAGTGGCAAAGTAGAAATATAAAAGTCACCTACTGTGTTGTCTTCACAGGGAAGAGCTCCTTGCAAAATTGCTTAGGAGAAAGAGCAGTGAGGCAACATGCTGTCAAACACAGAGCCAGATACAGCTGTGTTTCAGATGCCATTTCCCAGCACTGGAGACCATCAAAAGGTTTGAGAAAGGGGAACTGTTACATGCAGGCATTCACATACTCAGAGGCAGCTTGAGCTTCAAAAGCAGAAAAAACCCAACAGAAAACAGGAAAGGTTAGTGGGGGAGAGACATAAAAAACAAGGGGAAGGATGAAATGTGAAGATGTCATCAGATGATTTTCCTGTCCTTGCATAACACAGTAGACCGTCAGGTACACAGCTTGGAGTTGCCTGAAATGCTCAATACTAATAACGCTCTTCTGTCAAGAGTGCTTGAGATGAAAGGAATTAAAATTGCACCTGGCATTTAGTGCAGCACCACACTTGTTGAGTGTGGAGCCTGGGCTGCTGCCAGGTGAGCAGCACGGGACCTTCACTACATCATCTCCCAGGCATGCCCTCTGCTCTGTCCACACTGTGTGCCTACATGCAGACTTTGCTCTCTATCAGGTTGAGTTCATCTCCAGCAATTCCAGTGAATTTAGTGGTTTGCCTGTGTCAGCCAAATTTGTTCCTGTTCTCTTCAGGATGACTAACACAGCAAAGATGCAACAGTGATTTCACAGGCTGGAATTCAGACAACGTAACTGCTGTGAATCAGAGGGTATCGCTCTGGATTTGCCCTTCCTGACAAACTTCTGAAACAAAACCAGATTTGCAAATAGGCAAACAAAGGAAAGGCAGCTGACTCCATCCCCCGAGTGCAGAATTTCTGATCCTGCCTCAGCCTTTGAGAATAGGAGGCATCCTTATCATTTCTTCTCATTTTCTCACTTCCTAGTCTAGCCTGTACATCCTAGACAGAAAACAGAGAGACCATGTGAAAGGCTCCTTCTGTTGGCTCAGACAGAAACTGGGAGATTTTCCAAGCCCAATTCTGTAGGCTCCAAGAATCAGATTGTCTGGAGAAGATCCGGGTACATATCTGAACATTTTGAAACTCAGTCTCAGAAACTCAGTATGAGTTTCATATCCCACTCATATTCTCATATCCCATTCTCAGTAGTACTCACCATTCCTTCCTTTAAAGCCATGCTCCACTCTGAGCCTAAAGCCACCACAAGAATCTACTGAATGCCACTTACTTGACAGAAAATCAGAACATTATTGCCAAGCTGAACCAATTAGTGAGATTCTTGTTTTGTCTCGCAAAAGGGCTGGTGAAAGGGGCTGTAGTGCCTCAAATCTATGACATGCACTCATCTGACTCAAAGGCAACCATTCTCCAACCACAATAAAAATACCTGTAGGAAATCCTCTTTGCATGCAACCCATGCAGCCCTATTTGCAAATCAGGCACTGGACTTGCTACTCTGCAGCTGAGATACTCTAAAAAGCTTCTTGAGCTACCTGTGACACAATCAAATAAAGTTCATGTTCACACTAAGCACACTGGCTCTGCTGTTCCTGGGAATACCACGCCCTCCTACAACCACTACCCAAATCGGGATAAATAATGCCTTTAGCCACAGTCCAGGCTCCAGACAATAGCTTTTCACTGCTACGCCTTAACCCCAGCGGATCTTTTCAGAGCCCGTGATTCATTTCAGAGGCTGTGGTGGGGTTTTGTCCTTCCTGCTGCCCTCCAGCTCTGCTTGTGAATGCATCCCATTCTGCCAGATCAATCACAGGCGCTTTGCAAAATGAATGGGGGGCTGTAGAGGAGGCAAGCGAGTTCACAATCCCCTCTTCCAAATCACACCCAAAAAGGCTCCAGAATGGGAACAGTCTACTTGATTGCAGTACCTACCCCAGCCCCATCTGGGCAGGATAAAGTCCTTTTCAAGCAAGCCAAACTTGCTAATGTGCTGCAAAGGCAAAAGGCCTTTGGTACTTCAAACACAGAGGAACCACATGCCACTTCCCAGGGAGAGTTTAGGAGAGGAGATGTGGTATACATCAAATTAATGCCAGAATAACCACAGCAGCTGCTGACTCCAGAGATCTTATTCAGATCCTCCCACTCTCCCAGCTCTGAGGCTGGCAGAGCTGAGTGCTCCAGTAGCCAGGCTGACCAAAAGCCCTGTCACAGATGCTCACACCAAACAGGTCTGTCTGCCTGCCTGCTGTCAGGGCAGGATTTCAATTTTGGGCCTGGCCAGTTAAGCTGAGGTTTTGTTTTGCCTTCCCCACTCCCCTGCCAGGCAGGAGATCATGGTACAACTGCCAGGTTTGGTTTGCTTATTTGCAATTCTGCTTGGAGTTCAGAGCTATGGAGATGGGAGGTCCTCACGCCTCCTGAAAGGATTAACCCCTCGTGCTGCCGGGCATGGGGGACAACCATTCCCAACTGGACTGTAAAGCACTGACAGATATTGAAGGGTCTGGGGCTGCAAGACAGGGCATTGCTTATTGCCTGCTGGCTCTGGACAGAAGGAACAAAAACCCCTCTGATTTTTCCATTTTGTGGTTTGATGCTCATACAGCATCAAACCACACACTCAGCTTGCAAGTTCTGTGCCACTGTGGCATCCCTGCAGCAGCCCAGGCTGTCCTGGGCAACCTGCACACACTGCAAGCAAACCAGAGTGATTGCCAGTGTGGCACAGTAATAAATTTGCCTCGCCACAATGTGACAGGCTATCATATAAAACCGATAGTCTTTGCAAAGCCTAATGGTCAGCAAGCAGACAGCGGTTATGGGACATGCAACATTCCTAGGCTCAAGCAAAGGAGGAAAGACAGAGCTGTCTGTTCTGGCTGGAGTGATACTAATAGTCACTGCGGGGATATAAAGCTGATAAGCAAAGACAGAGCAATGTGATGGTGGTTAAAGGTCAGGCCAGGGGGCTTGGGGTGGCTTATTACAGATAAATGCCTCCCAGCCAGCATCCCCACAGCCACTGTTTGCAGCAATGCCAGCTACACTCACTGCAATTCAACTGCAGTCTGTGAAAGTGGGCAGTAAATCCAGCCCTCAGCTCAAGGGCTGACATGGCTCCAAAGCTGCCCCTGCCACAGTCCCTGAGCACAGTGAGCAGCCCTGGCTGCCACGGACACCCTGGGCCAGCTCTGCCTGTCCTGCTCCACCTACTCACACCCGAGCCAAGGCACTGCTCAACACTCCTTGTAACACTGCCATTGCCATCCCCACCTCGCAGCTCTGCCTGTTGTCTTCCACCTCCACAGATGGCCACATCCTGCCCTTCCTGTTTCACTCATCCACCTCCGAAACGTTGCCCAAAACCTCCTCTGACTGCTAAGAAGGACCTGAACTCCTGCAGGCTTTGGGGACGGTCGGTCACCACCATAGGGACAAAAATGCTATCATAATTCACATGTGCATATGTGCACACAGATATGCACACATTCCTTATCTCCATAGCAGACCGTGTCCAGCATGCCCTCCAGAGCCAGAAGAACCATCTTATGGATCAAACTCATGCTCATTTTTACACATTTGGAATATGTGTTATGCAATACCCTGTCATCTCTCCCCAGGCTGTCGACTTCGCAAATTTCTTTTGCCTTGTTCTTTCAGTCAAACAATTTTCAACTGGCCTTAGCTTCTCTGCAAAAGCACATCTGAGACATCAACTTCTCTGACTGAGTTACCTGAGCCTGCCCCAAACATAGCACGAGAGGATACCACACTCTGCACACATGCTGAAGCAGGAGGACTTCAGATAACAATCCTCAAATACTCGAGAAAATGAACAAGAAAGGAATGGGAAATTTAAATCCCATGTCCACATTATGGTGTAATTCTGCAGCAATTTTCATTCTGCTTTCAATTCTGAGGATCTTGTGTCACCTCCACCTTCCTGTTGCAGAGCAGACTTCCACCTATGCCTCCTCCCCAAGTGCTTTACTTGGGCTTATCACAAAGATAAGCCAGACCAGATGGCTGGGGTTAAAGACACAAAAGAGACAAAACATGTTTTCAGATAAGATTTGATTTGCACCAGAAAACAGGACCAGGAAAACAGAGGCCCCAGAAAGGGTCCTATAGCATTAAGGAGTCACACTCTTTGAGAGATGGACAGAGAGCAGAACATACAGGAGAGATCAGGAGCAGAGACAAGAAAGAAAAGGAGAACTCAGAACTCTGGACGGAGACTGTCACCAGAGCAGCTGAGCCAACAGCAGCAGCTGGCCACCACCAGAACACATGGGCTGTGTTACACATCTCGGGTTGCTCCCAAGGTAACTTCAATAAAAACAAATGTCACAAGATGCAGGAAGGAAGAAGGGAAAACAAGGGAAGTTGTCAAAGTATAAAGGTTACAGAGCTGCTTTTTTTTTTTTTTTTTTTTTTTTTTTTTTTTTTTTTTTCTTGTGGCTCTAAATCTGTCCTGGAGAGGAACAGGTATGTTTGGAAGAAGGCTACAAAAGCCCACAGCACCCTGGCTGAGGAAATCTCTCCAGCAGATCACAAGAGAACACATGCAGAGATTGCCAGGAAAGGAAAGCAGAGAAGTCAGGACACTGGGACTCTCCACTGGAATCGTATGAAACATTCAGCAGTCTGCTTATGCAAGGCTGAGGGCAGATTTTCCAAGCACAGGTCTGGCTGGTCTAAGCCTCCAATAATTATAAGTGGAGAGATACAGAAAATAAAGACAAAAAAAATTTAGAAAACCCAACTACCAAACAAGGCTCTTAACTCCTTTTTTTTNAAACACCCTACTCAAAAAAAGGGTTTTTTACCCTTTTTTTTTTTTTTTTTTTTAATGCAAAGGAGCTCATGAGGACAGGAGAAGAAGGAAGAACTATTTTTCTCCTCTGTCAGCTCAGCTCTGTCACTCACACAAACCTGCTCACTTCTCTAGACAGGCTTGTTCGAACTGATTTCATCGCAGGCCACGGAAGTTGTGTCCCTTGGAGCACAGTTTTGAAATATATATACAGAGACGAAAGAAGGAAAAATTAAAAAAAAAAGAAAAAAAAAAAAAAAAGAAAAAAAGCAATGCCACCTGGTTGTCACATTCATGAGATTAATAGCTGGGGTTTAATTTTTTTTTTTTCTTTAGAAGTGAAAAGACCTTCCCCTCCCTAAACCTTTCCCTGCCGCTTCCTGTCTATGGAACGCGATGCTCCAAAGCAGTAGCGAGCCGCGGGCCGGTACCGGGGGCAGCACTCACGGTTCCTCCTGTCGGGGGCCGGCACCTCCCCACCCCTGCGGCTCCGAATCCCAGCAAGCCCCTTGCTTGGAGAGGGTCTGGCAGCGGCGCGTGAACACAGATCTGGGGGGAAAACACTCACCGTCACC
>VWYP01036846.1:1148973-1275944 GCA_013400435.1 Pycnonotus jocosus
GCCCTGCCGAGCTGCGGGCGCTCGGTCCGGGCCCCGCGCCGGCCGCTCCGGGGCTCCCCTGGGGAGCGCTTCGGCCACTGTGGAACCGGCACTGGCATGAACCCGGCCCCCTCTGCCCCGGCCTTTGCCCCCGCAGCCAGCGCGCCGCGGGTCCTGCCCGGCCGGCCCTGCCCCCGCGTGTTCCGCAGGGTGGGCACCCCGCGCAGTGATGTCCCTGCGGGTCCCTCACTCACCCACCGCACGCCCGCGCCTGCAGCCAGGCAGGGAAAGTCAGCAGAACGCGGCTAAAATTCAGGCAGATCTGTGAAATCGCCGGCCTCGGCAGAATTTGTGTGCGTGGGGGATGTGAAGGTCAGCAGGCCCGCCCGCGGCCCCGCTGCCGGCAGGGAGCTGCAGAGCCTGGGATCGGACCGTGCTGTGCCCCGGCGTGGGGACCACCCGCGGGTCGGTGCCGTCATCTGGAAGGAGCAGAGGGGGACGTGGCAGTGCTGCCTTCAGCAACAGTGGGGGCTGAAGCTGGAAAAAAACCCCCGCTCATTTAGGAACAATAACATCTTTCAAAGAAATAACATTTTCGCATAACACAAGAGCAGCTGGAAACAGCAGTGCCTCTGATCCCACCCGTGTTTTCCAAACCCTGCTCTGCAGTGAGGCACAGCAGGTAACTGCAGACCTGCCCTGTGGAATAATTTCACTGTCAGTGGCTGTGCCTTCCCTGAGGTTTGTGGAACGCTTCATCTACCAGAAAAAAAAAGAAGCTGCAAGTTTTCTTTGGTTTCAGAAATTTTAAATCCACAGAGGAGGTGGGGAAGAGCTGCTCACTATCTTCTCCCACGACCCCATTTCTCCAGGGCCCTACTCCCTATACACAGTCACAAATGTTCAGTAATAAGAGTCAAGTGAAAAACTAACAGCTCTGTTAAGTGTATCTCCCCAGATAATGGCTGGATGGGAATACCCAAAATGTGCTGAAACTCCCAGACACTCATGGATGCACTGTTAGAGGGCTGCTCCTTCCAACCTAGTAAAGGAAATCTCTCCAGTTTCCCTACCGAAGTTACTACCATTCTTTGTCTTGAGGTGCTGCCTGCATGACCAATTTTACACGGTGTGGGCATGGGAGGAGGTTGGAAGATTGCTGCTACGGTGATATATTGGAGATATATTGGAACAAAAGTTCTGGTTAGTACAAAATACGGTGCTTTCTTCACAGCTTGAGACAGAAGGTCCGCTACAGCTGGCACAGGCTGTGCATGGTAAATAACAAAGTACACTGAAGATGTTGAACTGTATCGAATTCCTGGTTTTTTTGATGTGTGTTGTTCCAGATCATTGCAGTTTAACCCTTAGGGTGCTGCTGCTTTCCCAGTCACAAGCCCAGCTACTCTTGAGGAGGCTGAAAATTGTCCAGGAGCCTGCTAATGACTTTAATGAGCTGCTCAGGAACACAACAGGAATTTGTGCAATAGATGGGTGTGGTGGCATCCTGAATACATCTGTAAAACAACAAAAACATAAAAGACAAGATTGATTTTCCCTATTCCTGCTGTGCTCCACCCAGCTGTTCCCGCGTATTAAGGAGCTGGGGAGAAAACCAAGGTCACATTTCTTAATTCCAAGCCAGTTTCAGAGTACTACAAAAGCCAAATGTCCCAGCAAGCTGTGTGTGAACCCAGACTGTCGTCTGCAACCTGGCAGGCAGAATTCTGGCAGCTGCCTGTCCTGGGGGCACACAAAGCTCAGGAGAGCTCCCTGCAAAACTCTACCCGAAAAGACACTTCAAAAACCATGATGTCTATCACTAATCTCCACCCACCAGCTTCTGAGCTGTAACTCTCCCTACTGTGTCTGGGGCAGAGCTAAACAGGGCAGTCCCAGGAAACTCTGCAGGAAACATCCTGTGCCGTAGCAGTGCACACATCTGGTGTTGAGATGCTCAGGCTGATGGGATTAGGATATTTGCTTTTGTTCCGAGGCAGCAGCAGGTCAGATATGGCAGTGATGGGCACACCAGACACACAGACTGGCAACCTCGCCCTGAAGGAGGTGCAGAGCTAGACATCTGAGAAGGCAGGGGCAGCACAATAGGAATGCTTAACAGAAAAGAAAAAAAAAAGAAAAAAAAAAAAAGAAGCAGACATTTTAAAATGTTTTTAAATCTCTTCTTAAAGAGGATTTAAGAGTGAGGCATATGTAGGGGAAAGAAGCTTAATTTATGATGAATGTTAATACCAGCTTCTTACATATGGTACTGGCCTCAACTATCCCTGAGGGTTTTTGAGGGACTAGTGCTGTGGTTATGATTTCAGTGTATAGGGGAAACTCTCTTGTATTATTAAACAAATCATGCCCTGCATTGGCCTATGGTCTGATGTATGTGATGCATAGTTGATGTCAGCCAGCTGGGGAGACAGGATTCTGCAACTTGTTGGCATTTTGAGAATAAGTTGGAAAACTGCTGACAGAGATCCCTTCTTTCATCATGTACCATCCGAGTTAATTTTTTTTAAACTTGAGGGAAAAAACCCCAAACCCGAAGTTTTAAATAATAGTATTTACCCTTTGGCTATATATGTGTTTAGCATAACATCCATTATGATGGAAAATGTAAACATTTGCAAAGTTAAACATTTGATTTGACTACAGAAAACTATTCTGTTTGTTATAGAAATCAGCACTAATTGTCTGGTTCCCATTAAATCCTCACTTTCCCAAAACTGGAGAGTCAAAAGATTTACCCTAGCCAGAATTCACTAGCTGGCTTTACCCATTTATGATGGAGCTGGATCTCCTGGTGCAGCTGACTAAGTAGGTGATGTTCATCAAAGTAGGAGGGATAAAATCTAGCCCACAAACTGCATTGTCTTCCTTGCATCTATTTCTGTTTTTCTCCAGACATTCCCGTCCTACTTTCCACTGGGTTAAATAATAAAATTAGTGTTTTCTCCTCTAGGTCACTATTTGCACTCCATCACAGGTCTTGCCACAACCAGCTAATGGCTGCTAAGTGGTCTGTGTGAAATTAGTTTAGTGGGTCTCCAGGCAGAAGCCAGTTGACAGATGCCCAAAAATCAGTTCTCCAATTGGCTTTCTCGTTGGCAGTCATGGCAGCTTGGTCAAGGCCATGCTAACTCAGCATTTCCCCGGGGCCAGGAACAGAGACAAGGCTGGTTGCAAACACTTTCCTCTCTTGTGAGTGCCAAAAGTCTCTAGAGAAGGTCATAGCACAATGCTGAGTGCCAGTGCCTGAGGACCTTGCTATCACCCTGAATTCAGCTCTCCAGGGAACTGGTGGTAGCAAAGGCAGGAAAAAGCTGCTGAAGGCTCCCTGCAGAGGCAGCCCTGACATCAAGGAGAGGGTGCAAAGTGTCTGTGGGACTCTTGATGGAAGGTTTCACCCTTTGGCTTGTCCTGCACAGGAGGGCAAGCTGCAGAGCTGCCAGTCAGACTAAACCAATTTAGCATTCCCTGCAGTAACAATATAAATCCAATCTCCCTCCCCTCTCCGCCTTTTCCTCTTGATGCCAAATTTAAACAACCTCACTTTTTTGGCAGCAGGAAACTTCACAATTAAATATAGAAGCAGAGCACACTTTGGGATGGAACTTCCAGCCAGGGAACAACAGATGGCATTGTTTGCTGGGCTGGAAAAGCTGCATCTGCTCCTAGAAGAAATGCTAATCGGGGCTTAATTAGGCATTCAGAGGGAACTGTATCCCATCCCCAGGACAATGGCCATGCATACATGATCCTGAAAAATACAGGGAAGAAGATACAAAATTGTCAAAAATCCTCACTGGACCAAGTCCAAATTTACCACATAATGTGATAGGGTATCCCAGAGACTTTCCCTGTGCTGAAATCTTTCCAAGCTGCTCAAAATAAAAATGTAGTTGTCAAAGACTTGTTTTATTTCATTTGCAAGTGGTCAGTGATTTTGTTTAAAGTTTCAAAGCAAATCATTCCAGTCTAACACTGGAATCAGATCCTACCCTGGCAGCTCTCTGACTTGCTGAGGTGTGGCAAGATTAAAGGGTAGCCGAGATCTTATAGCAAGTACTGAAAATGGGGATAGAAGAGTTAGAAAGGTCAAAAACACACACCTTGCCCAGGATAACTGATCCCTCTATAGAAACACAAAGTAAAGAGGAAGATGGTGGAAAATGTCCCCCAGTTCATTCTAACTGGGTGTTCAAGCACTAAAGGAGTCCCATGATGTGGCAGTGCCTGTGCATGTAAGGACATTGTCTCTCCTTCCCTTGCTCAGCCCTGCCAGCTTCCTCCAGAGGTGCAGGCAGCCAGGCAGAGCTCTGTGTCCTTGTTTCAGCATCTTCTCTTTGGAGTATCAGAGCACCCCCTCAGTCTGGAGCCAGCAGAGCTGTTTGCAAAATGAGACTGCCAAGCATTTCACCAAGAGACTGGCCCCAGCTGCCAAGTGTGCCACCACTGCAGAGATCCCCATTGTGCTGAGGCTTTGCTTTGAAGCCCCCATCTCATTTTAATGTCCTTTTTCTTCCCTGTCTGGTCCAAAGCAGCTCATCTCACCAGCCTGATCTAGTGGAAGATGTCCCTGCTCATGGCAGGGTGTGCTGGACTGGGTGATCTTCAAAGTTCTCTTCCAACCCAAGCTATTCCATGATTCTTTGTCCAAGCTTAGTGCCTGGGGCTGCTCTGTGCACCTGGGCACTCCATACTCCCCTCGGGTGCCTGGGACAATGTGCACCTCATGGGCAGTGCCAACAGGGACCCTGTTTTGCAGGTTGCATTCCCTACTTCCAGTAGCTCTGGAAACATTCCATGGGTTAAACTAAACCCACATCCTTTACACCTAAAAATTGTTAACAGGGATCATTGCTGATTCCCAACAATGCCAAAAAAAACCACTGCCAAAAATCACTGGAGATTAAAGGAATTTTGGAACAAGTGACTTAGAGCTGCAGTGAAGGGAAGAGTTTTCTTGGCACTGAGGCAACTTTCAGCAACTCCAGAGTGGTGAAGAGAAACATAAGGGTATCCTAAACTACTTCTGCCTTCAGCACCATTCTGCTTCAGAGGGATGTCAGTCCTGATCTGGCACAAACTTTTGGGCAACTAGAAGTGAAAATGGTTCTCCTGACAAAGGAGGTAGCTGCAGATGATGAAGCTGTGGGCTCTGATCACTTATTCCAGGGATTACTGTGCCCCACCCACTCCCAGCACAGTTTTGATCCCCAGCCTTGGCTGTCTGGCTCTGAATAACCATCCATTTGCTGTGAGTGTGCTCTGTATCCCATTAAACATCATGACCCCCATCATGTGTCTTTGAGAGAAACCTTGGAGATTTGCTAACTGTTTGTAGCTCACTGACAGCAGATTTATTTCCAGTTCTCCAGTGGTGCAAATGGTGTCTGTGCCCTTGTACACTCTGACCTGCAGCTGGCCTACTCCCAAGCACTGCATCTCCATGGTGTGTGGTGGAGAAGGCACTGGGAACAGCTTTTGGAGAAAGGCACCCATTGCAGGTGTCCACAGTCCCAGAAATCAGGATAGGCCAAGTGCAGAGGTGTTGTTCTCTTCTGGAGATGGCACAAACCAAGCTCTTAGCAGTGAGCTGCATGAGTCAGGTTTTCCTGTGCCATGCAGGTGGATGGATGGGTGTCCCTGTTTTCCTTAGACAGGTCCAAGGAACCATTCTCCAGCACTGCTTTCCTGTGGTGAAGGATGAAATGTCTATGGTGCCAGAGCTGCCATCCTCCTGCTGTTATGTGCCCTATGGACTGGTAGGACTGGGAGACCCAGCAGCCTGGTTGAAGGAGAGATGTCCTCACACCATGAGATTGAGCTCAGCAGAGCCATCCTGCCAGCACAAGCCTTGGACTCAGCTGACTCCAGAGTCGAAGCTCAAGGACATGACAAATGGCAAATGTCACAAGGTCTCAGCTTTCTAAGGACAGCTGGAGAGCTGGTCCCAGCTCATCCACATGTATCAGCACATGGGGCTCCAAGCAGGGCTGCTGCTGACCCAGCATGAAGCTTCCCAGTGTTCACGGTCCAAGAGAAGACACAGATTCTGGCCGACTGCCTGGAGTTTAAATGTCTGTGTTTTAGACCCAGACTTCCTTCTGAGAGGTTTCAGAGGGAAAAGAAAAAGCCCAAAATGCTTCTAAAACTCTAATTTATCCGTCAATGTCCAATTTTCTGCGATGCCTTGAATCTGAGAAAGGCAGAGAGGAAATGTGACCGGGGAGCACAAGCACTTTTGGCTGCCCTCTTTGCCTTGGGGGTATCGAGGGGAGCCAAGGGACTCCAGAGGAAGCAGCAAGCAGCTCCAGCTGGGAAGGGGTCCTGACAGCATCGTGTGAGGAGGAGAGAGAGGACAGACAGCCTTGCTGAGACTCAGGTCCAGCATTGTGTCCCTGCCTCCTACTCATTCCTAGGATCTGAAGTCTGTGTCCCTGGGCTGTCCACCTCCATGAGCCCAAACTCCTTTGTTTTGGCAGGAGCGAGTGCAGGAAATGAAAAGGTGATCCCAGGAGGCCCCTAGCACACCCCTGCAGCATAGCATGTGAATTGTTCTCTTGAAAACAGGGTCATTTATTCTCCAACTTAAACAGGGCAAGAAGCTCAGTGACTTCCAATTGGCCTTGTCTGAGAACTTCTTTCAAAATCTGGGGCACCTGGGGCTTCTGGAGCAGGATTTCTTGTCCGCAGAGAAAGGATTACCAGAGGGAGCACGAAGTGGGAAAAAAAAAAAAAAAAAAAAGGTTAGGGGAGAAACAAGGTAAAAAAAGACAATTAGCTATTGCTGTAGAGTCCTCTAGTGGTGAACATTCATTTCACAAACAGCCCAAGTGTGCACCCAAATGAACTCAACCTCCCATTTCTGTTTATTTTCTATTTACATAAAATTGTGTATACAAAACATGTCAGTGGCCAAATTCCAAACTATTTTAACCATTTATGAACAGTGTCAAAGGCAATGATCCAAAATTAAACAAAAAAATCTTCTCCTTTCCAAGTAGCATCTCCCATCTCCCAAGGCTGGATATTCCTCCAGATGGGTGGTTTGAAACACTATAGGCTTAAAAAAAATTCAGATCTTGCCCGCTCAGGTTTCTTTCTAGCCTGCTTCTGGTTTTGTTGCTGCTGAGAGAAATGACTGAATAGAGAGAGCCTGCAGAATTGAATTGTTGCCACATGCATACCAAAACCCTTGCCATTTTAAAATGCAAGTAAAAACTGGATGGTGGTGCAGCATTATTGTGCCAAATAGCACAGGCCAGCTCAGTCTCCAGCAGCCTCAGCAGTGGGTTGAGGTGAGAAGTTGAGTTGCAATTTCAAACCCAAGTAATTTAAAATATCCTTCACATTATCCTTTCCTGCCCCTTCCTCCCACATTGTCCCAGGCCTGCTTTATTTCTGTTCCTGGGCTCCATCAGTCAAGGGACAGGGCCTTATGCAAAATCCTGAGTCAAATGGTATTTGCAGCGATTTGAATATGTGATAGAGGTGAAAAAAGCCATTGTCTGTTGTGAGCACGACCCTTGGCAGGAATTCCCCTTCCTCATGAGTATGTTCATTCTCTGCCCTCTTCTTCAGGCCTGGGTCTTCTCAAATGTGTTCCAATTTCTGCTTCATAACCAAGGAAGATAACTTACAGAGATTTAAGACTTCGTTACAAAATAGAGTCTCACATGCTGCAACCAAATAATTGGACACTGTTTCTTTCCGAAGAGTCTTTTTTCTTCTCCCTGTGAATAATCACCTGCCAATACTGCCCTTTGAGCTCCAGCTTCTGCATTGGAATAGCTGTATTAACACCTGCTGAAGACAGCCTGCTAGTCATTGACAGGCTGTGTAATTTAAGAAGCATCAAAAATGCCAAGAAAAAAAAAAGGATCATAAAATTATGAGCAGACTGGAGAATGCTGCCACTTAAAATTCTGCTTCACCCATGTTAACAAGGAATTCAGAGGAAAAAAGCTTTAAGATTTTTTAAAATAATAATTAAAAAAAATCTCTGTATTTGAACCAGGACATAGAAATAATGTGGTCCTAAAGTCACATAATAATTTGGGCTGGAGCAGACCACAGGCACTCATTTGGCCCAACACTCAGCACAAACCCAGCTAGACCAGCTTGCTCAGGGGCTTGTTGAGCTGAGCTTTGAACGTCTTTTAGGCTGAGATTCCTCCACCTTTCTGGCCCTTGTATGTGATACATATTCAAATAATTCATGTAATGTTTCATCTTTCTGCGCAGCCAGGCTCTGAAAGCTGCAGTGCCTGGTATGTGTTTGAATTTACAGGTCTGTTCCCACTGATTTACTTTCATTATTTTCCTTCAGGCCTGACATCCCCCCAGTAAGCACAGACACCTCCTTGAACACTTCTGCTGAGAAGCAAAGCTTTAAGCTTATCTCTGCCAAACCCTCAGCAGGGTCCAGATGCTTGCTGGTGTCACTGTTAATTAGGCTGATTTCAGAAGTGCTCACTGTAAACTTAAACTGAGCTGCCAGCCCCCATCAGTCCTGCCTGCCTGCATTAGTTCCTATATCCCCTCATGTCCAAATCAATATTATTATGTACCAGTAAATAATAAGGGTTTCATGAGTCTGAAGTAACAGAGATTTAGAGTGTTGTTTCAGCTACAGAAATGAGCCCCTCGGGTCTGTTGTTTAGCTGTTGATTTTTCCATGTCCCAAAGGAGACTTTCAAAGCACTTTCAAAGTGCTTTTCACAAGGGGATTAGCAAACAGACCATTGCCAAGGCCCTGGGAGAGCAGATATTGGTGCATCCAAGTGGGAAAGTTTCCTTTTGTTCTCCTCCCCGTTTTCTCCATGCCAGTGAAAATCGAGAAGAAAATAAATTCATGCAAATCTTTACCTTATGCTGAATCCCAGTGACAATCAGAAAGACCATTTTCAGCTACCGACTCCAAATTCCATTATTTATTTTTTACTGTAGCTAACATTTCGATCTTTTAAAATAAAAGATAAAAACTGTTACATGTATTTTAATTTTTTCACTGTAAAACCCTTTTCCATCCAAAAATTATCCACTGTAAAATTCTAACTGTAATAATTTCTTTTTCTTTATGTCTGTAGAGATTAAGCTTCAGGAAAGAAACTGACTCAGATACCAGGTGACTGACATGCCAGAACAATTAGATTTGATGAGAGGCTCTGGAATAACAATTTTTTTTTTTTTTTTTTTTTTTTTTAAGAAAAACGAGGTGGTAACTCTCAATTCCAGGATGCAATCAAAGTACTGACACCCAGACCAAATCTGTTTCACACCCCAGAAACAGAGACTGAACCTGCTCCTCTGAGTGCTGGATATAAGGTGAACAGTATTGGTTATTTCCTCAAGCTTCAGGCTTCCCTTCTTTTCCCACAAGAGACCAGAAAACCTGAGGGATGTGAATTAAAACCCATTTCACACACAAAGGGCAGACCAATGTTCTGTGTCTTTTGTAATGAGTTTTTAGCGGCAGCTGGAAAATGCCTGGCTTTTGGAGCAGGGTCCCAGCACCTTCCTTCAGAGGTATCTTAACACTGATCCTTGCTGCCTGTTTAATTTTGACTCTCTGTGTCTTGTTCAGACCACCAAATAAAGGACTTTTCCAAATGCAAGGAATCCCATTGCCATCCACAGAAGTTTTACGTGAGAAAAATCAAGGATTAGATCATTAAAATGGAAATGGAGAAGAGGTCTTATTATGGGGTGTCTGCCTGGATGGTGTCTTTAAATTAGGCTGATTTGCTCCCAAAATCTCTGTGATCCCAGGTATTATGCAAGATTATATAACAGGCCTTACTCAGGGGACCCTTCTTCCAAGTGATTTATTAAATGCTTTGATATTAAACTGGACAAGCAACGAAACCAAAGCGATCAGAAGAGAGGTTTGGTGGCTCAGAGGGAGCATTGTGCCTTCTCCTCTATGTCTACAGAACTTCTCACCTGTTCTTAACTCCTTGAAAGCACTGTGGTGTGGAGGTGCTTTGCCAGAAGAAGCAAAAACAGAAGCTTTGTTATCTTTAGAAACCACAGCATCACAGGCCTGATCAATTTACAGCCCAGAATTTATCGGTGGAAACGTGTCCACACATCTGTAATTCCTATAAACCATAAAACCAGTTTGTTTCTGATGCCTCATTGTAATTGCAACCCCTCTGCTTTCCATCAGGAGATGCTGAAGTGGCTCCTGGAGGAGGGCAGAGAGGGTGTGTGGGGTGTTAATCAGAAATATCCAGACAATGGGGCAAGGGGGACTTGGGGGGACAGCTCTAGTGACAGGTGAAGAGAGAGCCCTGGTCCTCATCCCCAAATCACTGTGCATTGGGGGGTACCCAGGGAGCTGTGGAGGTGATCAGAGGATGCTGCATCGAGTATGGAGCTACTGCATCCCACATGTGTGATCCAAGCTGCTGATCAGAGGGTTGGAGGCACAGGCATCTCCAGATTTTGCTCCTTATTAATTAACTGCTATGTACAGGTCACGTAATTAAAAGCCAGAGCAACTCTTCCCCTGCTAAGTGCACAGGCTCTGCTCCACTGTTGTAAACACACTTGAGATTGGAGCTGGGCCTTTTGCTGGCTGAACTTCCTGCTTTTATTTCATGTTAAATGCTGCTTACAGATACTACCTGTGCTGTGCAGCAGCCAGGGGGTTTATATTAATTAAATGTTGCTATGGAAACAGCACATCAAGCAGAGGATGGTGTTTCTAGGGGAGGGAGGGAAGGAGCTGCTTGTAGCAGAAAGGTCCATGGCTGATTTGAAGGGACAAGGGTTTGCAGAATTGTGTTTTTGTAAAGTTACCAGAGCCTGGGAAAGTCTCCTGGGTTCCTGTGTCCTTTTCCTTCCTATGGCTGATAGCTCCTGACTGCATCAATCCTCTCCTCTGAGCCCTGTGAGAAACCCTGGTTCTTTAGTAGATCAAATAATCATGTCTTCCCCTTGAAATGTTCCCTAATTCACATCCTAAACAGCAGAGATTCGGCTCTGAACAAGTAAAATCTTGGTATTACAGCTGAACACTGAGAAGTCAGAAACTAGAGCTCTGTCCCTGGTGAAAAATGGGAGGCTTGACCCTTTGCAAGGGAGCATAGTCAGACTAATCTGTGTAGATATCCCTGATGTCCTGCCTTGGTTATGCAAAGAGCTGCTTTAAGCCATTTTTATATGTGTTGCTTTTCCTCTTTCTCTGAATGCAGCAACACCTGGCTTTGTGAGCACAGGAATAAAAGTAATTGCAAAACATTTTATGCAACTGAAGAATCACTTTCACAGGCCAATTTTGAGGAAATATATAGGTCTTGATGGCTTATGGGGGATAAACCCCTGAACCAATCTGTGATTTATCAAACTGGAGCTATGCGACACAGAGCAGCAGTCGTCCAAAGTACACACGGGTGAAACCAGACTACTCTTTCCAGGTTGCCTTCCTTATATTTAGGCTGAGATGTTCCAAGGTCATCAGATATTTCAATAATTTCAAGATTAGGATTCCTATCTTAGAGAATTTCATGGAGGAAGGGAAGTATCTGCATAGCCACTTTGAACCTGCTGTCTAGAAACTCATTTCCCTTCCACACGGCAAGCCTTAAATCTGCCTCCACTCATGCTCAGAGAAAAAAAAAAAAAGGGGAACTAGAGTGCATTTGAGATTGAAGCACAGCACCAAGTTCCCTTTCATGCAGCCCAGGAGTAAATGGGGGATCTCTCTACAGAGAGCAGGTGGATAATTGGTCTTTGCACACATAAGCCTGCTCTGACTTTGCAATCCATCCAGATGTTTTTGAGTATGTGTGATACCCCAAGTGAGATCAAAACTCTGTGCATAGTAAGGAACATTTCCTTCTCTGAAAGAGATGTTATCTGAAGGGGCCCAAAAGACAAAGGGCAAGAGAAAAAAGTATTATGGTAATGTTTTCCCTGTTTCACAGATGAAATCGTTCAGTAACTGACTTTAGCTGCGTTCTGTAAGGCTTTGCAGGGCTGAGTTCTGCATAATGGCTCTGAGCCAGCACCTCAGGTCAGGAATGAAATCTTCCAGACAACTTCAATCTCTGTAATTTTGTCAGGCTGCAGTCAAATTCTCTCCCAAAGAGTTCCCCAAACCTGTACCCCTCATTTTCATCTAGCTCCAGTAGAGATCCATCTTTTGAAGGATCCCTGACCTGAGTAGCTGCTGCTGAGAGAGGCAATATCAAGCTAGGGTGTATAATTAGAAATAAAAACATCTCTAAACATATAATTCTTTTATCCGTCTGTCCATCCATCCATCCATCCATCCACTTTTATCTCTCCTCCTCAAATCTGGATGCAGATCAGCCATGCCACCTGCTTATCAATTAAGGAGGAACAGATTCATGGTCTGATAAATTTAGCAAGTACCATGTAAGCTCTAATTGGTGGGCATGATCCACTCGCCTTGCATTAATTCCAAAAGGTTCTGCTGATCTTATCACACATTGTGTCCTCTTTGTGTTTTAATCATCCCCACCTCCACTGCATTGAAATTTTTTGCTGTGACAAGCCCAGCTCTGAAGCAAGCACGTCACTGCTTTCATTGACACTGAAAAATCCTGCCTTATTAATAGTATAAACGGACTGGGGGCTTTGCCTTCCAGCTTAATTCAAGAGTGCTATCGGCATGAGTGGGTTATAAAAGCTCTTTTTCAAGATAAAAGACAGTTCCTCACCAGAAAAAGAAAAAAAAAGAGCTCAAACATCTTTATGACATCCCAGTGCAAAAAACAATTGAAAAGGATTGTCATAAAAGCAAGCCTGTCAGTTGTGAACTTTACTGAATTGAGTCTAATGCAAAATTCATGCCGAGGTGTCACAAGTGAAAGGCAGTTTATTAATCCAACTTATCTGGAGCGGGTAGGCAGCAGTCATGGTAAATTAAGATCATATGAATATTCCCCAGGCTCATTTGGGTTCCTATTCAGGACCCCTTTTGTGAGTGCAGCAGGGGCAAAAGGGTCTTTTGGACCCAAAGCAGCCTTCTCTTCCTCTCCCTCCAACACATCTTTTCATACTTGTCACACAGTGGGTGCTTTGGGGCTAAGTGAAGCATGATGTCTTTGCTGTCTGGCTGATCAGGATGCAACGCCCAGCTAACCGTGTCATGCTGCTTTATTCCAGTCATGCATTAGAAAGCATTTTATTTCTCCATTACGTTTTGTGCATTCCCAGGCTGACTTTTCCTACTGGGAAGGAGCTGCAGGGAGGATGGGGCTCTTAGGCTCCTTTCTCACATGCTGTCCTGATTTTTGCAATGTCTTATTTTCCCCACAGAGAATGGCAAACTGGCTCATGGCTGGTGTGTGTGGAAGAATTGTGAATGTCTGTCTGCTGGGAAAGCAGCAGAGCACCTATAGAAAGAGCATAGTGGGCTTGTTCAGCACAACAGCCTTTCAGAGGAAACCACAAACACCCCAAAGCAGCAGTGGCGTGGGACCAATGCCTTCCAAAAGGAGGAGGGGTAGGAGGAATTAAAATGGCTTGAATTAAAAATGGAGCAGGCTTGCAAGCTGTCTCCATTGTCTCCTGGTGCTCTTGGGCAGTGCTCAAAGTAAATAGTGATGAGATTGACTGGTCTAGCCAGGAAAATGGACCCCCCAGTGCTGGCAAATTACATCAAAACCCTTAAAACAAGGATGAAACCCACCTCCTTGGAGGTTTAGGCTAATGGCAGGGTCGGAGTTTCCCCAGAACCATGTGGGAAGTAGGAGGACTTTAAATGTGTCTGACTAAGGATACAAGGGCAAAATTTAGCCTTACCAGAAGCCAGACCAATGCTTCCTATTTCTAACTGGGCTGAAGCAGCTGACTAAGGAGCTCAAGCTGGCCAAGAGTGACAGTAAGAGAGTAGATGAAGGCTGAGGAGTTGCTGGGAGGTGAAGCAGTGGATGTTAACTGGGGAGGTGGGCTACAGCAGGAGAGCCACAGCAGAGATGTGATTTACTGAGTTCTTGAGGGCTTGAAAAAAACTTCTGCAAAGGGAGGAGTACCTCAGCTTGTTGAAACTGAAGTGAGGAAGAGCATGAAAGAAAGAACAGGTCTCTGGAGCTAGGACCCTGGTATGATTGTTGCTGGAAGATGACCTGGATCTATTAAAAAGATGTTAAAGTTGATCCCTTTCTGTCATGCTTATGGATGTTACCCAGAGTGGCTTTTATCAGATGTGCATTTGGCTTAGCACTGAAGGATAATTGCAGCTAAATAGTCTTTGAAATGAGATCTACAAATGCTATAGAGTGTGAGCTGGCCAAATTCTGTCCCCATTTACATCCATGAGGTTTCTCTGATATCTGTGATGGCAGAATTTGTTTGAGATGTTGTGGAGGGTAGACAGGAACGCATTGCATGATTATGACAGTGACCTGCTTTGTGTCAACTGTTCCAATGACTCATTTCATGATTTTTGGAATGTCACTTAACTTTTCTGTGCTGTGATTTACTCAGCTCTGCTTATTCACATTGGCCTGTCTTACCTGAGGAAATTGCTCCAAGAATTCCTTGGGCACTGTGCATGGAGGGTTTTGCAAACCACAGAGCACAGACAATTGCAGCTGGGAGCAAAAATGAGCAAAATGTACTTGAAATGTGCCACTAAATGATTTCTGTCACCTTTACTAGCTGAAGCCACTGAAGTGTGACAGCCAGTAGAAAGGGAAAATAATAGCAGGTTGGTCTTCCTTGGCCTCAGTCATGCAAAGATTTAGAGATTTTAGTAGAATTTACTTCTCTAACTGTGTGTAAATCTAAAATATGATTTTTTTTGTTTTGTTTTTGGGGTTTTTTTTCAGGATGGAGATTTTACACTCCAGATTAAGGATTGTCTTGAAACATGCTGGCACCAGACCTCGATACAGGCAGAACTCCAAGGCACAGCTGGTGCGATGTGCCCACGTTTTTTGGGAGACGAGGTACCTTTATCTAAAAGACACACAAGCCCTTTCCCTGCCCGAACCCCGAGTGAGCTGTCGCTTGTCTGTTGTGATTCCTGCGCTGTGCAGAGCCGAGGGAGCGGGAGAAAGGCGCGGCTGAGCCCCCGAGGATGGGGAATTTGGCGGCTGGAGCTGGAATGGCAGCAGCGGTCCCTGGCGCTCGCAGCCTCCCGCTGGCCCCGTGGCAGCTGCCGGGGGCTGTCCTTGTCCCCGCTCCGTGGCTCCGTCCCCACAAGATGGCACTCGCCGCCAGCGCATCCCCGTGTCCCGGCAGGGATGGGGCACGCAGCTCCGCTCCCGGGAGCATCGGGGACGGGATCACTGCACATCCTCGGCTCGGAGGGACACACGGCATCGTGGAGTGCAGCCCCGCACGGGAACACCCCCAAATCCCATCGGTTTTGGGATTCCCACCAGGAATCCCGCCCGAGAGCGTTGTCCAAATGCTGCTTGAGCTCTGTCAGGCTCGGTGCTGTCCCGCTTCTCTGGGCAGCTGTTCCAGTGCTCAGCACCCTGTGGGTGAGAACCTTCCCCAGTGTCCATCCCAAGGCTCCCCTGACCCAGCTCCAGCGGTTCCCTCGGGTGCTGTCGCGGTCACACCGAGCAGAGATCGGAGCTGCCTGTCCTGGCGAAGCTGCAGTGAGCTCTGCCATCGCTCTCCTCTCCTGCAGTGCCCTCAGCTGCTTCCCCTCCAGATCCTCCATCTCCATAGCCGTCCTTTGACACTCTAATAATAATTAGCTTTAAAACCTCCTTGTGCTGTGGCACCCAAAAGGAGCCGGGAGGATGGAAAGGCAGCACCAGTTTGCCATAGGGACTCTCCTGGGGAGCTGCCTCATGTTTTCAGCACAGGCATATCTCTAATATCTGCATTTTCCCCTGAAACAGAGATGACACCTTTCTCTATGGAGACAGGGATTTCTCTCTTCTTCTCACTGTGCATATTTTAGCTTTTAGGACAATTCTCTCCAATGAAGGGAACTGAAGTAGGTATCTCTGCTCACTCCAGCTGTCAGACTGGCGCCTCCTGGCAAGAGTGCCCTGAACCACTGCACTTACCACAAGCTGCAATGCTCCTCACTCCTTTGGAAACCCCTGGTTGGGTTGAAGAGCATTAAAGAATTCCTGAGATAGAGCATTTTAGATCTAGTAGTGCAGAAATTGTGATTTCAGCATTTCTCTGTAGACTGTGATTTGAGAATCACTTTCCATTGGTGGAATTGGCCACATAAATAAGAAAAACACATGATAATTTAGGTGGCAAGCTTAATTACATGATTATTTTCATTCTCGTAAATGTGTATAACCTGCAGTGGAATATTCAATAAAATTATAGCTTGGGCACTGAAGAGATTTCCTTATCACTAAAAATATGCTCTAACCGTTCTTAAAGAAAGGTTTAGTAAATTGCCTCTAAAGTACAGGAAATTGGCTTTGCTCCTTCTGTGGAATATTTGTCTAAAGAAGCACATCACTGGCAGCAGGGCTAAAAAGAGTCACTAAGATCTGAAACATGTGAAGTCCTGCAGCACCAATATTACCAACCTCTCTAAGAGAACTTATGGGACTTAATTTTGCTACAGATTCTCTGGAGGATTATCAAGAAATTGATTTATAAGTTGAAATACCCATGTTATCATACTTATAATTTGATACTGAAACACGGGAGTGCAGTGTCTTGTGTTACTGCAAGTCAGAGTCTCTATTCTGTCTCTAATATTTTTTCAGTGTCTACAATAATATACTCTGAAGAAGAGATAGTGACCAGGATACATTTTGCTAGTTGTCCAGAGTAATGGGGTGAGATGTTTCAGGACATCAATTCCACAATGTAATAGCAGAAATGTGTTAGGAATTTGATTTTTCTCTCATGATAATTGTGACTTTACAGATGTCTCAGAGGTTGAATTATTTTAAAATGTTGTCAGAGAATTCAGGCTACTTATAGCCAAAATGGAAGCATCCAAAAATTATTTACTGTTTGGTGATCTATATGTAAATAATTTGGTCTCCCAAAATGATTGTTTTCCATGAGTTGGGCTGCTTCTCCCCAGTTCATCCATATTTGCATCCATATACCTTTACCTTATTAAGCTGAATTGACAAGCCAACACCTGCTCAGATACAATAGCCAAAATAATTTCTTAGTCCTTTAGCTGGTGCATTTTGTGCCACAGTGCCTTTAGTGAGGCTGGAGGGTAAAAGTGCCATGGGGAGAACATGTGTTTTTACCACAGAGGTGCAGGATAAGCAGAATTCTTGCATCCTTAGTTTCATCCAGCAGCTTCCAGCACTGATTATACTCCCATGGAGAACTCAGAAAATCAGTCAGACTTCTTGTAGAAGAGCGTCTGAGTTGGCACATCCCTCCCAGGTTATTTAATAAGAGCTACACTCTATTGTCTTTACCTCCTGTTGGAGTTGCAGAAAAGATGAGGTAGTGCCTGAATGCTTCCTACAGGAGATATTTAAAGAGTCAGAGAACTTTTCTCATCGTACTTTTCCTCTGCTTCCTTAATCGAACATCACATTCTAGTTAATGTGCAGTTTCCAAGGCAAACTCAGTTTTGATCAAGTTGTGCTAACTTTGAAAAGCTGACTGACTCCAGCTTAAAATGGATGCACTGAAAGGAGGATGAAAGGCCTTTTTTATCAGTGTTGAAGGAAGTAGTTCAAAAGCAGAGATGGTCTCTTTCTGAAGACAAAGAAGCTCTTTCTCACCCACCTCGTGCCATGAAAGAGATCCTTTGCAACTAACTGCCCATCAGAGAAGAATTTGATGAACTGGAGATGAAGTGACAGTGCATTGGGAATTTTATTACTATAGCTGGAGTAAAGGAAATTTATTGTAAGAGAATGCCCCCTCATGCCCCTCAGGTGTCCTCCTGCTTCAGTCCTTTTTTGATTTGTGTTTTTCTTCCTCTCTCTGGCTGTCAGTCAGTGTTTTCCTTCATGGCTGGACAGAGAGAACTTCTGGCGTTCTCCTTTCCATCTCCTACTGTGAATAGCCCTGGAGAGGGATAGGGGGGGAGAGAGAGAGAAATAGAGAGGCAGAAATTCTACCAGCTGTTGAGGCAACCAGGATTAGAGCCCTAATTTGGAGACACAAACTTTTTACATGGGTGAGGCAATTATTGGTGGAATACAGCTTTTTAGAAGGCAGCATCCCCAGTGACTTGATTTCCATCAGTTCCTAAATGAATATTTAATTGTTGCCTATTAAGATGCTCGTTATCTATAAAGCAGACAAAACCACTGTTACTGGGTTTGCCAGCTGGTGAAATTGGTGGCATGTTAGATTAGAGCAATGGACCATGACTATGTTGGAGTGGTCTGGTAGATTATAAAAATTCAGCAGAGCAGTTTGGCTTTGCTAACATCCACAAGATATGGAGGCTTAAACCGTAAGAGACTGATTTAAATTCCTGCTCTTCCTGCCAGGGAAAAGATACCTTTAAAATTTACTAATTTTTCCAGAATAGGCATTTAAGACAATTGAAGTTCTGAGGTCCCTCTCTGGGTTAGATTTTCTTCTCTACATTTAACTTAGGGAGAAAAATTCATCTCTCAACCAGTGTCTTACCTAAAATTTTTTTGCTTAAATAGCTTTAAAAATGGGAAGAGACAACACAGACACACAAATACACACTAAGCAGCACAAGAGCATATGAAGTGTTCTTATACAACTTGTTAAAGGCAATATCACACTAAAGTTGGCAGAAATGTTATCTACATATGATTTGATAATGAGGAAAATTAACCACTGGAATGAACTAACAAGGGAAAATGTAGTTTCTGCACTTGAAAATCTCTTCAGCTCCCAGACCAGGTGCCTGGACAGCTTTGACAGGCAAAAATTCTTATACTCAACAGAAATACCAGGGCTGAATTCAATGGTCTGCAATCTATGGGAGTTTAGACAGTGATACTTTCTGTTTTCACTTAAGGCTTTGGGGATCTTCCCCTTTCCTGGTTTTATATCTGACATAGATCAAATGGAATCCAGGAACCTATTTAAAAGGAGCACACATGACCTTGAATAACCAGGTGCAAGGGTTACTGGGATCAAAGCAAAGAGCAAATTCCCCCTTTGTTTTGGGTGCTGGTCTAGGTCTAAAGGGCAGAGGGCTCTGAAATACAGATAATAAAGCCCAATAGTAAAGGCAGGAAGGAGTAGGTACAATGTCCTTCCACTCTTCTTTTTAGCTAGAGGCAATGCAAGCAAAGTCATCTCCAGCTACTTGATCTGAATTTGCATAATATCAGATTGTATCCATTTACCAGCTTGATATACTTCACCCCTCTAACACGTTTATTTAATGTATTTAATTCATTTTGATGCGTGAACAGTGGAAAAAGCATCCCGATATGAGTACTGAGTGCCATGTCAATTATTTAAAATTACACCCAGGCTGCACTGTAATCAGCTTATCCCACCTTTCAGCAACAGCTTGTTATTAAAGATAACCATCACTTTGCTTCTCTTCAGTCCCCTTTCCTGCTCTGTAAAGAGATGAGGAAGTCCAGGTGCTGGGTACAGTGCCTGAGGCATTCCCTGGCAATTTTTGACCAAAGCCAGGAAGGTTTTAAGGGATTCAGGATTTCCATGAAGAAGGGTCCTGGATATCCTATCCCTTTTGACAGGATCGAGGGATGCCAAGCATCTGTGTCAGAGCCAACTCTAGGTAAAACAAATTGCCATGGGAAGGAAGGTGTCTTTCCAGAGGATGGGAAGATTAGAAAGTGAATCTGTGCCTCCTGTAAGTGTTCTCCTTCCCCTCAGGCAGGCCTGCTCCCGTGTGTAGTTGGTGAGGCACTACCTCAGAGGGTGGAAAGCATCAACCAGTGGGAGAATGCTTCTTCCCCCAGTTCCTGTCCATGTTCTAGCCATGCTCTGCAGGCTTTGGGAGCTTTGGGAGCCTTCCAGTGGCTTATTTGTTCCTATGTATCAGCCAGCTGAAGCATCTTACCATCCCCTTGAAATCCTGCCCACACCAGCCCTCCTACACACACCCTTTGATTCCAGCTGCAGATGGGAACGAGAGAGGAAAAGGGCAAAATCGTGGCAGTGAGGAGGTGGAGATCAGAGGCACAGATGAAACAAAAGGTCTAATTATATATGCCCTCTGCTCTGGAGCTGCAGCCTGGGTTTTGTGATGCACATGCTTGTACAGTGGCTTCCAAGTTTATAAAAGGAGAATGTGCTCACCCAGCCAGTGCTGGGGAAGAGCTCCTGCCATCCCCTAACCCGATAAGATGGTTAATGGCAGCATCTGCTACACTCACACACTTCTACTTGTTAATTAAAAATACATAGGCTTCAATTTGAAGTTAAAGTGACATATTTAATAGTATCTTTCAGAACTCGTTAATGCTCAGTGAGGACTTGATAGTCACAATAAGTTTGCATAATAAAAATTTTGGTCCTGATGTTAAAGTACTACATATTATGCAACGTGCATACAGAGGAGGAAACGAGGAAACCTCTGAATAATCCTTTCCTCTGTCTCCCTAGAGCAGCAGCAGAGGCGTTAGTTGGGGGCACTTCATCTCCGATTTGTGTAAAGGCAGGAGCAGCATTTATTTCTGCCACAGGGTTATGTGTGCACCCAAGTATCTGCATGGCTTGATAGAGAGGGCAAAAGTGTAGGGAAGATGAGAGCCTGAATGTTCAGCTGTTCCTCTGGATGCATCTTCATTGCATCTCTGAAAAATCTTACATTAACTGCAAAAGCAAAAGAAAGCTTCTGAGGATTGGATTGTAAAAGTGGATTCCAGGGTTTGTGTGAATTTGGAAAGTTAGTTCTGACTTAGGCAGGTTAGGAATTGCAATAAATTTTCAGTGGGTTAAATTTAAAGTTAGTAAGGTGTCCTCTTACCCCAAAATTACATTTCTACACATTTACTATTCATAGCCACTGCACAATGTAATGGGTAGACAAAAATATGTAGCTTAAATTAATGATAATTTTCAATGTTAAGGGAGCCAAAATAATTTTGAACCACTTTTTTTTTTTTTTTCACTTTTTTTCACCATATTTCCATACTTATGTGCTTGTGTCAGCTCAGGCACTTAAGGAACCTGTTTCAGTTTCTGTTTCATGTCAGTTTTGGTATCTGCTCCTCGTTGCTTTTGGCAATTGGTTCTCCAAACTAATCTGCATTTTCTTCTATGGGTATTATGTTTATCTGTTTCCTGATATTAAAAGTTACAGCAGAATTTGTAAAGTGGGAGGCTTGCTATTTTTAATAACATGTCACTAGCTATTAAACTTTCAGAAAATCTAGGAAGTTTTCATGCTTTTTATGGATAATGTGTTTTAAAACACTAAGTGAGAGTTCTCCCTTGACAAAGAGCAAATAACATTTTGTATTAATGGAAAATCCTCCAAAGCTTTTGCCTTTCCCATATATTTAGTAAATCTTAAACAAAATATAAGCCCTGTAGTGTATTTCATGGCTTATTTTCACACTAAATATTGTTTTATTTTAACTAAATGCTTTTGTGTCATTGCATGCTACTAAAAATAAAGTCATAAAAAGCAACTGTGCTACATAGTACAGGCTCCTTTGTTCTCAGTGCTGCAAGGTTTGATGTCTGCACTAAAGATGAATTCACCACACTTAGAAAAGAAAAAAAAAATTCTCACTTTAGGAGAAAAGATGCATTTCAAAAAGCCTTGTGTTGACCTCATCTTTGAAGAGCAGGGCAGCTTTCCAAGGCCAAATTTCTCCTCTCTGATTGAGCCTGTGCTGGAGATTTCACTTAGAAGGGTTTTTTTCCCAGGTGTGGCTCCCTGAGGGATATCTGCTGATCTGCTGACAGTGACACAGAGCAAACCCACCAAAGGTCTGTGGTTCTCCTGCTGGTGCTGGGGGACATCAGCTGTGGGAACATCCTTGTGCTGATGGAGCTTCTCCTCCAGAATGAGGGATCTGGAGCCTTTTGTGGCTGAGATCCCTCATTCTAGCCCAGCTCTAGGGAGATCCAACACTAAGGACTCTTCAAGGAAGATCCAACCTTATGGAATAATTTTCTCTGTTGTGTCTGAGCTGCACCATTTCCACCAGGGAATACACTGATCAGCAGCTTGCTTTTCCATGGTGTAAAACAGAGCCAAACCCTTCCTGGGGCCTATTCAAGCAGGTATTTTTATAGTCCCCATGTGCTTGCACACACACTGGTGTTGAGACAGCCTTACCTGACTCTAAAAATGAGCTTTCAAGCAGTGAACAAAGCTCTGCTCCACCCTCAGCAAGGAGGGAGTAACAGTATGGACATGGGGGAGCTGGCAATGCTTCACTGTCATCCAGAGCACCCAAATTTATGCTCTCGAATGGAAAAAAAAACTGTGTTAGAGTTCCCCCAGCAGATGCTGGCCAGCAGTTTTGGGCAGGCTCAGACACACCTGCCCTGCAAAGGTTAACAAGAGGCTGAGCTGATGGGGCTGAATCAGTCCCCTGACTTACCAACACCCCTGAACTTTTTATCCTTTCATACAATAAGATTTTATCTCAAGGTACTCTAGGATAGAGTGGTTTTTGTGTTGTTGAAGGTTTAGAATTTCTGAGTGAATGAGTAGGGTTGGCAGAATAAACCTGAGATCAGGACACCTGATCCTGAGGTATCAGGAGTTACAGAAAGAGAGGTCTGAGGGAGCTCCATGGGGATGGAGGTGTGCCTGAGGGGCTGTGTGGGCACTAGCAGGGTGTTTTAGGAGTGCAAAGTCAAAGAGATGAGTTTTACATTCAGTCCTAAGTGACACAAGGCTAGGTAGCATCATTTTTTTACTATACAGCTCACAGGAATGAAGGGACAAGGTCTTCACCAGTCAGGGATCTACAGCAGGGCCTCCCCACCTCCACGAGCAAATCAGCCAATTTCACAGCCTCCCAGAGTGCTTTCTTTGGGTGGAGGCAGAAGGAGGGTTGTTCTGAGAAACAGTCCACTTTTAAAGTACAGATAGAATAGCTCTGAGCTGCAAAAATTGCAGTTCCATTCAGATTGCAGGGGGCATAGTCAGACTGAGGCTTGGGGCTCCTTCAAGGCAGAAGAGAAGCTCCTCTCACAGACCAGCAGCTCTCTGGGAGTTTGGTGTAGGAGATCACAGAGAACCTGCCCAAAACCACAGGAATATGCCAGAAAAAACACAGTCTGGGGCAAAGTGAAGCAAGAGGGAAAACAACCACTACAGATTGTCATGCAGCAAAGTCAGTAGGATACAGCTGGAAGGAAACTCTCTAAGCAAATAAGAATAGGGTGATAGGAGAGCTGTCTCTGCTGAAGAGATAGGGAACATTTAATTGATGAAGCCACTGAGGTGAAGGAAGAAAGGAGAGGAAAGCTGGTACTTGGATTTCTTCATTCCAGGTCAATAATCTGAGACTAAATATCCCCTTGCACCTTGTACACCAGGAGCTCTCCAGCATGTCAAAATGAAAATTTAGGGATATTAAACTCAGCTCCTAGTGCAATTACTATGCAGATGGTGGAAAATAAGTGTTGGCAGATTTAGTGTGGGTGCTTGGTGAAGCTTGTGTCTATTGAAGAGACAATGGGCAAACACTAAAGGGGAAATTTCAATTTCTTCACAGCTCTGGAAGACCTGAAATGATCAAAATATTCGTAGGGACTGTTTAGAGTCTTCTTTTAGGAAAAAAGAAACTGTAAGCTGCTAGTTCCCATGTGTTTTGCTGTCATGTACAGGTTATCTGCAGTGGGCAGGTGGTGGTCTGGGGAGTTTCTTGTTGATTCAGAGTGTGAGGTGAGAAGCAGAGGCTGTGCCAGCCCTGGGTCAGCCCAGCCCCCAGCTCTGACCCACAGCACTGATGTCCCAGAGCTCTGAAGCCCCACCACGGCTGATGTCACTTCAGTCCCCTCCTCTGGTGGGTGTCTTGTGCCATCTGGTGACGCTCCTCAGTCCCAGGCTCCTCTTGGCCAGCCCTGCTGTTCTGCTGTGCCTGAAATGCTGCTGACAGTCAGACTAAGCTGATCCTCTTGTGGAGCTCTCACCAGGCAAAGTCAGCTTTTAGAACCCAGGTTTGAGCCCAGATTTCCAGCACCTTATGCAGACTCCTGCCTTTCTCCCACTACTGCATCACTGTCTCAGCTGAGTTCTCCTGTGGATTCTCTTTTCCATTTCTCATTTCTCTGGAGAAAAGGTTTCAAAGCTCCCTCTTGGATGGAGATTCACCAAGGGCTGTTTTTCTTTGTGTTTCTACTTCTTTCCAGTCCAAAGCAGGCACTCTTGGTAGCAGCCTGACAGCCTGAGCTGCTCCCTGCTTGAGCCCTGTAACAAATGAATAAATACTGTTGAAGGTACAACATTTTCTGGTGCTGATTAACCTGAGCTGAAAAGATGGATGCCAGCTCCTGCAAGCTGTGCTATCAGGGAGAGCAATGCTGGATGAATTTTGTGGTGTGGTTTAGAACCAGACCTTGGTAGCTAAGTGGGTAACAGCACCATCTACCATTTAAGCACTTTGTATCCCCGTGCAGCGAAGTCACTCCAGAAGCACACGGGAGGTGCTCAATGGCCATGCTGTGTAGAAAATCCATTAAAGCCCAATCAAGCTCAAGTTTGAAATCCAAGCTTAGTGGCAGCATTAAAAAAAAAAAAACACCAAAACAAAAAACCAACAAAAAAACCCCCCAAACAAACAACTTGAAGTGGAGAAATAAATCTCTGCTTAATCTCTCAGAGAAAACCACAGTGGCAGCTCGATGCAGGCACGATACAGTGCAGCAGGCTCCCTCTGACAGTGCAGAGAGGGGCTCAGAGCTCTGCAGGAGGGACCCACACCCAGGGTATTTAAAATGCACTTGGGTGCTGTGTACAGTATGCCCAGGCATTCTGCAGTCCTGAGGGAAACTGAGAGGGAGACAATTCCTGGAGAAAGGGCTCTGCTTTCACTGATCAGGGGTGGAACTGCTGAAAGGACCCCAGTTTGGTGGGATTCAAGCATCCCAAAAGGAAAGATAAACTGGTGCCAACCCAGAGTGGAAAACAGGGCACGAGTGACAGCATTGGAAAGCCATGGCCAGAAGCTGCCCTTCCCATAGGATGGGCAGGGGTGGGACAATCTCACCATACACACACATTGTTATATCTCTGCTGTCTCAAGAAAGGCCACCTCAGGAGTAAGAAAGGCTTGTGGCACCCATCCATCACCCAGTGATGACTTTATAGACCAGTCAGCCCATACAGACCAGCAGGGCCTCTTGCAAAAACAGTTGTTCCCCTCCATCACCTTTTTTTTTGCCTTGGAGACAATATTCAGATTTTTATAAGGCTGTTCTGGAACTAATGAGAGCAGCCTGGTCAAGCTGCCAGAGAGAATCAGTGGGATAATGTTGCACTGATATGCTAGGCCACTGTCTATTCTTTTCCTAAAACTTTAAATTGGTTGAGATCCAATTTTGTCTCTCATTTTTGCACTCAGTAGGGGAATTTTCTGGCAGTGCTTCAGTCTGGAGATTTTGCTTCCTGTGTATCATACTCCTTCCAATCATAAAGTTGGAGGGGGGTCAAGCTGAGCAACATTCCCTTGGTGTGTGAAGGGATGCACAAACTGTTTCTCATTAGAAAAGAGACAGAATTTGGAACCTCAGTTCTGAACACCTCAGAGTTCTGAAAATTAACCTTTCCCCAGGGTTCTGGTCCAAACCTAGACTGGACTAGCTCAGCTTGTGAAGCTTTGAGATAGAGGAATGCAATGCTTAATTTAGCTCTGATGCTGGAAAACAACCTCCATCATTTTGCTCTGGATTTGTTGTACAGGCCATGGATTGACCTCGAACTCACAGCAGGAGTGATGGCAGCAGACCTTTTCCTTGACTAGAACAGGGTAAAAATACATCTTGCTTTCCAAATGCAGCTTACTTTTTAATTGTTACTCTTGGGTAGGAAAACATAAGCAAACAGGAGATACCCATTTCTTCAACATTTATCCACCATGTATCTGAAGAAAGCACTGTTACACCGAGTCCACAAAACACCTGGCACCTCTTAAATTGATTTGACTGATCAAAACCATTAAAGTTCTGTCCTGCCTACAAACATCTCTAAGATTGCCACTACTTCCAGCAAATAAGTAAAGCAGAAGCAACAGGGGTCCTCCTTGCTGGCAAGTCCTGATAAATGAAGAAGAAAAAGAAAAAAGAGAAGGAAAAAAGAAAAATAAGTTTTTTAACTACTTTGAAGGAATGTTTAAATTCTGTTAAGTAAAAAGATTTCGAAGCTGAGTGAAAAAATCAGAGGATGATGATCCCCAAGGATTAAAGATGATGGATTTGACCTGAGTCTAGAAAAACATGTTAGATTAACATTTACTTGGCTTTTGGATCTTAAAAAATGAAAAAAATATATTTTTACTTCTAACATTTGTCTTCTCTTTAAAGTTTTGAAATAACCCAAATGAATGCAAGAATGAAGGACTATATATACCAAGCTGATATAAGAAATATTTTAGTTAATAAGTAGATTTATTTTTTGCATGGACTTGGGCTTCTCTATCCAAAAAAGCAAAGAGAGAGCTCAGGGTTGGCATAGTTCTCCTACAGGCAGTGCTGAAATAAAGTGTCTTAAATTTGTACCTAGAGCTGCCTCTCATGGCTGTGTTTGCTATCTGGTAGCAGGTTTATGGAGTTTATGACTCAGCTCTATGAGATTTCCTTCAGAGGAGAACACAAAGGGTTGGAGTCTGGGCATGGCTTTGACCTGCAGAAAGTGCCTGTGGTGTCACCCCATCACTTCTTGATGGACATAGACTGGCATTTCCTGTCCAGGCAGAAATTGCCCCTATTTGCCTTCATTATTTATCCTGGGATGCCAGAAATCCTTCTGTGTGCTTGGATTTCTCTTCTCTTGGCTAGATGGGGAAAGCTGTATGTGTAGATCTACCTGGAATTTGTAGGTTAAATAGGATCAGCAAGCAAACCAGGGGAATAGAGGTGCAGGAATGGTTTGGAGCAGGTCGTGCTGGGGCACTTCTGCTGTCCTGCATGAAGATTTGGAGTTTGATTTCTGCCTAGACCTAATCTGGTCCCATGGACCAAAATGTCTCCATTGTACATGGGAGCCAGAGCTGTCTGGAGGACCAGACATCAGCTTGGTCATTATGTCTTGTGTTTGCCTCAGGGTTTGGACTCATTTGCTGCATATTTTGGTTGAAGCTTCTGGTTTAATTTTCTTCTAGAGGAATCTAGTTCATGGGCATCAAAACAGCTCTGTAAACGGAGCCAATGCATGGTAAATTGATGACTGGGAGATTTACTTCAAAATCCCCCTCCTGTTCTGAAGCAAAATGCTAATGTAGAGGCAGCCTTATGTGATGTGTGGAAACAATTCATTCGGTCCTTCCAAATGTCACTTGATTTGGGGTTTTTGTGTCTGAATGTATTTCCCACAGATGAGATTTTTTTTCTCCTAAAGAGCTCTGTCACCCCATGAGGCTGAGAGCAGGAGATGATGGGGGGAGTTATTTCAGCATCCCGAGGAGGGGAGCAGAGCAGATGCAGTGGGTGAGATTTAGCAGCACTTTGTAATGGATGCCTCATCCTTCTCCGAGGCTGTTCCTCCTGTGCTGTTGCATTAGTGGCTGTTCCTTCACCTTCTCTGTGGGTAAGATTGGTCAATAAAATGGGTCTGAAGGCAGCAGCTTGATTTTCTCCCTGTCTCCGTCAGCTGGATGTTGTGCTCCTCCCAGTGATTGTCTGTTTTTGTAAGACTATCTGAGTCTGTTTGAATCCTTACAAACTGTTTGACTTCTTGACCTGCTGCAACAGCTAATTCCACAGGGTGTCTGCAGCGTGCTAAAAAACCCACCAGCTTTCTTCTCATTACTTCCAAATTATGAGCCTTTTTAGTTTAACAGAAAATGCTCCATCACTCTAGGAGGATGGGAGAAGAGGAGCATTAGGTCAGGATTCACCACAAAGTTAATTTTCTTTCTTAACTACCAAGCTCTCAGTTTACAATCTTTTAAATTCTTTAAAATTAAAGATAAAGCACCTAGTTACTGCAATGATAGCAGGTTCATGTTTTTATATGTGTCCTTTCTAGGTTAAAATCACTCCCAGCCTTTGTCATCTCTTCACAAATAGAAGCTTCTGCTCCCAAAGGAGCTGCCACAAAAATCTGGCTGCAATCTGTCCTCCTGCTGCAGGGCCTGTGTGTCTGGAGATGCACTCGGTGCACAGCACACCCAGAAAACATCTCCCACTTCTCTGCTGCTCTTCTTGCCCCCTGGACTCGTACTCAGAATTCATTTGGTTGCCTCTGGTGACTCCTGTGCCTGTCCTAGGGAGAGATGGGAGGCAATTCTTGGCTGCTGAAATCTGTGTTTGGGTGAAGGGAGGGCAATGCAGAGCTCAAAGCTGTCACTGAGGAGATGGGCACGGGATGGGTCCCCATGTGTGGTGCTGCCAAAGGCTTCACTGGCCATCCCTGACTGTCTGGGAGGGGCTCAGTTGTCCCCCTCTGGGGCTAAATCCCTGAAATAATTCCAGTAAATACACTACCTGTGCCCATGACCTGAAGGGTTGTGTGCAGTTAATGAGCTTTCCTGTGAACAAGAAGGAAATTGCTTTTCTGATCTATTTTGTTATACAACTCCTTGCAATGGAGATTCTCTCTTTGCACAGCCTTAGGTGACTACATTTGGTGCTGTAAGATACAATAAAAATTGAAGGTTCACGGTATAAGTTATCTGTGGAAAGAAATTTAAATATTCACAGGAATTGTAGCATTCAGAGCTGGTTTGTTAGCATCAATTTTGAGTCCAAGATCTCTGAGAGAGACGGGGAGAAAAAGCAGGAGAGAGAATTTCAGTCTCCTTAAAACAGTGAATCGTGTTCTGGTCTGAATTGTAACCTGGTTTGTGGGAAATGTATCATGGCTAGTGCACCGTGCTGGCTGAAGCAGAGGCATCCTAGCACACACACATGCCTGTGCCTGTGTCCAGCACAGCACTGGGGTTCCCAGCACCATAGGCCTGCCTTGGCCAGGAAGAGCCCTCTTGAAAAAGCAGTCATTAATTTGGGAGTCACACTGACACGGGTCTGCTGCCTCTCATGTCAGAAGCAGAGTACAGCACAGGCCAGCCCTGATATTCCAGTCACTGAATCAGATATGGATTACAGTTCTTGTGCCATCAAAACTCTTCTTTTGGGTTTTTTTTTTTTCCATTTTTTCCTCCAGCCTGGAATAAGAATGGCTTCATAGTTCTGGAAATTTTTCTGCAGGATTGGAAAGATTTTTCCTGTGCCTGTTGTTTGCGGTCTTGCATCTCACAGTGCGATTACAGCATTGCACTGATGCTGAGTTGAAGTCTGTTTTTTGGAGCAGCAAAACATAACAGTGTCAGGGTGGCTTTGTTCTGGGCAGGCTCCAAGTTCTGGGCCCTGCTTTCGGCGCTGAAACTGAGTAATGTGTGAAAAGCAGGAGGATGATGGGATCTTGTTGGCACTTTTGGGAGGTGTGGTGTGTGAAAAGCTGTGTTTACATAAGCCCTTGCTGTAGTCCTCAGCTCCTGTGGGGAGAGACAGTGTTGTTTGATGTGCTTTGTGAATCTCCTGTTCCTAGAAAGGGACATTTGAATCTGGTTTGTGTCACAAAGCAGTTTATAAACATAGAATAGTAGAATTTGGGTTGGAAGGGACTTCCAAGGTCATCAAGTCCAACTCCCTGCTGTGGTTCAAGGCCAGGTTGGATGGGACTTTGAGGAATTTGGTCTCATTGAAGGTGTCCTGTCCCATGGCAGGGAATTGGAACTAAACCATCTTTGAGGTCCCTTCCAACCCAAACCATTCTCTCATTCTGTGATTCTTAGTGCTGGGACACCTTCCACTAGATCAGGTTGCTCAGAGCCCCATCCAAGCCTGGCCTTGAGCACTTCCAGGGATGGGACACCCACAGCTTCTGTGGGGAACCTGTTCCACTGCCCCACCACCCTCACAAGGAAGAACTTCTGCCTAATATCTATCCTACACCTGTGCTCAGAAACTGCATTTATGTGGTTCCTGTCAGCAGCTGTGTGGGAAGCAGTCCCCAGGATTGTTTTGCCAGAGGTCTGCTGAAAGGTTTGGAGCCAGGTCTTGTACCTGTATTTCAGGTATGGTCTGAGACTGCCACATGCATTTCTACAGAAGGAAAACACCCAGACTTAAGTAAGCAAGGTGGAAATTTGCTGTTCCTTAAACCACAAAGTCCCCATCATTCAATCTTTCCTTTTCATGGCAAGGTTTGCCACAAGGTTTTCATGAGCTGAGGGAATTGGGACCAATTCAGTCACTTCTTCACACCAGAAGGGCTGTGTCATTATTAATCCAAACACCACATATCTCTCTCAGACACCTGCATAGCATGAAAAAAAAAAATCTTTCTTTTTACATAGCCTTTCCTAGTTTTATACGTTTCTTTGTAGTATCAAAAATCCTGGGACAAAGCTGTGGTTCACTGAGGTCTATGTGACACTCCAGGTTTCAGTAGGTCTCTTCTAGTGGGGCTTCCTTGTTTTCTGGATATTTCTTCTGGTTCTCCTATACTCATCCATTAATTATGGAGGGTTTTTTGCTCCAAGGCGTTTGAAAAATATGTAAATTACAATGTTCTGATAACCTGTATTCTGTGAAGAAAGGAATAATAAATTTATATCCTTTTACAAGCTGGGTTGTTAGAGAATGCTTTTAAAATGACACAAACCCCTAAAGTGTTTCTTTAAATGTGGTTTAAACCGTGAGCAACGTGAAATTGTTGGAAAATTAATATCTCAAAACCAGTCACTTAGAAGCATCACCTGTAGTTAAATAAAAGGTTATTATATGTCAAGTTAAAGAGATTTTGGAATAAAGGCTTCATATATAGAAGAAAAAACTATTTTAATTCTTTTACTCTGCAATACTGGTTATCTATATGTTGTGTGCTATGTATTTATTCTTCATCTGCTGTCTCTTCTCCCAACAAAATTAGAAGATTTGGGATTAGGCATCAAGTTCAGAAATGACACACACAATAACTAATGCATTACAGAATTCCCCTTTAATCTTGTTGTGTGAATGCCCCTTTCTGTCCCTCTCCATCCCCTTGTGGAGCCAATCTGGTGTCAATCTCACTTTCACTCATGGCAGAACTTGCCAGAAATGCATCTCTATGTCATAAACTCACATTGCATGTGCCTTCAACTACTACTAAAACTTGTCTGGGGTGTGTGCACCAATGCATTGCACCAAAGTGACAGTCTTGTGTGTCATGTTATGCAAAGTTGATAAACTGGGATATAATGGCCTCTCTGTTTGGTAGCTGGATGATGTAATTGTCCTGTCTACCCTAATAATTGTTCAGACAATGGAATGCACATTTTAGCTGCTTAAAAATATTGGCCATCAACAGTGTTTGGTGTACTTGATTTCTATAACTTATTACTTTGGATGTTTGAGGTAGATGCGATCACATGGCACAAGCTGGTTCCTACCCTAGATGGATCCTTATATCAGATCTCTGGACTGAATAATGGCAAAGGGTGACATGACTTCTCTAATAGTCCCCTTGAGGGGAGTATTTGATAATATTTTCTGCTACATTCCTGTTGTAATTGCTTGCTGGAATATTCATGCAGAAGTGGCACTGCTGCAGTCAAAACAAATCCATTGTCAGGGTCGGACCTGGTGTTTGTAGATAATTTTGTGTGAAGGAGCCCAAGGTGACACAGGAATTCAGCTGTATGTGTGCTATAGCACATCATATGAGAATCAACACATGTTCCATGTGGCACGCCAAGCACGAGAACTCAATTGAGGTTGATGGATGGACGGCCCAGAATCTGTGGAATTTTTGGAGGCCCACCCCAGGCTGGAGAGATGTGCTGCACAACATTTGGAAACATTTGACCCTGCTGGTGTTTTGTGTTTCTGCCTGCCACGTTCGTGTGGGGAGGAATCTCCGGAATGACGAAGGAAATGGAGAGATGGGAATTGCATCTCCTGGAGGGTTCGGCCCTGGGCACAGGCCAGCTGGATGGAGGTCAGCAGGACCAGGCCTCATCTATACTTGAAACATGCATTGGTTTTAAATGTCCCCCCAGCTGATTTAACTCTTTAGCTTGGCAGGCACCAAGCTGAACTATGTGGTGCTGGCAAATATCCAGTGCCTCTGTACTGGATTGGGGTCAATTCAAACCTACTGAAGATGGTAGAAAATATTCTGTGGACTTCAAGGGATAATACATCAGGTTTTAAAGGGAGCACTCAGTGATTTCCCTCTTTCTTGGGCAGCCCTGGTGGAGGAAATTTTCCAGGTTTAAGAATGTGACATTGAGATGAGGTTATGGTGTGTGTGGGAGGAAGATCTTCTGCCATTGTCACACATGGTCTGTGGAGAAGAGACAGACCCAGAGATGTGCCCAGGTCACATTTGTGGCTCCTCCTCTGACTGTAAACTACAGAACTACAGGGCACATTTACAGAGAGAAAATGTTGTCTTCCCATTTTTTGTGCAGCAGCTCAGATTTATGGAGCAGTCAGGCAGCATGAGCATTACCTGCTTCTGGGTGAGGCACTGGGGATCTTCCACAGCAGGGTTATTCCCTTCTATCATGAACGATGGAGCAATCTCATCCACAGCTCAGTAACTCTTGTGCAGCACCTGATTTTAAGTACCTGCCAAGATTCCTCCTTTCTGCAAAGCTGAGAAGATATAATCCATGGAAGAAGAGGAGAACTTAAATAAAATATATGTATATATGCCTGTATTTATAAACATACAGTGAAAGAGAGGAAGGGAGGGAGGGGGCAGAGCAAAGGAACCCGTGAATACCCGAAGCACTTCAAGATGAAAGGTGCTATAGAAATATATTATCACCATTACTTTTATCAATAGTACAATATTGCCAGCTCACTTACTTCATTATAGTCCCATTGCAACATTGATGTTGTTACCTTGCCTACTTTAAAATAGATTGGAGTTTAGTTTTATCTTTTGCTAGGTGAGAAACCACTCTGAGAACTCTAGCTAATGTGCTTGAGAGTGACAGAACAACTATGTTTTATGAAGCCAAATAAAAGTTTGCTTCATCAACTGCTGCAGGGTATAAACAACCGTCAGCCATCTTGGAGAGTAGACATCCTTTTATTTAATTGCAAATTAAAAAACATAAACCACCTTAAACACAGAGCTACTGTCACATCAAATCAATACAATAATTGTGCTCAAGCAGTTGGAAGGCACACGATGCTCAGCTTTTTTGCATACTAAAAATATATCAATCACCAGAGCAATAAGAAAGGCTTATAATATATGAGCAGATGATGGTATATTAGCAAGTTTTGTATTGTATGACTGCTCTTCCCCATTTCCATTGAATACAAAAGGGAAACTTTGTGATATGAAAGTTGTTAGCAATTCCTTTTGTGCTGGTGAATTCCTGCTAACAGGAAAATCCCCGGTATAAGGCAAGAGAGTCTCAGGTCACAGGCAACTCCCGGCGCCAGACTTTGCTGCCTGAGTGTGAGCTGTTCTCCTTTATTGGTTTTAGGCTGATGGATGTGAGGATTTAAATTTTTTTTCATTAAATGTAGTAATGAAGAAAGGTCTTAGAGACTGAGATCATTGGCCTGCCTGAATCTGCTAGCTTGGGAAAAAAAAAATATATATATATATAAAAGGTCTTAAAACAAATTCCCAGACTTTTGCACTAATTTCATGAGTAACCCGAGGTTTGATGGTGTTGCACTGACTCCATCAGGGTTTGGTCTTGTCTCCACTTGCACACTGAATGTGTCTCGTTGCCTGGAGGGAGAGATACTTCCCAGGCAGGAGGGACAGCTCCAGGGATCGCTTTTCTGGGGTGCTGAGGGAAGCCCTTACAGCGATACAGAACGAGGGAAGCACAGATGCCAGATGCTCCAGGGTTCACAGCTCGCTGGTGCCTCTGAAAAAGAGAGAAAATTTCTTCCTTTCCCTTGACCGCTCCCAGACATCTCTCAGCTCTCTCTTCTTTGGAAACTGTAAATAAACCCCTTACTGACGAGGCTGGGAAAAGGCTAAAAAGCTCTTGTTAGCGCTGGGAGCCACCGGCTTTCACAGCAGTGCCTCTCTCTTATCACTACTCCAAAGACTGACTTTGATCCACAGCTTTTTTTTCCTGCTGCGTGTAAACAAAGCTTTGCAAGTGCTTAGCATTTGCAGGTCTCATCTGCAGGTAGCTCCTGCCTTTGTCTTGCCCTCTATCCTTAACCCCTCGCCCTCCCACTTGCTGATCTCCCTCTTCAACCCCACAGTGACCCCAACAAGTGCATTGGGGCAACTCCAGGCTTGTGGGTTCGTGTTTCTCCTGCATGGGGTGACCTGGAGGCTGCAGAGCAATGGGCTTTTGTGTCTTGCTCTTTGCCCACGTTTCTCGCCACAGCTTTTGCTCTGAGCTCCAGCTTACAGTCACCAGGCTGGAGAAAGCCAAGGGATCTGTCTCAGAAGAGCAGCTCCACCTCCCTCCCTGCCAGCCTCTGCAGCTAGGGAATTTGAAACTCATATAAAGGGTAATAAAAGGGAGATTATTGAGGTAGAGCTGGAGGAAAGCCCAAAGGAAGTTATTGTACCAGATGGAAGTCAATTCTTTCCTAGTGTTAACTATCGCTGCCTTTCTCTTTGCATCGATACTTTATTGCCCTGATCTGAGAAAGACAAAATATCTCGCCCTGATTTTAGTGAGTCCTTGCTGCTGTGCATTTCCCGTCCACAAAGCTTTCAAGTACTTTACAAAGACGGCTGCAAACAGCTCCTGAAAAACTGAGGCATAAAGAGCTTATTTAAATTCTCCTGAGGGCCAAGGCAGAACCAGGTGAAGGACCCAGGTTTTCAGCAGCTGCCTGTGCCACTGTCCCCTCGCTGGCCCTGCGAGCCTTTCACTTTCTGTTTCAAGGTTGCACCGGGGCTTCCAACTGTGGGAACGGCCATGGCACTGCTCTAAAAAAAGCAAAAAATACCAACCTGAAAACAGAGATTTATGGGGGGAGGATAAAAGTCTTAGTGAGGAACCGAGATGCCTGAAGAACAAGCCCCAGAAGCATTTGGCAGCCAGCCCTGCGTTCTCATCTTCAGCCCGGTCCCCTACTCACGTTTCTGGGGCTGGAGAGTGATAGAGCCAGTTTATCCAGATGACACCGGAGAGGTGACAAAAAGGAGTCACCGATTAGCTCCGGCTATGAGTGCTGTGCCATGGGAAGCATTCAGCCCTGAAGCATTCAGCCCTGCGTTCAGGAGATATTTGCCTGAGAAAACACAGCGAGAGGTCAAGCGCTGGCCCTTCTGCCAGGCTCATGCAGGGTCTGGGTCAGAGCCCTCTCTCCAAGGCACTAAACTGGAGACTCATCTGCCCTGTCAGCTCCTGAGGATGGGCTGAGAGGACTTATCCTCACAGCAGTGCCCAGTGTCCCCTTTGGAAAGGACCAAGATCTTCTTTCCACAGGGATTGAATTGCAGGTGGTCATGCCTGGGCTGGAACCTGAGCTGGAGTCACCCGAATTTGTAAAATTAGGCCACTCTGCTCTGGGCTGGGAAGGGTGCCCGGGGAAGGGAGAAGGTGACAGGGGACACATTTTGATCCGGGAGGGCTGGGCAGACCCCAGCTATGTGCGCTGAGTGATTCAAACCACTTTCAAGTCAACATCTTAATCTCCTGAGAATCAAAAGGCCGTGAAACAGCAAGAGGAGCAAATTTCAGCTGGGTTGGCTCCGATTAACATCTTCTTTACGAGTTGTGCTCCATGGCAGATGCCATTCATTAGCGTTATTTACGCATTAGGAGACCTATAATTGGGGACTAGCAAGTGTCCTCATCAGAGCTGACCTTATGTATGGAGAAGCTGACATCTGAATGTCAGATTTGCATCTGTGGCTTTCCTCCTCCCAATACCCACTCTAATATGCAAATAGAGAGTTGCAAAAGAATGGAAATAAATAAACAAACCCGCCATTTCGGTTATCTCCGGGAAAATTTGTGTTTGCTGCGGCTCTGGAGGCTGTGCTGAGATTAGACTCTGTCACTTAATCAGCAAGTAAGTGAGAAAGAAAGACATTTCAGATGCAGGGGTATGTGGAATGTGAATTGTAAATAGCCTGTAGTGCAATCTGTGAGAAGAAGCAGGTATAAAGTACATTACAGGGCCATTTGCAGTTCTTTGTTCAGGTATAACTGGTGCTTACAGTCATTTCGTTAAATATTCTGTTTATGTCCTTTTCCATCCTGAATAAGAAGTTATCCCAGTCCCCAGAGTGAAGGAGACTCACAAAATACCTGCATTCATGTGCTCAAAGCAAGGCGTTAATGGAGCCCTGGAAGTAAGGGGGATGAGGCATCAGCAGGGAGAGGATCAAGGGAACAAACCGTTCCCTGTTGCAATGCTGATTCTCTCAGGAGATGGAACACCATGAGGAGAGGGAAAAAAAAAAACAAACAACACAACAACTTCTGGGGCTTGCCACATTCTGTGTAGGAGACTTGGAGGGAAAGGCTGCTGGCTGGACGTTTGCTGGCTGAGTAATTTCACACTGGAAGAGATCATTCCGTCCATGATGAGTCAAAGACACGAATCCTGCACCTCGGACAGGTTTGGGAGTGCCCTGCTGTGGCACACGTTTGGGCAGAGGCTCCTGTGCCATCACAGGAACAGAGCCCATGGTCCAGCTGCTCTCCCATGGCTCAAGGTCTTGCTCTTTGCCATGACTCTACCCTGTGGTCCCCAGGGATCGGGGAGATTCAGTTTGCTCTGCTCTGATCGCCCCAGGCCCCCCACAAAACCAGCGGTGACAGATAAGCACTTCTGGAGTGTAATTTGTATCCTAGGCAAGCTGGAGTGCCCTTTCTCTTTTCCATGATTATCTGGACAGGTGATAAGACTTTGGTGGTATGAATTGCTCTCTCGGGGTTTGCAGTTACATCTCCAGGGACACATGATAATAAAACAAACAGCCCAGGATTTTCCAGGCGCTCCCAGTAACTTTATGAGAAGAATACAAACCAATTCATGCCCGAAGGAAAAAGCCTGCCTGCATTTGCCTGCTCTCTTTCCCTGGTCACTGTGTGTTTGGTCAGAGTCCTTCTGAGTCCTGAGAGCCTGCTTTGCAGATGTGGTTTTGCCCTCTACATCCACCTACAGTTCAGCTTTGTTTTTCATTCCAGCTGGTCCCACAGCCAGGTGCCATCCCCAGTGCTGTGACAACACAAACTCACTGCTCATCTCTACTGCTTGGTGAGTTTTCCAGTATGAGGACCCCACTTTTCACCGTCTTTGTGCTAGTGTTCTTTCAGGGGTAATCTCAGTTAGACCCAAGTTTGCAGGAAAAGTGGGGGAAGGGATTAATTCTACTGGTTTTGAGGGCTAAATATGCCTACTCATTCCTGAATCACTCCTTTTTCGTGATGAGCAGACACTGCCTTTGCTGATTAAAAAAAGTGCATATTCTAGACAATAGGTAAAATATGTACAAAGAGATCCCACAAATTATTGTATTACAAATCTCACCACTAGTATTTTAAGGAATAGCATTGAAATGGTTGGCATACTTTTTTTTCTAACACTTGCTGTGATTTTTTTTTCATTTTTTTATTCGCAACAACTTTTTTGCTTCAAAACTGTAATAAATTTGCATGAAGAAGGTTAATTACAGGAAACACCAGAATGCAAACATCCAAACATTGTTACATTTCACAGCTTGCTGGTCTGATGCTGACTCTTTCCCTCCTTAATACTGTTTTCGTGAAATTGTCAGAAGTGTGACTTAAGAGAGGAAAAAAAGCTTTGGCACCTTTAATTGTGTGAGAAGTAGGAAAATACATTGGCTGGGGGGTCTGCAGGGCCAGATTCATGTACATGATCAAGTGCCAGGCACAGATTTATTACTGCTGCTATAAGAAAAACTGGGCACTGTCTAATTCTGGGGTTGTAATTCTCCCCCATCAAGCTATGTCAATGACAAAGCATCTATGGTGTAAGGAGAAGGAAAAAGAAGGAGGAGAGGGAGAAAGAGGAGAAGGAGAAGGAGAAGGAGAAGGAGAAGGAGAAGAAGGAGAAGGAGGAGAAAGAGAAGGGTGCTTGTGTTCAACTTGAGAGGGATGGGGGAGAGCATGAGATGGGCTGGAAGAAGAAAACTACTGGTCTGACCATGATATTCCCAGTGAGTTTATCTGCTGGGCTTGCAGGCAGCCGAGTGGAGATGCTTTCAAGGCCTTGCTGGCAGGCTCATCCCTGGAACTGAAACCTGTCAGCATGTGATAATTTGTGTTATTCTATATTTAGAGCAGCAAGTCACGGCCGCAGTTGTTCGTGGCTGGTCTTTAAACCGTCAAGGAGAAAGCAAGGCTTCCTTAGATGGGCCTGAGAGCCCCTGAACAATCTCTGCAGGATGGATTTTGCCACTGCATTTCACCTCAGCCAACCCCAGTGTTTATTCTGGCGGTCACGCTCAAGGTGAGGCGAGGGTCTGTGGTCATTAACAGCTCCAGCTCTTGGGTCCAGAGCACTCCATGGCACATCTTCTGCTCATCAGTACAGAACTGCAGATCCTCAGCTGGGGTGGATGGTGTTGGATGGCCACAGGCTGTTTTACTGGGAGCAGCCCCACCCGTGGATGTGCCTCTGGATCCAGACCCCATGGCTGACTCCTTTCTGTACATCCCAAACCTAAGCAGCAGTGATGGTCTACATTGTATCTAATAGAACACTTTTCTTCCAAATTACTTTCTTGACAAAATCTGGCTGGAATCCTGATGGTCTGCTGGATTTTTTTTTTTTTTTTAGCTTGATTTTGTCACCAGACTCAGATAGGACTGAAAAGATTGGAAATACTGTACCAGAATCATAGAACTAAATGAACCCTCTCTACATCCCACATCGTTGTTGATCTTGGGTCGAAGTGTGACATTTCAACACAATTGAAATATTTAGTTCAGATGTCAGCTCTTTAAAACAATATGTTTTTTAACGGAAGAAACATCCATTTTCTTTTCAAAAGCATGTTTTGAGCAACAACATGACAGCTTTCAATTCCATGACTGCTAAAAGTGGGACACGTTGATATTATCTGTTTCATTTTTTGCAGAATGAAATCTGATGACAATCAGGAAACTGTCGTGTTGGAAACAACTTTTTGTAAACCTTTTCCTGTCCCCTAGCAATCTGGCAAATATATTCTGCCCATTTCACCCCTCTCAACAGTGCTTTTCTTTTTCTTCTTTTTTTCCTTTTTTTTTTTTTGACCTGTCAGTCAAAGTGAGTGTAAGCTTGGCAGCCTGGCTAATCCTTGGCTTTTTTTTTTCTGGGATCAGCTATATGGCAAAACCTCTGTGCTATGTATACCTGGTCTCCAAATAGAGGCCTGAGACAACCAAGGCATTTTCCATGAGTCATGGAGCAGCCAGCAGATAGCAGTGCTATTCCATCTGTGTGGATGGGGGCTAGGCAGTGACCCAGCTTTATCTGTCACCTCTGTCCCATTGGCACTGCTAATCCATCCATTTCTGCGGATTTCAAAATCTTCTCAAGTCTCAAAAACATGTGAAGGTGGGAAGAAAATGGAAATGTTACCTCTCTTACTTCTGCCCAAAAATGTGAATTTAAAAGTATTCGCAGAAGAGAAAAATGTGATCATGACAGCACTTGGTGAGTGCTGAAAATGTTGAGTCACAACAAGGGATCTGTCTGTTTTCTGTTTGTTTCTGTGGCAGGTGAAAGAGGGTTGATTTAATTATTTTTTAAAGAGAGTGAGACAAGTGTTGATTTAGCAGTTTACTCATCAAAGCAATTCCACTTATAGAGCTGCAGGATTCCAGAAAAAACATGTTCACAAGATGGAATTAATGTCCTGCATGCAGCAATCTAAGAGCTTTGCAGATTTTACCCATAACATAAAACAAAAAGTTATTTTGTAAGGAGGCTTCTAAAGAAACTGGATTGCAAAGTATTTTTTAGAATGAAATGAGGCAAAGCAGTCATAAAGACATTGCTTGGTGAATAAATTTCAGTCAGAAAACTCATAACAGTGTATAAGCCAAATTAAGAGGTAGATGCAAGGAGAAGAGAGGAAATTAATTTTAAAATGAATGCTGAAAAGAACTGGAGATGATGAGGCAAGAACTTCCCTGAGAAACATCACATCTTCTGCTCTGAAGGAAAGAGTCTAGCAGGGTGCAAGGAGAAGAAAACACCTCTGACAAAGTTGGCACAGCAAGTTCCTGCACACTGAAAGTTCTATTTTTATGCAAGGTACAGCAATGTGCATTTTGTGCTGCTCAGAGAGTGCCTGGAAATGCTCCTCTCCCCAGTGAGTCCACAGCAGCTCTGCAGCAATGGTGTGGAAGGGAACGTGCCTGGAGGTGACAAGGGCCAATTTCCAAAGCTGCTGGCTCCTAATTTATGAGCCTGGGGTGTGCTTCCCCAGGACCTCCCTGATACACTGGCTAGCTGGGCTAACTAGCCCATGGCATAAAAGGCACGATTTCTACAGGTGCAGAGGGCACTGAAAGACACAAATATGTGGGCACAACTATGCTTGTCCCATTTAGAGGTGATTTATGGGGTAAAATGTACCTCTGAGAGAGCAGGTGTCAGGGGGGGCAGCAAGTTGCTGAGTGTTTCTGCTGCTCATCCTGCAGTGTCTGGTTCCTTTGCTTTGCTCTCTGCCCTTGCCCAGAGAGCTGGGAAGAATCTAACAGTGAAAAAGGGAGAAATTAAGCTGACTGAAGATCAAACTGCTTGGAAGGGATTTAGGATTTGCCGAGCAGCTGCAGGGAAGAGAGTGATCACAGGATGGTCATCATAAACTCATTGAATGTTTTGGGTTGGAAGGGACCTTAAAAATCTTCTATTTCCAACCCCATTGCCATGGGCAGGGACACCTTCCCTGAGCAATGACAAAGTCCTGTCATGGCTGGTAAATTCAAGGGTGAGGATTTGTGTGCTCAGATGGGCTGAGGGTGGAGGAGCAATGCTCTGTCACATCCCACCTGCCTGTGTCCCCAGTGTCTCCCTGAGCAGCTTCATATTGTCATCAGCCACACAAGCAAGGTCTTAGATGGGTGGGTGGGCGGTTCCAGGGTTCTCCTGAAGGAGTAAAAACCCCCAGAACGTGGAGCCCAAATCTTTCTTGAGGATCCCAGAACCACAGAGCTGGAAATAGCCAGGAGGCTGTTCCCTACCTGGTGACACTGAGCACTGTGAATTTTCTCTGCACAGAAAGGTTCCAGGCACGCATTTTGCAGCATTTGCAAACCTCGTGTTGAGGAGAAAAGCTTTGGCAATTAAACTGAATGTCCCCAGAGAGCTTTTCACAGCTGTGCTGGTTTATGATGTGTTTGAGGTAAGGCCAGAAGTATGAAGACTCTTGCCAAGGGTGCACATTATTTACATTCAATGTTTAATCCCTTCCCTGAGAAACAGTGAATTTTTTTTTTTTGATAATATCTGTTGAGCTTGAGTACATTTTCTTTCTTCTATATGTGAATATTTGGGTCAATTAAGTTTTTCCATCTGTATTGTTTATTCCCACTTTGAGCCTCATCTTCTGTGATAAACAGGAAAAAAAAAAAAAGGAACCATGAAGAAAAATATATCAGAAAAAGAAAACTGAGGGAAAAGAGAAAGTGAAGAATATTAAAACTGAATGTTTCATATAGAATTTTTATTTTTAAAAAATCAAATAAATGAAACTATGTTCTGAAGACTAAAAATATAGTTTGCAAAGGAGATCTTTCAAAGGAGGGGCACCATGGGGCATGGTTTAGTGGTGGGCTTGGCACTGCTGGGTTCAAGGTTGAAGTCAATGATCTTAAAGTTCTTTTCCAGCCTAAATGATCCTGTGATTCCATGATTATGTCATAGTTTTCATAGAACCAGATTTCATCCTCACTCTCACAAAACCCCCTCTGATTTTGTTCATGGAAGCTGGGAGCAAAATTCATGGCTCATATTTGCTACTTACAGACTGGAGATGAGATTTCCATCCTAGATAGAGCAACTGCTCTTCTGACTAACCTTCATTTCTGTCTTCTTCTTCCACAGTTTAGAGCTAATGCTTGTTCAGAAGCTGTAAAACTTGTGATAGCCTCTTTTTCTTTTGAAAATCCCGTACTTTGGCTGCTGCTTAAATAAACAAGAAAAAAGCTCTTTTTTTGCTAATTTCTGGCTTGAGTGGAGAAGAAAGCTCCCAGTACTTAAAGTTTTTTGTCTGTTAAAGTAATTACAATAATTACATGATAAAAAACTGCTTAGAAATAAGATAGATTAGCTCAATAACTGCTGTACTGCATTTGCAGTTGATGAGGCTTATTGTATTAATCAATGGCCTGCAACTCAGAAAATGGCAGAAGAAGGATAGGAAGTAAATGTATCTAAATTTCATCATTTGAAAGGCTCTGGATGGATGTGCATCACTACTGAAGCCAGTCTGAGCTTAAGAAGCAGGGTGAAGTATGAAATATCATTTATCCTATAAAAAAATAGTGGAAATATGTTAAATCTTCCACACAGAATTCAATTCAGTAGTTCATGAAATGTCAAAGTGCAGGTGCACATAAATAAACTGAATATTCCTTTTCAGATCCTGCATGCAATTTTAAACATCTGCAGAAGTGAAAGGCAAGCCCTGCAAGCTGGAGAGGTGCTGAAGATCTCTGAGTCTGGAAGCAGCACGCAATCGTAAAATTCACCCCTGAAACCTCTGCTGATCCAGCCAGACTTTGCAGCAGTGGTGTAGGAAATGGGTTGGCTAATTCAAAGAGCTTCATGAATTTTCAATGAAATCCACCTAAAATCTTCCTGGTTATTGTGATGTACTCAGCAAAGTAAAGTTCACTTTTGGTCTCCAGAAAAATTGGACTCACAAATGCTGAGGTGCCATAAAACCTCGATCTTACAGTATTTTTAGCACCTATTTGAACATTCCTTGTGCATCTCACTAGAAACTCTGCTTTTAGACCACCAACAGCTCTGCATTACAAAGAAATTAAATAATCTGTGTTGGCTATGAATTACATTTCTAGTTAGCTGATGTTTATTTGGAACAAACTGGAAAGGAAACCTTCCCCCACAACTGGTGTGGACTGGGTGCTCTGGAACAGGAATAGGTCAAAGCTTTTCAGTGAGTCTAGTGAAACAATATCCACATTTCTGTCTTTGGCATGGGCAGCCAGAGCTTTTTGTAGCCATAAAACATATTATTTAGATTGCTTGGATATCAAGGTCCTGTTGTCTCTCAGAGTATTTATCAGAACGTGGATGTTGCTACACATCACCTGCTTTTCCCTGCCTCTCCGTGTTACCTCCCAGCACACCCTCCTAGAGGAAAAAATCTGTGATGGAGCAGAGTTTTGGGGGCAGTCTCCTTCAGAGCACATTGTATCTAGGCTTCAAGTGGAGAATTTCACATGTCCAAATTATTCTGTCTGTGGAAACTCCTCTGAGAAGACAAATGGGTATTGACTTTAGTGGGATTCTCAGTGGCCCTCAGTTAAACACTGTGTGTATATTTAATGGGAAAGGGGCTTTATGTCCTTATGGCTGTAGAACATGGAAAGCATTTGTCAGTACTTGATCAATAATAAATAATGTTGATAATAAGTGCCAGGATGCAATGAAAATTAACCTGCATTTTCATTGCCAATTAGAAGTATTTATTCCCTGCAAGTGTGGTGGGCCAAGACACTAAATCATCCAGTGATAATTCCATGCTAAGGAGCTATGTGCAGGTATTATTTGTGACTGCTGTGGTGGGAAGAATGAGTTGGGATGACACTTCCGCTCCTCTTAAAGTTAAAATATTTTGCCAATTTTTTATAACATATATTTCTTTTGGTAAATATGTTCCTGCATGTCAGGATGGGGCAGGAATCTGTACCCCAAAGGGGCAGGAGTGAGAGTTTCTGACTGTGCCTTTTCTCATCTCTCTGAGCAAAAGCTGGGATTCAGCAGTGCAAGTCCTAAACCAGTGAGCATCTGACTTTCATCATCAGCCATAAAAGTGCACGAGCTGAAACAAGGAAGCCCCTATTTGTCAAAAACACTCAGAGCTGTTAAATCACTAAACAATGTGATGACACATTTGTTCCTACCAGGCCTTGAAACGTGAGACCCTCTTGTGATGCCACCATGCAGCTCTCCCTGCTGTCACCCAGGGGTCCTGGGGGCTCAACCCCAGACCTGCCCGTGGATGAGCTGCAACTGCAAAGAGCCTGCCCAACACAGGAGACTCCCACCAGACTCAGGGAGAGGAAATCTCAGTCAAGAATACCTTGGGACAGGGCTGTTCCTCTAGGCAGCTCTTCCCTCCTGTCACCATGGAGTGATGGAGAATTGCTGCTGCACATGAACATACATATGTACCTGAAACATGGGGCAGGCAGTTTGAGAAAACCTATAAAGTCCAAAGTGTCTCCCTAAGCTGCTCCATGTTGTCATCAGCCACACAAGCAAGTTCTTAGGTGGGTGGGTGATTCCAGGGCAATCAGGGCATTTCAAGGTCCTGTCAGTGCCTTTGGGAAGAAGAAGGGTGCTGTTTCTCACAGCAGCTGTCCTGGGATGGGGAGCAGCACACATTTCTGTATCTCCTCAGCTGCAGAGGTGGTGGGGTGGGGTTGGGTGAAGCTCCCCACGTTCTCCCAGGTGAACTTGCCTTGGGCTTCCCACACTGTGTTGTGTTCCCCACACAAACACAAGAGCATCCACTCTGTTCATTCCCCTAAAATCACCTCACCAGAACCTGGTTGCTTTTCCATCCATCTGCATCTTGGGTAGTTACTAGAAGTAAGGTACATACAGATTAACATTCCTCTGAATCAAATCAATGTGTTTCTGCTCTTGAAAGGTGTAAATCAAGAGCAGACAGGTGGGGTGGGAAATGGCAGAAGAATCAGGACTGGGAGCTGTAAGATCAGAGCAGTCAAAGCCAGTAAAAAGCTGATGCTGGAAGAATTAGCTCACCACGAGCCAAGGTGAATTTAGCCTCTAGTGTAGCTCTTGCAGGCAGTGCAGCACAGAGCTCCTCAGTAGCTCTCTCCAAAGAGGGACTTTCATGTCTGTGTCGGTGCCCCAGTTTCGCAGGAGTCAGCAGGATTGCTGAGGCACTGAATGTCAGAGGTACAGGGACTGGCAGAGCTGGGACTGCTGCCAAACCAACTAAAACACACTCAGCCAGCAAGTGCTGATTCCATCTCTATCAAGGCAACTATCCCAAGGGCCCAGCATGGAAATCTAACTGGTCCAACCAGTTACTCCGGAGAGCTGTGGTGTGAGGATGGAAAACCACAGAGGCTGAGGAAGGATTCAGGCTGGGGCAGCTTTGTGCACCTTTGTCTGTGCTGCAGCCCATGGTCAGCTGCAGGATTGTGTCTGCACAAATCCTGCCTGTGAGTTACTGCCAGTAACCCATCCTAAGGACAGGGCAAATCAAAAGATAAAACAGGGAGAGTCTCAGCACTCCTGTGGCTTGGAGAAGCTCTCCTCAGAGGCTTCGAGTGTCTTGTCTCTACCCAACAGGTTCTTGAGGCAACCCTGTCCTGGCACTGAGTCAGAAGCTCTGAAAGCAAAAAAGGGCACCTGGAGCACACATGATATTGCTGATCCAGCACTCTTAATACATTTATTTTGCAATTGCACAGTGCTGCAATCCAGCTTGAGGAGGGCATGCACAGACAAACAAAGTCTCTGCCCCAAATAATTCAAATTTTCACTTTACATCTTTACTTCAAGCCACTGTTATGGATGATGTTATAGACTAGCAAATAGACAGACAGATGGACTTTCTTTCCTCCAGCCTCTGCTGCAGTCCTTCTTCTCTTTGAAAAATAATTTATCTTCTTTTGAGGTAGTTTTGTCTTTTTTTATTTATTTTTTTAAAATTGATCAAATGTCTTTTGAAACTTCAGGTCTGTTTTTCCTGCTTTGTTGTGGAAGCAAATAAGACTGCCTTATGGCTCCATGTAAAATTTCAGCCTTGTTTATAAATTGCTTGTGATTGATTAAGTAATAAAAATGCTTTTAAGACAGGGAGGTAAATCTCCCAGCTAATTGTTTAGTGCTTTACATTATAACCTTGTTACAGTGACTGGGCTGAATAGCTTTGCTAATTCTGTCTCTTAAGAGTCACACTGGAGCTGTAATCCCAGTTTGCTGCTCTGCTCTGACCACTGAAAGACACAGACCATAATTAATGGGTCAATAAACAAACCGAGTGATGCATCTGAAACACGAGAACAAATCCTTCCTTTTTAAAGGTGAGTTCTGAGGTGGAGATGATTTCTCAGGCAGGAACAGTGCCAATTTCCAGCCATGGTCTGGATGAAATACAGCAGGAGCATGGCCCCTCTGCCTCTCAGCCACTTCTCATCTGCCTTGGGCAAAGAAATCAGCAGCACTGAGCTGGGTGTGCTAAAAGTGGGTAAAATGAAGACTAAATTGGGGAAGCTGGTGTGATTCATATGCAAAATGTCTTCATTGCACGTTGTTTTCTCTTTTGGATACAGAGCAGTGACCCAGTTCACATGTTGGACCTTAAGGGCTGTGAAAATACCTACAATAAATAATTTAACAGGAGCTCAGTAATCCTAGATTTATTTCTACCAACACTACCAGAGAGGAAGCAGGTGTTGTCTATTGATTGAATGCTTGAGATGGTTCCTCTAAAAAAATGTTGAATCGAGAGGGAATTTTGATACTAATTTTGATATAGTTCAGTAACACACGTGATAACCTATGATAACGAGCATGCTTCTGATTTCAGGCTCATGCAGAGCTAGATCAGATCAGCCTCTGGGGTGACATGAGCCAGTGCAGCCTTTGTTCACAACAAATACAGAACTGCTGGCAAATTCAGACCGGCTGTGAAGGCATCAGCAAAGTACCAGCCTCCTTCCTGGGCTCCCCAAATCCGGGGGAATAAATGCACTTCCACCCTCTCCTCTTGTTGTGTTGTTTTTTAAACAAAGTGGTCAATTAGGTCTCTTGACTCTGAGGTCCCTTCCAGGCATTCATCAGCAGCAGAGGCAGGAGGCTGATTGCTGGGGCTGATTGTGGCTTCAGCTGATCAGGGGGCCTTCACTGTGAGGACTAGAAAAAGGCTAAAAAGCCTTAAAACTTTCAGGGAGGATGGGCCTTGCTTCTGTGGAGCATTTGATGGCATCAGGACCAGCATCTCTCTCTCCTTGATGGATGCTCCCTAAGTGCTGAGATGTGTTTGGGTGAAAGCAAGCTCAGAAATGAGCCATTTTTTCACAGCTGTTTTTTCTGGGAGGGAAATGGGGGTGGTTTTCTCATAGCTCTGGTGTTCCCAGCTAGGCCCACACAAGCAGCCCCATCCTGGTGCTGCCAGCACCTTCTGCTGACACCCTCCTTGTGAGGCGATGCTGGGGGAGGTGGTTGGGACTGCAGAGGGTTGGGTGCATCTGGGCCAGGTGGCCTCCCTGTGCAGGCTCACATGTCTGAACGAGTACCTGAAATTAGCACTTTGATTTTTGCACACCTGCATGGTAGAAGATAAACGAGAGGAAAAGGAACCCTTTTTTATCATTAAAATCAAAGCAACGCTCCAACACACAAAACCTGCCAGCAGGCAGCTCTGCCTTTCATGTGCTCACAGGCTCCGTGGTGTGGCATGACACAGTGGTCCCCTGCTGGAGTTTTAGGGAAAAGAATTTTAGAGACCTCTCTATGTTCTTTCATACACCCTGTATCCAGTTTACAAATAAATTTCACCAATCATGTACATTTTTATACTCTCTATTTGGCTGCAACAGTGTTTACTCGTTCAAATTTGTGCCATGTTTGCATCAACCCCACTGCCATGGCTTCATTATTATTAAAGCTGATGCTTGCAGGTGTCTTATCAAAATGCCCAGAACCAAAACTGTCTGAGGTTTGGTTTGCCAGCATTCTGCTCTAGTCAGCAGCCAGATCTTTGTAGTCTGCTCCTCAGCTGATGCAAGGCGAAAGTCAAGCTTCCAATTAATGCAAAGCAATGTTACCTGATCTAGCTGAAAATCAAACAAAAATCATTGTCCTGACAATGATTCACACTTCTACCTCACACTTCTACCTGTTCTAGGTAGTAAAATTCCTAATGAATGCAGGGTGGGCTATGATCTCTGCAGCATGCACTGCTCTACTGCTGGAAAACTTTTGTGTCATTGCTAAGACCCAATAGTGCCTGACTTAAGAAAGCACCAGGAGACTGAGTGCAAAATGCAGAAATTTCCCTGCTCCTGGCTCTACTCAGCTGCCTGCACACACCTCAGAAATCTCTCTGTCCTTACTGGCTGTTTTACCCCTCTCCTCTGAATCCTTATGATATATTCACAGCATTAATCAGCCCCAGATGTAATTAGCCACAAGGGAGGGTTTTGTTGCCTTGGCCCCCACCTTGCACGTGCCGGTTGATAAAATTAATCAGCTCCTCTGCATCCTGGTGCAATGAATGCATGACAATGTCTCAGCCACAGAGCTTAGGCAGTGATGCTGCCTTCAACTGAGAGAGTTGTCTTCTTACTTTCTTGTGCTCTTAGAGAAGATTAATGAGAATTCACACTGAGGGGGGAAAACCATAATATTTTATTTTGCTGGCAGCATGCACATATAATAAAAAATATATTTTTTAATAAAAATCAACGATGACTTAAAATACACAGTAAATGTTGTAACATTAATAAAAGATGCTACACATAAAATTAGACTTAAATGTGCAGTTTTCCCAGCTATTTACAACCCACATTTCAGATCTGATCATGCTTCCAGCAGAGTGAAATGGTCTAAAACAGCTGTCAGATGAAATAAAATAAATACTGCCTCAGTGCAAATAAAATAAAACAAAACAGCATCCCAAAAATTCCTGATCGAGCTCCAATGTCACCTCCCTATGAAATGAAGAGGAGTCAGGATGCAGGTCTCAGGCACAGATGAAGGTCACTACAAGCAGGGTTCTGCTGTGGTTTAACCCCAGCTGGACACTCAGTACCACCAGCCCCTTGCTCATGCCCCATTTTTTGTACTGAGTAGGACAGTGGGTTTTTCTCTCTCTTTTTATCTTGTCCTCTGTAGTCAAACAGCCTCATTTCCTTCACTGGCTCCTGCAGGTCCTGCTGTCTCCCCTCTCTCCTCCAGCTGATCCAGGCAGTGCCTGTCACAGGCTGCAGCTCTCAGCTGAGCCTGCACCAGCCTAAAGTCAAAAAGCTCCTTTTTTGCATCCCACAGGCCTTACTGCTGTTTGTATCCCAGCATGGTTTGTCCCTTTCTCAGCAGTGTGACCTTTTTGCATCTTTTTCTGCTTAGTGGTCACTCCAGATCCCCTTCCATACAGTTATTTAACCAGTTGTTGCCACTTTGTACTTATATTTTTGACCATCTCTGCTTATCTGTGCTGCATTTTAAGCTTGTCCTCTGAAGTAAATTTACCTGCTCTGAATAGAATCTTGAGATTAGATTTAATGAGTTTGTTTCTATTTTATCACTCAGGTTATTAATGAAAATATTGAGCAGCACCAGAATTAAGAGGCACCGTGTAAATCCTCCACGAGACTTACCCTGCTAGTCCAACAATGAGCCATTTATTATTCTGGATACGGCTTTTCAAACAGCTCTTCACAAAAAATACGAGTATGTTTCTTTACTTTGTCATGAGCAATGACAGTTAAAACCTTAGAAAGTGAAAATACAGCTTAGCTACTGTGTTTGCTTAGGTACAGAGAGTCTTACTCTGGAACGAGAGAATATCTTACTACTACTTTCTTAACATATATGACATATGTGTCATGTATGACATATACAACATATGTGACATATGATATATATGACATATATGACATATATACACAGTTCTTGTCACCCCAACGGTGAAAGAAAACTGCAGAATGGATCTCAGTGCAAGAGGGAATTTCCTGGCACAGAAATATGTGGATGCACCCCAGAGAGAAGGGAGGCTTGAGGGAATGGGCAGAAACGAGTGAAGAAGGGATGAGCAGGTCTCTCCCTGTCTCTGAGTCAAATCTAGAGCTTTCTAGTAGTGATTTGTGCTGGCACCATGGTAACTCTGAGGACACACAGAGAAAAGAGTAGCAGCAAAGGCAGCGTGCACTCTGTTCAGTGATTTGTTCCCCTCTTACCCAAGGAGGCAGAAACAGCGTGGAAGGACCGTGTGTCTGGCACTGGGTCAGAATAATCTTCCCTGGTGAACCCTTCTGGAAGCTGCTGCTTCTGGATAAAGAGACCAGGAGGGTCTGGCTCCATACAGATACTGTCAGTTCTGCAGGGCAGACAGGCCACTGAGAGAAAAGGAGGGATGTTCACCCAGTCTGGTGTCCTGGGTTCCTCGTGCCTCTAAAGAAAAGCCTGATGAGATAATTGTAAATTAGAATTCTCACCTTCTTGCAAGGGATGCTGCTGTGCTGGAGGGAAATTTCCAGGGACTGCAGTATGCTTTAGTTCAAGACCTGATTAAACAGAGTTCATTTAGGGAGAGAAAAGGTGATGTCCCTATTTTGTTTCCCCTACTTTCCTTATTTAATATCATCACTTCTAGCAGTGTACTTGGGTAGTTGCCCTCTGTGCCCTCTAAATACTTTAATTCCATCCTTGATTATTTATACCCCTTGATACACAGGGACTTTTATCACAGACCCTGCTGGCCATTGGTTACCCATGAGGGCTATTTTTAGCAATGTTAATCTTTCCTCCAAAGTCACTGCCTTGAGTACCCTGATCATTCCAGCTGCTCTTCGCTGAGCTCCCTCCAAGCTGTTGGCAAGACACGCCCCACAGCCTTTTATTTTTTTGAAGATCCTCTTTGTGTTTTAAATTCCGACTAGCATGAGACAGCACGGAGATGCTGAGTGGTGTGAGTGGTGGAAAATGCAGATTTACAGCTGTGGGGTGTGTTCCAACCTTGACAAGCCTGGAGAGGTGCAGGGTGCAGAGGGGATTGGAGATGCTGAGTGAGGAGAGAGTTGTGCTATTTCAAGTGTTTGCAGCAAGACCTGAAGTTATAGCAACTCACCTTTTCCAGGGCATTGTTCAAAGCTGAAAACTGGGAGCTGTGGATTGTTTTTAGCAAAAAGCATCACTGAGTTCCCAAGATTTCAGCATCACCTTGAGGCTGTGAAGTTCAGTGTGCAGTGCCCTGTGGCTTGTTGCTGGGTAAGGTCTGCAAAAGGGCCACTCAGCCTGGCAGCAAGCACAGGCAGGTTCACACTTAATCTTGACTCTTTGCCAGCCTGCACGCTACATTTGAAGACAATTTTATGTCTCAAAGGAATTGTGAAGTCACACCGACAGGTTTTTCAGCCTGCTACTCAAACTGAGAACACCTTTCACATCTTGAATTAGCAGGGTGGAAAGCAGTGCCCCTCCCCACCCTGCCCTCACTTCATTACACTGGGATTAATTTAATAAAGAAAAGCAATACGTCACTTGTTTATTTTATTTGCCTCATATTTTCATGTTCCTTTTTTTTCCAAGAAGCAGACAGAGGCTGTAAAACTGTCCTTCTTGTACTGTTACCATGGAGAGAAAAAAAAGCCCATTAACATTGTTATTTAGGCTTTTCATGTTATCAGTCAGAAGCAGGGAGCAAGCTACACAAATGTCCCTGACCTAAAACACAAGGCAGACATGCAGTACAGCAAAGCCAGGAGATCCATCACCCTGTGCTCGTGCTCAGGGCAGCTCACCCTACAAGCATTTTCAAGATCTAAATGTTCCTGTTTAGCTCAAATCTTTAATGGAGTTGGAAGGACCAGAATTTAAGAAATGAATAATTTTGGGAGTATCTGCAGCTGGTACAGGGATGGGGAAAATGATGCAATTTGGCCCACAAAAGCACACAGAGACAGAGAAATCAGTGGTTTTTTCCATTGTTTGGCTTCTTACTCTCCCACTGCTTTACATCCCAAGACAGTTCCACTTTGAAGTAGAAATAAAGACTGATGTCATTGGTGCCCAATATCTAAAAAATTGACACAGCCAGGAGTTCATCTTAATTTGCATAATTTCACTGATTCCAGCAGGATTTACAGCTCCCAGTCCCTGTGCTGAGAAGAATAAAGCCAGTGCAGTCTGGCTCTTCTTTATTACCCCTCTTAAAGTTTATGTCTTCAAATATGGTCTGGTTATGAGTTAACAATACTGAAAAGATCAATACCAGAGTCTGACTAGGGGAGCTCAAAACATGTTCATAAAAGTTAAATTAGAATCATAAAATGATTATGGGCTCCTGCTTTTTTTTATTTTCTTTCCTTTTTTTTTGTTTTTTTCTTTAATTTTATTTCTATTTTTTTTCCTTGACTGGTGCTTGATTTGGGTGGCAGTTTGCTGGCTGCCAGAGAGGCAGCTCCCATCTGTCCTTCCCTCCTCTTCACTGTCTCTTCATCAAAGCCAAAAAAGGGCTGGAGACCCCTCTAGAGCATTTCAGTGGGGTTCAGGTCACATTTAACTGCTCTCCATTTTTATCATATTTTTTCTGAAGCAGGACCTTAGCAGGTGGCTCACAGAAGGTTCTCCAAAAATCACAGGAAAGAGAGAGAAACACAAAATATATTCACAATCTTCAATGCAAAAGCCTTGCAGGCAGTGCCTGACACCTCTGAGGCCAGGACAACTTCTACCCTCTTTCACACCATCTCCAACACTTGTCACAAAAGAGAAACAATTTTGCTCGATCCTTTTATTGGTTTGTTTCATCCCCATCTTCCCACCTCAGTTTCATTAGGGGGAGAGGACAAAATTGAAGTTTAATCATAGAATAACAGAATGGTTTGGATTGGAAGGGATGTTTAAGTTTCAACCTTCCTGCCATGGGCAGGGACACCTTCCACTAGACCAGGGATCCATCCAAGCTGACCTTGAACATTTCCAGGAATGGGGCAGCCACCGCTTCTCTGGTGGTGGTTTATAGAGACTTTTCTGTAAATAGCCATATTCTAAGACATGCTGATAAATCTGGTCCCAGGTTGTATGTCCCATATCTTCCTCATCTCCTTCTCTACCTTTCTCTTCCTTTGTTTTATTTTTAACATGCCTGTCCATTGCCAAGAGTGGGCATTACCCCAGTTTATCAGATGTCAGAGAGAGACATGGAGCAAAAAAAATGGCCCTGTGGAGATGAAATGGGAGCTCTGGGGTTCAGCACAGGGTGGAGGCACTCCTCAATATCAGAGCATCTTCCTTTCCCAGGCCATGGTTAACTTCTCCTAAGGATTCTAGCGACAGCCGAGTTCGTGTGAACTTGTGTGAGCTCCTGCACGTGGGTGTATCATGTGAGATATCAAAATGCTCTTGAGAACTACCTGAAGTAACCTTGCTCTGCTTCTAACAAAAAAGAAAAAAAAAAAACACTGCTCAGTGATTTACATTCCTTTGTAATCTGATGCAGTGATTAGAAAAATCTCTTCATTGTAGTTTTTCCCTTTCACACAGCAACCCATGACCCCTGCGCTGGGTTGGAGAGGGAAATGTCGGCTCTTCATGTGGAAATGAGTCAGGCATCCTGTGTAAACATCAGGGGAGCAGGGAGCCGACAAGGACCTGAGCAGGGGAACATGAAATGGCCTTTAATCTGATCACAAATCTCGCTTCTAGGGAGGTGAGCTCTGTGCTGCCAGGTGCCCTAGATGGTAGAGACAAGTCCCCAGCTGTGGATTGCAGGCTCAGAAGGATTAAAGGAAGGAGCTGGCAGATTATGATATTGTGCTGTTTTACTGTGGTTTAGCACAGAAGCCAGCCCTGGCACCCTCCATGAGCCCTGTTTCCCATCACCAGCCCTCTGCCCTTGCATCACCCCTTCTTCCACATCCCAGTGCTTGGAAATGGCAGGGTCAGTCTAATTTCTCAACTTTTCCTGCAGCTTCTCTGTGATGAGCTAGGACCAACTTCTCATCCCATTTAACTTGCCAATGGAGACTCAGAGAGGAATTGCAGGTTCCTTGACCTCTGAGTGCAGATCTGCTCATTCTTGAACAACCTTGAAGCTGCCACAGAGCCAGTGGGGCAGTTCCTGCCTCCAACTCAGGCCTGGCACAAACTCCCTGCAGCCCATGGAGGAGGGAGGTGGCAGGGCATAGACCAGGGAGATCAGATGGGAGGAACACTCTGGATTCCAGTAATCCCCTTTCCAAAGCACTCAGTTACTGGGAGATGGTGTCCCTTCCAAGAAACTTTAATGCCTTCAAGAACCAGAATGGGGAAAGTGAGGGGAAAAAAGGATGTAGAGAGTAGGCAATTAATAGCATGGCCCCAGGTCGTTTTTGGGATAGGAGGATGCAGACACAACCCTGAGTGGACTGTTGAGATGCTTGGTGACAAGGGAATCATGTCTCAGATTTCTGAGTCCCTCACTGAAGGAAGGGGAGTCAAGCAGGGAAGCTGCCTTGCAGGAGATGGGAGAAAAGAGAATCCCAGATTGTTTGGACAGGGCAGGATGATCATTGCTACTCATGAGCAAGGGAACACGTCAGGAGCTCACTGAGGAGGAGATTTTCAGGTTTGTCTTGAGATAATGGGTCTGCCTTTGGGGGGAGAGACACACACTCTGGGTCTGGAAATGTGCAAGTTCTGTACTCAGGCACTGCAGAGCAGAGTTTTACACAACTGTGTGTATTCACTCCAGGCTCCACCTGGGCTACTGCCCTCCAAAACACCCATTTTTCATCAACCCTCCTGCTCCCAGAGCAAAGAAGCGAGGCAGTTCCCAGCTCAAAGGCTCTGTGAGGATCTGTTAGCAGATACCCACGGAGCTCACCCTGCTGCTGCCACACGCAGGGCTCTGGGGAGGCTCTGCCTTTGGGCAGTGCCTGTGCAGCCCTGGCACAGCAGCACACACCACAGTGGGTGGTTACCTGCAGCCTGGCAGCCCGAGCAGGGTAAGGATGATCAGCCTTGCAGCCAGGCTGCTGCTGCAGGCAGCTTTGATCTTGGGTCATCTCCCCGAGCAAAGGGAAGGGAGCAGCAGCAAAGCTTCCTGCAATCCCACAGTGCCTGGCTGAGCTCTCCAGCCTGATAAGGAAAAATTGAATTTCTGTTCCCTGACCTCTGGATCAGATTCTTTCCCCTGCACTGAGCTTATTGCAGATCAATGATTTTTAAGTGCTGACATAAACACAAATATTACAGCTGGACAGTTGGTAATAGAGGCTGTTTATTACAGCAGCATTGCTCAGTAAGATACAATTATGTCCACACTTACATTGCTCCTTTCAGCTGAGGAGCTCACAGCTGCAAAGCCTCACAAGACCTTGTGATGTGAATCTAATGCTGTTGGAGAAGGCAAGAGAGCCCAGACAGGTTGAACATGAAGGCATGAAGCCATGTCTGATGGATCTACTGTCTCATATGAAACCCTTTCTAGCCCAGCCTTGTTTCTCCTGTGGGCATGACAGTTTGAAACACTCTGATCCCCCAAGTGTTCTTTTCTTCAAACCTATAGCCAGCCTGTAGTTTTATTTGTTCCAAACAGCAACCATGACAACCCATTAATGTATTCACAGAGATCCAACAGGGTCTGTGGAGCCAAGCACCATTTTAGCATCAACAACAAGGAGTTTGTGAGGTATTGCTCAGTCAAGCCATATGAAGAGGAAAAGGAATCCTTCCATTTCACATCCTACAATGCTCTTACCTTTAGGAGGAAGGTATGGGGTGCCAGCACTGCTACCTGATTTTCCCAAGTGCTTCCAGGTTCCCTGGGAACTCAATGACAAAGCTGAAAATTAGACCTCTACCTGCAGATTGATCTATACTTTTCTTTTGCTATAAAAAGAGATCCACAACCTTCAGGCATATGTAGGAAGATATTTAAAATGAAAAATGATGAGACTAGAGCAGGTACAAAAGAGATGTAAAAGCTTTTTGAAACAGCACACTCTGTTCCCCAGCCCTGTACTTAAATTGCTTTCTGGGCTGGTGTTGCTGGAGAGGGTTGGGTATCTGAAGGTCATTGCAGGTACTTGGAAAAGTGTCTGGGGGGTTGCCTCAAAATGAAAGGTTGCTTCTCTCATTTCCTCACAGACTATGGCCAAAGAGATCTGAAGATTAGAAGGCAGCTCAGCATTGCCTAGGAGCATGAGCTGAAATTATTTGAAAGTTTCAATAGTTCTCTTTTTGTTGTGATTATTTTGCAACCAGCATTTACAAAGAGCTACACAGCTCTTTGAAACCCAATTCACTGGTGCAAAGAGAAGAGTGATTAAAACAAATCCAAATACCAGATGGTTTGGGGATTCGAGAAGGTCTAAATATTCACATCTCTATTGTGAGGTGAAAACCACTTTTATTACTTGAAAATCGTTAGCAACTCGTGGACTTGGTTCTCAAGGAAGCCATGACTGCATTGCTAGTCCTTGTGTGGTGCTGTCTCTACCCCTAGAAATGAATACACCCACACACTCCAGTGTGTCACTGTCCCTTCCCCACTTTTTCCAGCTGGAAACCTCCTTGTACAGTGACCCAGGCCAGTTTTTTGTGGGTTGATTTCTGACTGTGTACAGACGTGTTCCCAAAATGCTGGGTGAGGGGACAAGGATGCTGGAGAAGCCATTGAGAGAAGAGACTAGGACCTCGGGATTTTTGTATTAAAAAAAAAAAAAAAAAGATAACTTTTTATCTTATCTGTTTCCTGTGTTAGAGCACAAGTTTCACCAGTATAGGAGAACCTTCCCCATGTCACGCTTTCTGTGGGAATAACAGAGCAATTGTCAGTCACACAAGGCTTGTCAATCTGGCCCATTTCACCAAGACTAAATTTGTTTTGCAATGTGAATAAATTAAGACGGAACTGAAAAATTCCCGTACGAGGATTAATTAATCATTTGGAGAGACCCATGGGCTCCCAGGGCTCCACCACTGGGCTCTTGGAGCATCATCAGTGTGTTCTGAAAGACAGCCAATAAGCAGGATCTGATTCACTGCCCGAATTAATCTATATGAATGGCTGTGGGATCCATGTGAAAGCAGCATTGAGAATTGGCCTATAAAAAGGCAGCCCAATTTTTAGAGGAAGCTCATTTGGGAAATGAATGAGGACTTTACAATCTCCTTCAGCCATAAAAAACCATACACATCTCACACTGCTGCTTGCCTATTTTAATTAAACCAATAATTAAATTTTAATGAAATGAAGGTTTTACTGAAAAAGAGACAGCAGTGATTGACGAGTTTTTGGTTGGAGGAGGGAGGTGAAGTGGATATATCAAGCCACAGGGCTCCCCTCCCCTAACAAATTTTGGAGGAAATACATGGAGAACTAGATTCCCATAATGAGCTGAACAAGAAACATTTATGATAATGAAGCTGTGAGGCAGTTTGTGTCCTGTGGCTCTCCCTGGCTCTGTGTTTGTTTCCCCACTTCCACCAGCATAAGCCTGAATTCACAAGGTTTTGCCTTCCAGCTGAGAGCCCAGGTCTGTATCAATGCCAGCACTGTCCCCACAGCAGCCTGCAGGGACACGTCCTGGAATAATCAACCCTTGGCTCCACATTATGTTGAGAAAGGTGGAGGTATGAACCTTTGTGGCCACTCTTAATTGGAGCTGGTCTCTGAGGCAAATTTTCATTAGAAATGAGTCAAAACCCTCATGATTTCACTGAGCCTGTCTCCAGAACAAGGCAGATGCACACAGGAGCTTGCTGGGACAAACCAAGGGCTCGCCAAATGCTGCCCAAAGGACAAAAGGGTGCAGATGTTCAAATGAACATTCAGGCATCAGTAATAAGCTCTGCCTGCTTGAAACACTGACAAATGTGCACCTGGCCACAGCCTCTTCAACTTTGAGGAGAAAAATGCAACAGTTGAACAGATTACAACATTTTTTCCCTTCCATCCTGGATACTACTGCTTTGAGTTTTCCTGTGGTGGCACTGGGGGCAATGTGACCTGTACCATCCCCCTGCCTCTGCCACCAATGCTGGATGTGTCCTTGAGAGACCCTTCTTTGGCTTTGCAAAGTGCAACCTGGAAAAAAAAAATTGTCTCACTCTCCAAGAGAGGGTTGTGAGGCTTGATGGATTAATATTTGCTGCATTTTGCACGTGTCAAGAGCTATTGCTAGGCACACCAGGGAATGTACCGGGCACATCCACAGCTAAAAGGATGAGCTGCCACAGCTTGAACAAGAGGAGCAGCCTGGGGTTTGTTAGCAATTGTGTCATGTTCATAGCAACCACCACAGGTCTGAGCAGGATGGACCATGGACATACCAGCACTGGTGGGTCACATTATTGAGCTGTTTGGAGATTATGTGAAAATGGCATTGAACGATTATTATTCTAACAGCTGTTCTTTAATTTAGTTTCATTTGGAAACATGATTGAGAAAATCCTTCCCTTTCTGATTTCGTTCCCTTGCCCTAAAAACTTACAAGCTCATTGGCCTTTTTCAAAATGAGTTTTACAGAGAAGCAGAAATCCCAGTGATAATGTATTTCCTAGGATTTTAGGAAAAAAAAAAATGTCTGGGTATAGGTCAGACATGTGTGATGTACCACTGGTGAAGAGAAGGCTTTTCTAGTACACTCTGGAGGCTCTGTGGACTGGGAAAGTGTGGAAAAGATTGCCCCAAGCACTTGAGTTGGAAAGCCTGTGCTCTCAGCCACAGCTGGTCAGCTGTGAAACTGCATTCACTAAGAAGCCCAGCTTCAGTAACTCTATTGCTTCCAGAAATAGCTTTTGCCCAGGATGATTTCCACAGGGTCTGCACTTTGACAAGAAGACTCTTCTGAAAATGTACCAAACCATCTTCTTCAGCAGGTCTGCAGGGAGGCAGAGTAGGGAAAAAGCCTCCAGGATGGGGAGAGGAAGCAGAAGCTGGAACCAGAGACAGGATCTGTGGGTATGGTATGGCCTGTAGTGGTGTGTGTTCTCACTGGGTTCATGGATGTGGGAAACTGGGCCAGCTTTGCTGAACCTCTTCCTTCCTGGAGTGTTTGCACAAAGCCACTGCTCTGCACACTCAAAGGGCTGAGATTGTAAATAGATATTTCTGAGGAAAGTTAGAAAGACCTAATCTCCTAAGAGATCCTCTTGGGTGCTTCCAGAGCCAAGTTTCTGGGAACCCTGCCTGCTTTCAATCAGTCAAAGCAAAATGTAGACAAATGCTTTCCCTTAGTCTTACAGCTTCTCTGTCTCTGAGATGACTTCTTTCCCCATAGTATAAATTTCTCTGCATTTTAAATTTTGCTGTGTTCTGTATTCCTGCAGAGAACTGTTCATCATTCAGGATGAAGATGGTTTTTAATGATGAAGTATTGCAAATAATGAGCCATCCTCAGTTCCAACTGTGTTTCTCATGATGACAGCTCCTTCCAAGGCCTCCATAGCACTGATAAATTTATTAGGTCATAAACCATTATTCAAATTCAGTCTTAGCCAAATCTCAGGGTATGTACTGTGACTGCTCCAGATTTGGAAAGTTCACCTCCAGATTTCGCCAGTTTTGATGGACCCAGGGGAAACAGGATAGGGATTCTCCCATCATCACTGTTTTTGTCATGCACATATGACTGATATTCATCACATGTCAAAGCAAAACAAGAGGGAGAACAAGCTACTACAAAAACTGTGGTGGAGAGCCCTTTTTGGAGTTATTTTTCTAAATCTCAATATGGTTACACCTAAACCAGGCCAACTTTCCATGTTCTACTTCATTTGCCGGGCTCATTAAACTGCTACCGTGGGATTGCTTATTTGGGTTGAGTTCTCTCTTTTTTCTTTGTTTATTACCCTTTCAGAGCCACCTTTTTTCCTGGCACCTTTGCATATTGTGTGTGTCAGAGATGCTAAATGTGGGACAAACAGAAAAGACAGATATAACACAATTTGTTCTGCTAATTGGAGAGCTTTGTCTAGTGCTGCATCTGGCTGATGTAAAGTCCACTTCCTTAAACATTCAACAAACCAGATTCTACCTCTTCCTGCATGTGTCTGTGCTCAGTTTTGCAATGGGAGTGCCAGGTGCTTTTAAATTAGAACAGAGACATTTTTAGCAGAAAAACAATGACACAAGAGGCAAAGAAAGACTGTGAAGGTAGGGGAAAAGAGTCTTCTTTTTATAAGCAATAGAAAAGCTTGATATAGTTATGTCTGTGGGAAAAGATGTTTTTGTCCAGCAGAAACATTTACTGAGCATCAGGATAAAGAGGGCTTTGCCTTGTACTGCTGCCCGGGGATCTGCCAAAGAGGATTAAAGCACCAAAGCTCTTAATTTAAGTATTTTTCTATAATTTCATCCTCCTCTTTTGCTTCTTGAGTACATCTTTACTGTTATCATTCAACACAGGGGTGGCATTATGGGCTGTTTGGCCAGGGGTGGGACAGGGAGCCCCATGCTGTGAGGGCTCTATCAGCAGCCAGGAGAGCAGCAGCCCAGCAAGGGCTCTGCCTGCCTCAGGCTCACAGGCTCACAGGTGTCTCCTCTGCCAGGGCACTGGCTGCAATCAGCAGCTCCGTGGGTAGATGTGACTGGAGCACACTTGCAGCATTCAGGAAAAGGGCAGGTATTTTCCACCTGCTGTATCTGAGGCGTTGAAGGACACAGCAAGCTGTTCCATAGGGAAAAATCTGTAAATATCTGGGAATATCTCACAGCAGTCAAGTGATTGAATACACCTTTCTCAAGGTGAGATGTGCATGTGTATTTAAGATATGACTGGCTTTTCATAGAGTCATAAAATTGTAGAAGGGACCTTAAAGATCATCCCATCTTGTCGCAATAGGACACAAAAGGACAAGGCAGGGACAAGGTCCGAGGTCAGCAGGAATGCTCTCCTTTTTTAAAACTTTGATTCCAGCTTATATATAACTGTACAGAAGGACAAGAGATTGGTCAAAGGTGTTGCCACCTCTTCAATCTGTTGATGAACATCACCATCACTGAAGAGACTCCTCCTAGAGGAGAAAATATGAAAACATTTATCTGTTTACAAGAGAAAGTGTGAGAATCTAACTCCAAGTTTTATAAACATCAAGAGGCAAAACCAAAACATAGAAGGCAAAGTAAAAACATGAAAAACCAAGGGTGACACCATCCCACCCCCTGCCATGGGCAGGAACACCTTCCATTAGAGCAGGCTGCTCAAAGCCCTGTCTGACCCAGCCTTGAGCACTTCCAGGGATGGGGCAGCCACAGCTGCTCTGGCAAACTGTGCCAGAGTCTCAGCACCCTCACAGGGAAGAATTTCACCCTTATATCCAGTCTAACCCCACCCTTTTCCAGTTTACAGCCATTACTTGTTGTCCTTTCCTTATGAGCTCCTGTCAAAACCCCTTCCCCAGGCCATGCCACTGGGCAGTGACAAAGTGGAATGCAGGTTGGATGGGGATGTTCCCAGAGAAACAAAGCTCTGACTAAGCCTTCCCCTGGTGCTCTGCACAGTCCCAGCCCTCCCATTAAACCAGTAACTCCAGCAGTTTCCAGTGGTTTTGACCCAGATGATGTTATCTTCACATCCAGTGGCTACAGGAGCCTCGAGTCACTTCCAGCAGAATGTGAAAATCAATTTCACTGTCACGACTTGTGTTTTCATTTTGATTTTAACCCTTTTCCTTGTGTAGAAGAGTAAATTATTTCCAGCGTGGGGCAGCAACATGACATTATTCAGAGGGGTAAGCATCTGCCTAGTCATTCACAAATGGAACATCATTAGTCCTCCACATTCAAATATATTAAATTTGTTTTGGCAATCACTTACGATAAGCATTGTGCTTAAATGAAAGAGAACGAAAATGAAGGGTTTGTTAGAGAGAAAAGCATCCAAATAGAAAAAGCAATATCCCTTTATTAAAATGTATATATTTCTTGGCTACACATAATTTTGACAGGGGAAGTCTATCCTCTATTTAATATAAATGAAATATGGTCAGTTAACTGGGTATTTTACACAGTGATATTTCAATTGCATTTCATAAAATGCAGGCTGGCTTCAGAATGAATAATTTATCCAATTAGATTTTTTTCTTTCCATTTTTAATAGAACCTGGCCATTCTCTTATCTACCTCACTGGTTTAAAAATTGAAACAATCCTATTAGAAATCAGGTGTGCAATGTGAGTGCAAAAGTAGTGTCAATATTTTGAGAACGAGGAGGAAAATATCCTCAGGTTAATCGCAGGTTTCCAAGCTGATTTTGGTATTTGGACTTAATTTAATGCTAATGAATTCTGCTTTGGAAGTGACAGAATAAGTTGAAAAGTGATAACAGAGTAAATTGTTGTTTAAATATATCTCTTTGTTTGGCTTTTCTACTTTTAATAAATATCAAACTAATAACACTTTGGTTGCAGATACCTGGCAGAGGATTTCTGTCTTCCTCTCATCAATTTCCAGATTATCTCACTCAGGAAATTTCTGACCTTATATTACTCTAACGCAATGCTCTACCTGAAAAAAAAAAAAAAAAAAAGCTTCTGGATGAAGTCTCACCAATTTTATAGCTGTAGGTTCCCATCTCCATGAGGAAAACTTCAAGCCTTTACAGGTAGGAAAAACATCGGTTTAGTCACTGGAACAAGTTTCTGTGCTTAATGTATTACTTAATGTCAGCTGATCCGTGGTAATAGTTTCTGCATATGCTCATAAAATGTGAAATAATTGGACTGAGTGCTCTTTTAATGTAGCTAAAACGATCCTGAATTACCTTCCCTTTGCTATGGGCTAAATGTATGTACACATATTTACAGGAGATCAGATGACATCTCTGGCTTGTTTGTGTGTCTGAGCCCTGGAGCACAAGGAAAGGAAATGACTGGTCTGAGTGTGCAGCACCTGCAGAGAGCTCGGAGGTCCTGCCTTTGTGTTTCTAATCCCCTCTGTCCTCCCCACAAGAACATTGGCACTAGCAGGGAAGCTGGAGATAGGAGTTTAATTTTCATTTTGTTTAAAGATCACATAATCCTGAAGGCACGGGGGAAACAACAATGCCATCAATATAAACTAACAAGCTAATTTCCAAACTGAGTTTGCATTGTAATATGAATAGGAGGGAGAACATGAGTGCTTTAATTCTGGCATTTAGCTTTGTGTAGGTTTCCTAATTCATTCAGCCTTTGTGTGTTGAGGTGGGGGCCCTCCTATTCTTAGAAAGCAACAACATTGGAAATTCAACAAATTCTGGAGGAAATGGCTTGGGAATGGTGAATAATTAGAAGTGTCCATGATTTATAGCTTAAAATTTGGTTTCAAGGGGGTTTTGCTGTACACTATACATCAATGTAAACATCACTGTCACTGCTGAGGTCTTTCAGGAGTGTTTTATTCTTTAATCACTCTTCTCAATTGTCTCTTTTTTTCAAATCAAATGCAAGCTCCAGAGGTTTCTGTGTACAATATTTTCTTTTACTCTCTCAGTACAGCCAGGCTAAATATGGCCAAATTTTAAGGAACTTAAGAGATTTTCCACCACCTCCAGGCTTTGATGTTGGTGTCCCTTTCCTCTTGGGCTGGCATATTTGCAGTGAAGTTTTTGCAATTATTTCTAAAGCTCACAGAGAGAGAAAGAACCAGACCACCAGTGAGTTAGAGAATCTGTTACAGAATCCTATAACAGAGGCCAAAGTTGTGGTTTTGGTGAGGGATCAGGGCTTCCAGGCTGCCTGCAGCCACTGCCTGCTTACATCCATCAGCTCTTGCTGCCTTCTGAAAATCCACACAGCAGGAATTAATAGCTCCACACAGCTCTGCTGACAGGTACAATTGTCACAAGAAAGAGAAGGAAGCGACAGTGTGGAAGAGCTCCTTTAAACAGCTTCTAATTAGCTCTGAAGTAGTTTCATGTCACTGTAATAATTTGCAGAAGAGAGATGTGTTGGCACTGCTCACAAACCCAGTACCCACCTTCCTCCCACCCCAGCACTGCCTGCATTGCCTTGGTTCTCTCCCCCCACTTATTTGTGACCTCTTATCAGGTTTTATTGAATCCTGCAGATGGGAAAGAACCCCCAAAGGTGTACTGGGCTTGTGTGGCAAAGTTTTGGTGGTGGGAGGATACAGGAAATTACTTCTGTGGGAAGCTGCCAGAAGCTTACCCAAATTGGCCAAAATTTCAGCATTCTAATGTCTGAACACCAGCTTTATATCTAAAATACAGTATTTCATGAAGCATGAGAGATTTATTTTTTGAATTGAAATAAAAGATGTTTTTAAGAAAATTAAAATCTTTAAACCTGGATTATCATAGGAAAGGAAATTTCTTGTCTTATTCTGCCTAGCTGTGTGAAGAGTACCTTGTCCATCAATGAATGGTCTTCACAGCAGTCTCTCTGAAGGGACTGATGTGTCTCCATAGTTATGACAAAGGCATTTTAATCTGTTTCATTTTATAACCTGGTAGTGACATCCTGGGACCCTGCTGGCACACACAGAAACTGAGGAATGTCATGCTTGTGCCATTTGTTCACACATTGCTGGGATGAGTTGAGGAGGATTAGTCTTACCATTTGCATAAAGCACTTATCAATGAAGGTTCATCATGTGAAAATGGTCCTTGGCCAAGACTGGAGCATTTTATTCTTCATTTGACTGCTTCTTAGAAGATTAGGATTTTATACTGACATCAGCAAAGGAAAGTGTGTGCACATTGAGTGCCTGGTATATCTCTGTGTGCCACTGAGCTCTGCAAGCATCTGCCTTGTGCCCAGAGACCCAGGTTTGTGTTACTGCTCCAATAATCCTTAGTCATTCCTTCAAAAAGGGCAAACAAAAAAGAACCACCACACAATAAAGTTATTCTAGAGGTAAAAGCCTGAAATTAGTGCTCCCAAAATGGAAAGACAAGAGTTAACATTTGTCTTCTTCATATCCAGTAATTATCTCCACTGACAGCCTTCTGACATCCTGGAGTGATGTCTCTCAGGACCAAAAATGCCATTCTGGTGTCGAGAAAGCTGAAAAACCCCCAAAAAACCTGTTGTGGGACTAATTGACCTTTTCACATCGAAAATATTTTGCTGGAAAATCCTCATCTAACCCTCCGCTCGATTTCTTTATCTGCTCCTTCTTGTTTACCGAGCCCTTTGATACGACTCGGCTGGAGCTAAAAGTGGACTCCGTGCCCTCCTAGGAATTCAAGCTACAACTACAACTGTACTACAGCGTGTCTTGTGCACCAGGGACTGAACCAGGCTGCCTTGCTGTGCTTATAGACAGCTCTAGGTGCTTGTGGGTCACTGCGGGGGCCAAACTCTCCCCCAAGACAAACCTTGAGGAGGTGGCTTTTCTCCCTGTGCAGCCCTGAGATGCCGCTCTGCGGTCACTCCCTGCCCCTCTGCGGTCACTCCCTGCCCCGCAGGGCACTGCCTTGTGGCCACAGCAGCTGCCACTTGGGACAATCATCGGGCTTGGAAGCCAAAAACCCTCCCGAGCCCTGCTCCACCTGTCCCTCATGCCGGGTGTATCTTCCGTTCGTTGTCAGCGCTCGTTAAGACCGAGGGCATCTCTCCCGCTCGCTTTGCCTTCTCCGTGTCTCGGGTTTCACTGGAACGGAGTCAAACGGAGACGAGTCCACGCAGGGTCTGGAACGGATCAGCAGGTCAGCTGGGAATGCCTGTCAGGCAGCCAGCGCTGCTCCCTCCCTTCTCCCTGGCTTTCTTTTGAGGTTTGTAGCTCTTCTGCTTTCTTGTTGCTATTGCCACCCTCCCCACACTCCCCCTACCACACATCAAGCACCCAGACCTTTCCTGGGCACTTTACTTAATCCCCGGGATTCTTTATATAGGAATTAATCTTCTTGTCACAGTGGGAGAGCTGGGAGGGACGGGGGTACATTTATCTCTCCTGCTGAGGTCTAGAGTTGCATTGCTGTGATTATTGGTGGTAGCAGTGTGCGTGTGGCTGGGGATCTGTGTTTAGTTCTTCGTTTCTTGAACGACGCAGGGGCAGCAGCAAGGCAAGTTGGCAGCTTGGCTTTCGAGCTGCTTTGTGTCTGCTGCTACAAGGAGGGAGTGTGAGTGGGGAGCAGCATGGCAGAACAAGAAGCCAGTGGCTTGCAAGTCCTTCTCTCCACCCTCCAGGTAAGAACAGCTTGAACTAACAAGAGAGGTGCTTGGGCTTGTTTTCCTCTTTAACTCCCCATCAGTGCTCTGTTGGGCTGAGGCTGTTGGTACGAGCTCCTGGCTGGCTTGGCTCTAAAAGCATCTGCATGCAGGAGCCCTGACCTGCACCTCCCAGCCTGTCTGAATTGAACTTTCACTGCTCAGTGGTGAGTGCTGGCCATCACTGCCATGCATCCATCTCTGGGCCCCTGTGAGGGCAGGGGCTCCGCTGCCGAGGTCTGGCTGTGTTCAGCAGGGGAGCAGGGAGGTGTGAGGCATGGGCTGCTGTGAAATGAATGGGACCTGACAGTGCTGTCAGTCTGAGCTCAGTGTGTCTGAGGGCTGGGAGGCACGAGTAAACAGATCTGCCTGTGAGGAGCAAGTGCCTCCCTGTCAAATTGTCTGCACAGGACCCTTGAGCACTCCAAGGAAGTGACAAAAACTCTTGAGATCGGTGAGGTGCTGATGTTGGGTGTGCTCCATGAATGGTCCCAAGGAGCAGAGGGAAGTGTCCCACTCCAGGATCATGCTTGATGGACAAGCTTGGCCTTGGGATGAGGGAGAGGCATCTCTGGCTCTGTTTTCCCTCTGCAAGGATGGCAGTAGAAGATGCCCAGGCTGTGGCATGAGCTGCCCTGTGAAATAGGGAATGCATTCTGGGAAGGAACCTGTGCTTTTATAAGCTTGGTTTTGTCATGAGGGATGGGTGGGAACTGCTTTGTCGAGACAATCTACTTACATATAAAGCAGCTTTTAGGCAGTCATGGTGAAATGCCACTGTGTGCACTCCTCAGGTGCCCTGAGCCCTTGTGTGCAGCTGTGCTGGGGCAGAGCCCTGTGGGGACAGGAGTTCCACAGCTGAGGCAGCAGCATCCTCTGCCTGCTACATGTGCCATCCAAGCCTCACACATTGCAAACTCAGAAAATGAGGGAGAGGAAAAATAAAACAGACTGACCCACCTGGGTCAGCCCAAGGGTTGATGTGTCTCAGGAGGTCTCTGTGTCTCAGGAGGTCTCTGTGACCAGCCACAAGCATACAGAGGAGGTTACAAAACCTGATGATAGCAATTGGCTTTGAAACTGCAGTTGTGGGGGGCTGATCAACCTTGACATATTTATCCAAGCTTATGTAACTGTCAACAACTTTGACTTCTCATATCAAATACTGGCTTGCCCTCTGTAGCCCCTTGTGTCAGTGAGCTCTGCAGGTAAACTGGCATGCTGAAGAAAATTAGCCTGCTGTCCTTTTATGTTTTGGCAGTGTAACTTGTTTGCAAGTTGTTACAGCTTCTTTAATTCATATTTTGTAGTAGATCATGTTGGTGCTATAGTCTTCTCCCTCTTTCTTTGGATAATTTGGAGCTGAGTGCACATCTGCTTTTTCTTATGGTCTCTAACATAACAGTCCTGGTGTTCTCTGCATAATCAGGGCACATAATTGGACAAGACCTAGATCTAAATTGGAACCTATAGTTTAAAATCACATATGCAGATCATTGACAAAACTACATGGAGGGCTAAACTAGAAATGGTTAGGAACACTGTAGACATGGTATTGGCAAAACCACAAGGTAACAAGCCGAGCATTCATCCCCAGCGTTACAAAATCCCACCTTGGTACAACACCTTTATATCCAAAAATTCTATGTTCACTTGGAGGATATCAAATATCTTTCTTGTAATATCTTCAATTTGATGCAGAAGCTTCAGTGCTGAAGGGCGGAAAGTAAGGGGTTGATGACAATTACATGTTCTGATTCACCTCTTTCCCTTACCTTCAGCCAAAAAATTAGCAGCATAACTGTTATACCATCAACCATCTCTGCTAAAAAATCAGGTGATAAAAAAGTCCTTTATTTGACACAGTTGGAAAGTATTGGCCTGGGAAATAATAACTTTGCTTGATGTTTGCCTTTGCTGATAACATCTCTCCACACTTTGTTATTTTCTGCAACAGCTGTCCAAAACATGGTTGCTTTGTTTTTGTGACCTGCTGGATTGTCAGTGCTGGTTCATATTCTTTTATTGGGCATGAAGAACATATCTGCTGCTTACAGCGGGCTATTCTGCAGGGTATTACTGAGTATTTTCCATTTCTGTTAGCACATAATATTGCTTTGAATGCAGAAAGCTTTCAGGTGAAGAATGAGAGAACATTCAGCCAGTCTTTATAAACTCAGAATAAATATATATTTTCCCATCATTCACTCACACAGGGCTAAATTTCTACTTCCCTTCCAAGCACTGGCACAGATTTTTTTTCTCAGCTGGAGGAATGTCCAGACCTGAGATAGGGTCTATCACCCTCTGCTGAGGGAGGAATCTCCCCCATCTGTTTGTGGCAGAGACACTTTCACTCCTAGACTCACAGCCTGGCTTTGGTAAGGGCAGCATCAAGCAGAACAAATCCAGAACGCTACACACTTTGTAACCGAATGACTGCTCTAGTCACGGAAAGAAACACATTTTTTGAGTTCTTCAGAATTATTCCCAGTGCTCTGAAGGAGCGTGATCCTCCAAAGACAGCTCAAACCCCTGGAAGTGCAACGTGCTACGGATGTTCTGCAGAGTGACAAGGTGAATAGCAAAAACTCCTTTCAAAGCGCAGCTGCATTTTGTCACCAAAATGTCACTGCAGGGAAGACGTGACATTTCAGATCTCTAGGTAAAAAGTGCTTCACTGCTTACAACGTTCGGCTTTAAAAGTGTGAAATTCAGATTTAAGAACACCCTCTCCCCATCTCACAGGTTTTGTATGGCAGAGCCAAGCTCTGAGGATTTTACTGTCATTTCTCATTTTCTTTCTAACCCTGCTAACTTCTTCTTTGCACTCTCTTCTTGACTCTCCCTCTCCAGTGTGACCCTACGATTGTCACCTCTCATCCCTCTGGCTTGGGTAGTGTTACCTGTTTCTGTTCCCCTTTCTCACTGCGTGACATTGAGCTCCTCAGCCCAACCCAGCCCCACTCTGTTTTTCATACATGGACAATGCAGACCCTCAATCAAGGCTGGGCTGGTTGCCACTCTCACCCTGATCCCCCCTGGATCATGGCAGAATTAAACACCCTCCCCATGTATGGTTTTTGACCAGGCAAAAAAGTCTGACATGCCATTTTAGGGCAGCCTCCTCAGTGCAAAATCCCAAGAGGTTTGGGATTAGATCTCTTGGTTATTTTAATGCCAGGAGGAGGTATCTGGGTGTTAGTTAAAAACAGCTGGTACTTGCTAAGAAGAGCAATAGAAAACTGGAGCCAACATCTTGCCTTGTGACCCAGACTATCGAGTCCCTTGAGACTAGAGTATTTTAGTTCCTCCTCCTTGTTGCCCTGGCCTTCATCTCACCCCACCATTTAGACAAATAAGAAGCATTTTGATTCTTCCCTTTCCTTCTCCCTGCTCCCCTCCTCACTGCCCATGCCTTGGTTACCCCCAGAACATCTTATTCCGTGGCAGGATACATCGTGTTGCCTGAGGAGTCCCAGATTTCCTGTTGGCTCTCAGTGTGGTTTTCACATGTTTCCCCAAGCCACAGTCCATGTTCACATATTCTGCAAAGCTGGCAGCCCCTGGGGCCGTTGGCAGATCTTTGGCTCCAACTGTGTCTTGCTGTGTTGGACTTCACAGCTTCCCAAATGCTGTGGTTTGACAGGGAGAAGATGCAAATCTTACCTATCGGTGGCGGATGTTGTTTTTGCAGCGGGGTTTATCTGTGAGTGGCCGCAGTGTCCAGCAGAACAGACACAGGATCTGCTGTTTGCTAACTTGGAGCTCTCAGCTCTTTGTGCTGCCCCTTCCTGCTGGCTGGCTGACAAGGCAGAGCTATTGTTATCCTAAGGACAAGTGGGAAGGTATCTGTGCTGCTCCAGTGACAATGAATAGAAATGCGTTTTGCAAAATGTTTTTATCTCCTCTGCATCCTTGCACTTACTCTGTCAGCAGAGCTGCTGAGATCCCTGGCTTTGGGATAAATAGATGCAAAAAATCCTGGGAATTGCTCAGGTGGCCACTCATTTGGGTTGGGGATAGAGGAGCTCAAAGTTTGGATCTGTGTTGTTGGGAGGCAGCCTGGCAGGCCAGGTTTAGTGGAACGGCCTTAGAGGGAACAAAAATCAACTCAAAACCAGATGGCCATTTTTATGTGGTTCATTAACTGAATTTTACTGATATTGTTGTACTTAAAGTGAGCAGCAGTGGACTTATTCCTGCTATTCCTTATAAAAACTGTTTTAGCTTTGGAACAGCAGAAGTGCAGTTAGGACAGGGAAACACTTGTAGGGTTCAAGGAGAAATGGTGGGTGTGACTTTTTCATGTCTCTACTCCAATGGCACTCCAGGGCTGCATGAGCCTGGTTTTGGCTTTAGCATTGAAGAAAAGGCATAATCCTCCATAAACAATCTTACAGAGGTAGTGCAGGTCCCCACCTCAGCTTTCAGGGTCGCTGCTTTTCCTTCCCACCTCCACTGTCAATTCCTCCCTGTCCAAGGAGAGCCTGAAGGTAACCCAGAGCTTTTCCCTACAACCCTTGGCTCACCAGCATGGGACACTGCTAAGTAATGAAGAGGAAAGGAGGCCAGCATCCATACATTAATCCCAAATTCCTGCCAAGCCACAGAATAAATACTGAGGTTTGTTACTCCCATGGACCAGCACAGAGCACTAAAAACCCTCAGGGGAAGCTGTGACAGGTCTTGGACTCTGCTGAAATCCTTTCACTGACTGAGCTGGGACCAGAATGGCTCTCTGTCCCTGGGCTGGCCACAGCTGTTTCTCTGAGTGCACTGCCAGCTCTTCTGAAAATATCTCCAGATGGGCTATCCAGAATTTTCTGTGGCTGAATTAATGAGGATTCAGGACCTCGGGGTGCAAAATGTACCCACAGACCAAAGGGAGCAGCAGCAGTGATGGCTGAGCTGAGCACAAGAGTGTCACAGTCTGAGCCTCAGCAGAGCTTTCTGTGTCAGACAAGGAAAAAAGTGAATTCTGTTGTCCCTCATCCTTGTCTAGGATGGTTTTTGCTTTGAGGACAAATGAGATTGTGTCATGAATGGTCGAGCAGAGCCCTTTCTCCCTTCCTTCAGCAATGCAAATGTGACAGGATAGCCATGTTGCTGGGTCAGTTGGGTGCTAGTCTGGAAAAATGGATTATAAACCTCTGCTTCTGAGTTAATAATGTGTAACATGGCAAATAATCCCACCATGCCTCACATCAGTGTTTGAAAAACCAGGTGATGAACATTGGGGAAAAAAAAAAGGCACTGAAGTTCTAGTGACAACACAGTAAAAAAAAAAAAAAAAAAAAAAAGAGAAGCAAATTAATAATTTGTTATTGTGCAGGGCTTGGATCCTGCAAAATAAATAATGCACAGAACCACATGCTAAATGATGAGGACAAAATGCTGCATGGGGTGATTTTCCAGGCAACAGGCACTGCTCATCCTGAAGCAGAGGTTTTGTGAAATAAAACGAGTTGTCATGTGGAAATTAAAAAATGCAGTTACTCCAGGGGACCAAATGAAATATCAGGAATGTTTTAAAACTGGTGCTTTTTAGCTGTTGAGGGGCTGACTTTATGCTTATGGCCAAGCTGTTTAACTTAGACTATTTGGATGTGATATAATGGCACATTATGCCATGTCATGCAACTCAGTATTGTGTATTTTGGTATAGCATTATAAACACACACAAAAAAATAATAGAATAAAACCACATTATGGAAGGAGGTATATGGATTTGTTTAAACTACTTATCTTTCACATACAGTATGCAAATATATTTAAAAACATCTGTGTATCTATTTGTAAGTCGAGGATAATTATTGGTAGTTATCTAGCCTCCCTAGCTGTTTTGTATGCCTACAGATGTATTTATACATTACATCAATATTTTTATGACAATGGAAAATTTCCACCCTCTCTTTTTCTCAGGTTTCAGTAATTTCCCTCTTTGAAATATAAGAAGATATGTTTTCATACAGAGAGGTGTTTGCCTGAATAGGTCTTGCTAGTGTTTCTTTGTGTAGCATAATCTTATTTTCAGTATATTATGCTGCATTTGTTGTGATGTCTAGACACATTTTTCTGTCCAATGCATTGGTCCAGTCCTCTTGGTTTTTATCTATAATAGGAAAAAATGTCTGTAGTAGAAAATGTGTTCATGGACATTTTGAATGAAAGTTTATTATATTATGTTCAGCAAAGCGCCCACAAAAAGTTGCTTCTATTGAAAAACATATGGGCTGATAATGGTTGGCTCCAGCAGTGTCTGCTGGCACCAGCAGAGATCTTACTGATGTGTGTTAACAGAAAGAAAATAATTTCATACACATAGTGGGAGTTTAGAAGATGGGGAGGGATTTTTGTGTTGCTTGGTCTGGGGTAGCAGGGTTGGGAACTGCTCTTGGAGCTGTTGCTATCACAGACACGCTGCCTCTGTGTGATCACTGCTGTTTGTGCCAGCATAGATAACACAACTGGTGCCATCATGACTCTTGCAATGAAATCTGGGGGGGATTTAAGCCTCTGGAAGTGCAGGTAAGAGCCCCTCTTTCCTCCAGGAGCAGTCAGTGGGAGTGCAGAACAGAGTTAGCTAGTAGCTCCTGGTGGAACAGGTGATCCTGGGCAGAGGTGTCCCTTTCCTGTGCCTGTCAGGGTTGGTGTGTGCACACCTGGGACCCTCTGAGCATCCCAAATCCATGCACATCCTATGTGCCCACACGCGTCCCTGGGCTCTGCCAGACCCTGCTCCCGTGACTCCGCTGTTCCTACCAGACCAGCATGGAAAATAATTCCCTCCTGCCTTCCCCCGTTCTTTTAATAAGCTCTTGTCTCAGGGACAGTCTATTTGCACCTGTTTGCCCACAGGGCCCGATGGGCCCGAGGGCAGAGGCGCTGATCCATCCCTGGAATTGCCGCAGGGAAGGATGGGGAGCTGTGATTCCCGGGCTGACTGCGGTCCCCAGGGAACTGTGAGGTCAGAATGCCCCCGGGAATTGATGAGATGTTCTGTGAGAGAGAGGAACAACCTTCTCCAAGGAGGCCAGGGGCAGTGGCTCACCAGGCAGGCTCCCTCCTCCCCTGGACAAAGGCAGGAGCTGCAGGAGGTGAGCAGTGAGTGTCAGGGGCCAGCAATGTGGTGAGTTCTTGCACACCTGCATTGTCCAGCACAGTTCACACTGGTGCCTGCAATCCTGCAAGCTTTGTGTGCCACAGAGAGCGTTACTGCTGCTTCACAAGAGACAGTTTGTTCCAGAAAATATAGTTTAATTTAAAGTGGCTAAGAAGCAAGAACAGGAATCCAAATCAATAAAATTTTTGTAGACATTTTCTGTTATTAAAAATCTGTGTCTATTCCCCTGATTGTTTCATTTTATGAGAAGTTGACCTAAACATAATCTAGGTGGATTCTTTGGGTGGAGATTCAAACCCTTTTCCTTTTCATACAGGCAAAACAATTTATCTTAGTAGAGTTTTGGGAAGGAAAGTCTAGTGCAATGAAGATCATCTCTTAAAATAAGGGAAACTTGGTCATTCTCCTCTAGAGGCTGATGGAGACAGACTTCATTCATATCCATGACTTAGTATTTCCTTTTGATCTGTGTGCTGTTATGACTTTTGTTTTACTGAGTGGAGACTGACCACACCATACAGAAACCAAGAATTCATCATTGATTTCATAAGATGTCTTCTAGAAGAGAGGACAAAGATAACATGGTAGAGAGTCTTCTGCCTGCAGGCACTACTAAGGTACAAAAAAGAGAATTAGTGTTTTAGACCAGCTATTGATTAATAGAATAACATTTGCTTGATAAGAAATTACATGGGCAAAGCTAAATCTCCTTCCCTTTGGGGGTTTAGAGAACAAGGATGGGTTTTTCTTCTCATGGTCTCTTCTTGTGGAATAACACAGCCTTATTTTCAAAAGGTGGTGTAGGTTGAGGTGGAATTAATGAGAACTGCAAAGCTTTCATGATGATTCTTATTAGAAAATTGAGTAATTCTGACACAAAAGTCCTGTGGGAGAAATAACTACTCTACCAAAGAAATCATGCCTTTTTTCCCCCCTGCCTTTCAACAAGGGATGCTTTGAAACCAAAACATATGGGGTTTTTTTCTGACGTGGAAACACCATTGTGTTTTGCTGCAACCAACTTCTGAGAAGCCTTTTATGCACATTAATTTTTGGTGTAACTTACAGGCAAAGGCTTTCCCACTGGGCCTAATGGGAATTTGATCCCTGTAGTAAACTGAGACAGACTCTTCTCCCCATGGCCCATCAGCTCAGTGCACTGTCTGGTACCCATTCCTTTCCTTTCAAAGGAGGGAATGATGCTGTACTGATGGATAAAGCAGGATTGCTGGGCTTTATTTCAGAACTGTTACAAACCCCATCAAACTCATTCAATGTTTGTGCCTTCTGCTTTCTTCATTTGGATAATAGATGGAGATAAGGTTCATCTGTCAAGTTAGGGCAAAGGGGACCTTAGCTCACATTGTTTCCCAAATCAAAGGGTGGAACAACTCACTCATTCTCTGAGCAGACGACACTCATGCAGTCAGGGTGAAATCAGTGCAGTACCTGTTGTCCTCTGCCATCTTCTGTGGTTTTGATGGGATTCCTGATGAAAGGCCAAAGCAGCAGATTTACAATGAAGATAAAGCTGGCCCTCCATTTTATTCAGGATTAACCTGGCAAGCTGAAGATTGACAGGGAAAGAGTTACCCTCCCATAAGCACTTTTCTTGGCATGGTGAATGCCCACCTGTCTCACTTCAAAGGAGGGGAGGAGGCAGAATGGACCACCTGACCTTTCCCTATGATTAAAATGCTGATCTGATGAAGTCAGAGGAACAAACTGAACTGCCTCTTTCAACCCTCAATTCTTCCAGGAATAAACCAGCACCATCCATATGGAGAGAGTTTCTGGAGAGGCTGGGGAAAAGCAACAGTACTGCCCTGGTTTATCTGACCTTCTCTTTGGGACAATCTCCTGCAATTTGAATGGCCTCTGGCTCCATGTTAAAGTTCTGCAAGTGGGGGAGAGAGCTGGAGGTGACAAAGGAAAGAGAGAATGTGTGCCTGGCTCTGCTTTCTTTGACAATTTCTCTTCCCATATGGCTCAGGTCATTTGATCTCCCCACGATGCGCAGGGACTTCAAGGGGACAGCTGGATGCAGAGATGCATTAAAACGACTTTTCTTTGAGATGAAAACCATGATTATTAACAGCTTGTTTCAAAAGCTCTCACAGCAGCAGCTGTACCTCACTGACTGAAAACTCTGGAGGATTTGTCTAAAAGGTCTGCACGGCTGGGTGATCAAACAGTTGGAAATCTCCCTAGCTCAGAGTCCCCTGCTATGTCCTACAAAGCCTGTAGAGCACTATTACACCAACAGGTCTCCTTGGGAACATGCTTAAACAAAATAGGACACAACAACAACAACTTTTTGATGATCTCTCTCTGCTGGCAATGAATGCAGGCATCAGAGGTAGATTCTGATATAGATCAAATCTCCCACTGGGTATTCACTGAAGAATTCACCTTTCTCTGAGAGGTCAGCCCACTGTGCCATTGCATGTTCAGCCCATTCCCATGTGAGAGAGTCTCAGAAGAGACAACCCGAGGGGTTTGGTTTGTTGAACTCCACAGGGCATCCCAGCAGACTGTGTAGAGATGGGTATTTTTACATATAACTCCTGTCCTTTTTCCTGGAACACAAACATAGACATGGGTTCATTCATGGAGCTGATAAAATGCCTTTTAGCTGGACTGACCAACACTTGGTTTGCAGGTGCTTCTGAGCTACTGGATGAAGTAACAAGGGTGGAATAAAGCCCCAAACATGCCTGGTTTTGACATGGTGCCATTGGCTTGCTGCTGTTGGGTGTCTTGCATGGGGTATAGACTGAAGACAAAGGAGATAAAAATCTTTGTTACCTTTTGGATGGAAAATGACATACCCCTCTTAAAAACCTCTTAAAAACCTCTTAAAAAGCCTCTTAAAAACTTGGCAACCTTTTCAGAGGACTGAGGGCTTTGCTGTTGAGAGATTGCTGTTTAAATCTAGATGGATGGGTCTCAGCAATGCAGTTAAATGGAAGTTCTGCTTTATATTACTGGCAATATTACTTTAAATCATTAGAATTTCAAAACACAGTTTGCTATTCATTATGGATGCCGAGTGTCGTTTGTTGCTTGATTTTTCACTTAGACTGGATGGCAAAAATAGGTTCATCATTTTCACTTTCAGGTTACATCTCTGAAGAGAATAAGCTGTGGCTAACAATAGTTCTAAGTGGCTTGTCTCCACTGCCCATACCTCAGTCATGGTTATTAAATGTGATTGATTACAAGCATTTGCATGGCTGTTCCAGAAGGCGCTTTTGGAAGTGGGGTGGATTGACACGTAAGGACACTTGTCTTGGCAAGAGAAAGGACTGGTGCTTTTCTAAGCCAGAGTGTACCTTAGAGTGATCCTCATCTTTGGCCTGTACAAGTCAGTGTCAGAATAAAGTGCAGCAAGTGGGATTGTTTGCACTGGAATACAGAGAGAAGCCTGGGCTGAACGCAGACAAGTGCCAGGGCAGACTGAGATTAGACCCAGGGAATCTTGGGCTTTATCATGTGTGGTCTGAGCATGAACATCCCAGAGAAATCAAGGATAGCAACAAGGATATCATTATGGCTATTTATTTCCACATGCACATACTCACATTTGCTATAACATTCAAAAATCTGAGGTTTCATTAAAAAGCGAGTACATCTGGAAATTTTCCAAGATTCTCCAGACTCACTTGTACTTTGAAAAATGCCATTGCTTGTAAAAAACTTTGTCAATTCCCAAATGTGCTTCATCTTTGAAAGACAAAGTGTTCTCTGGACTGACACCCATCAAATCTCATAAAAAAGAAGGGGAGTAGCACATTTCATGCTGCTTTTCATTGTTGGTAGGGGAAAATAAAACTAAAACTGAATGGAGAAAACAGATACCTCCCTATTAAATTTGGGTGGCAGTTGTGTTAAATATCTGTAACAGTGGCATTTGAATGAAACATTAATATTTTAAATTAGTTCAGTAACAGCAAAAGTAATATAAAATATAGGAACAAATCCAAGAAACAGCAATAAGCAGTAGGTGCTGGCATGCATATAGAATTCATTGTGCAAGAATGGTTAATGCCTTACAGAAACTTAATAAGAGAGTGTGAAAGGCATATGCTAGGATAATCTCAGCATTAAAATAAAAATAGATTAAAAAAAGCAAAAAAGAGAATAAGGTAACATTAAATCCAGTCAAAATCTTTAGGTGTCATAGGTAACTTATTGTGAAATAAGAGATAAAACCTGGGAGAATTTATCTGCAGTAGAAATTACAGAAAGAACATTAGAAATATTCACAAGAAAGTCTAAAAGCCTTTTGCAGAGTATCACGTGTTTTGATTTATCTCAAAGTTTCCTCATTCTTTTAACACTTCCAATTTGACAGAAGCATTTGAGGGTTATATAATAATGTGTTTTACCACTGTTTCTGCATAATAAAGTAATTGCACTATTAGAGGAGCATTAGTGAGAGGAGCAAGTGACACAAAGGAACTTTGTAGCAGGAGGAACTTCTGCACAAGGACAAGCTTTTCTTTGAGAACACTGAGAGAACTTTGACATGAAAAAAAAGAAAGAGAGGAAAAAAAGCAGTTTACTTTGCCAACACTATCCAAGATATTGCAGTCTGTCAGGGCATAATTCCTGCAGATATCTGAGTGTAAATATATTTTATTGGAGGGACACACTAATAACGAGGCACAGAGATGAACAACCTTGATCTGAAGTTAGAGGAAACACCTTTGAGTCTTTTTGGCACAATAGGGAAAACATCCTTTGGAAAAAGATCAGGTCATGGTCTATGTGCTTCCTAAATCCTGTATGGATTATTAAATTAATTAAATGTACTCCCTTGGCACAAGGATGAATCTCTTTTCAAATAGCTCTGGGACCCACTGGTGGAGTAGCTCTTTCTCCTCCCAATCTGACATCAGTATTCCTTGCAGGGGATAGATTTTTCTGCTGCACTTAGTTCTGGGAAGTTGGGATGAGGAGACTAATCACAGGGAAGGAAAATTCTGAACTCCTCACAAATAGATGGAAGTAAGTCTGTGATTGAGGCCCACAGTCCTTCTGTGCACACAGTGTTTCTGCTTCATTTTGTTATAATAAATATCCTGGTTCTGCCAGCTATCCTCTTAGGTATTGACTAAGTGGATTTCCCACCACAGGGTAATATTTCCCACTGGGAAAATAAGAAGCAATCTGATCTTGATGAGGGATGCTATTGGGCAGGTGTTAGCTAATATTTGTAAAGAAGTCTGTGGTGCTCTGATGGAAGGTGTTATGTTAGTGCACTAAATTTTGTAAGATTCCTTGGCACAGATGATTTTCACCATGTTATTCACCAAGTTATTTTGGCTAGAGATCAGCTAAAGCCAAGCTGTTTCATCTCAACACCTTCAGTGTTTTGAAGACATTAGGATGCAAGTTTGGATTTTTCCCATCTCTGCCTTGAAGCAGTTCAGTCCTGCAGAGTGTAGCCTGGATCCTTTGAGAAGAGGTCCTGAAGCTCAGTGAAGAGGAGCAAAGCCATGTCCATTTGCATCTTAGAAGTTTGCTTTGAGGCACAACTCCTGCTCACCTGGATGAGTTGCCACCCACTGTGAGGGGTTGGAATCACAGCACCCAGCACTGATCTGGTGTGTTACTGAAAAAGATGCTGCAGGTTATCACACCCAAGTGCAAACAAAGGTGAAAAAACCCCAGACCTTCAGGTCATTGCAAGCCATGAAGAAAGCCACCCACCTGATTGCAGCAGACCAGAGGAAGGGACATTTTTAACAAGCCTTTGCTATATTTTCTGATGTAAACTCCATAATTTCTGCTTTGGGCTTGGTGTGGTGTGAAGCATCAGCAGGAAAAGAAATGTCTGGCGCTTGGCTCAGGGGGTGCTTGCCATGGCTCACAGGGGTGGAGAGGGCCAGCGAGAGGGACTTGTCTCCAAGGCTTGGGAACAGGAGCAAGAAGTTTCTGGGCCATGTGTGCTGTCCCTGGAGGCCCCTTGGCTGCCCCGGGTACAGTTTGAGGGCTACGTGATCCCCCACAGCTGCGGACGCCTTTCTCCCAGGATTAAAGAGGTCACTTAGGACACTCCCAGAGCAGCAAGGTCCTCCTCTCTGAGGCTTTAAATAGCCCCTTTCCCTTCCATGTCTCCCCTGAGATTCCTGGCTTGCTCAGGCCTATCTGACTCCTAAGAAGAGGAAATCCAGATTTGGAGAAAGAAATGAAGGAACCCTTTACCACAGAGGATGGTGACTCCTGTGGTGATGCTGAGGATGTTTAGATGGTTATTTTGGGAACAGGGGCAGCTTGACCATAATTTCTTGGGATCCTTCTAAAGCTGAGTAATGGTAGTATTGTTAAGAAGGTGCTCCACTTATGCCAAAATTCAGGCTATAATCACTTCAACTGGAATCCTCCCTTACTCTGTGTTTGCCTACTGATATTTCAGAGGCCTCTGAACCCTTTTTTCCCCCTCAGAAATAATGATTTTTTTCTGCCATAAACCTCCATGTAACAAATACTGTGGACCTTCCAACAAGAAGAAATCATGCTTAGCTGGCTGAATATTGAGGCTGAGGATGGGAGCATACAGACAAGAAACTCTCCAGGGTATTTTACTCTCTTATTTAAATGTGAATTTTTAGCGCCTCTTAAATTAGAAAAAGCAATTTACTCTGACAAAGCACAGAACATAAGGCACCAAACCTGGCTTCACAGTTATTGTAAAGCTGGATAGTCAGCTGTGGGAAGGAGATATCCAGCTGGAAAATCCATAATGCCAGCGGTGAGTGGCTGTGCGCAGCAGTTTGGGCTGGGAGGCACCTCTACCTTGCTAGCAGAGAGCTCTCTGATTTAAGCATTAAGAGGGTAATTAGAACCCAATATTTTCTAGAGGTCTCAGGAGACAGTGAGGACTAATGCTGCTCAGCCTCTAACCTGCTCTTGATTTTAGCCAGTATTAATTTTGCACCAGAATTTCTCTTCAATAGGCTTCAAGTGCAGAGAGTGAGAAATCTGACTTGCAGATGTAAGTCTCATTACACAGGCAGTTGGGCTGCTGGCTGCTATTTGGGTGAGCAAATTTATTAAGGGAAAGAGAAGAGAGGCGGATATATTTTGGACAGGTCAAACCCCACTTCTGTATTTAGAAACAGTCTATTTTAAAACAAACAAACAAATAAACAAACAAACATTGGAACTGGATATCTTATCCCTTAGTCTCACTAAAAAAAACACAAACAAAAAGGTCTGGAAGTTTTTTAGCCCAGTGCAGCAGTACCTTTTCTTTAAAATTAGACCATTTTATTTTGTTGTTTGTTTGGGAGATTTTTCCTAAGCAGTCACACAGCTTTGTGAGACAATTCAACAATTAATTTAAAAGACGTCTTAGTAGGAACCATGTTATGTGTTGTCTTGCAAGAGCGACTTCTTTCATTTTGCATTCATTATTTTTGTGATTGGAATAACTGCTTTGTATTTCTTCCCCCAAATAAAATATTTATTAGTAAATCTCGCACCACACAAATTAATGCTGTTTGATTTCTTTCTGGGCGTCCTCCTTTTTCTCAGCATTAATGCTTAGACTTACAGCAAACCCTCTCAGTAAATTGTATGTATCATTCAGGGAAATACTTGCCTGTGGGCAAAAGACACAAAAGCCCAAAAGATTGAGTTTGTGGGAAGTTTTTGTTTGAAGGCAGTGCTGGAAGGGGGATTGCAGTGACGGCTCCCATTCTCCAGGCAGGACACGAAAAATCCCAACCCTCTGCTGGGCTTCTGAGTCTTGTGGAAAACATCCCCAGAGACTTCCCTGAGGTTACCTGTTCCTGTGGCTTAGTAGCAATTTTATAATCTTGTCTTGAGTAAATAACAGCTGTCTTGGCATGTTCCCAGGAGCAGAACAAGGAGACAAGGAGCAGTTCCCTGCTCAGTCGTGGGTCAGTGGAATAATCCAAGCTGCCAGTCAGAAATGTTGGGATCGAGCTGTTGTCCTCCAAGACCAATGTCACCAATTAATCATTTCCTGCCTGTAATGTATCAATGACGATGTGCTGGGGTATTTTTTTATTCCTGGCTCTCTCCATCCTCCTGCTGTTTATCTCTGAGGAGCTTCTGCCAAGCTAACCCCAGTGTTTCAGGGATTAATTCTCAGAAAAAGCTCAGAGAGGAGCTCTCAGCCAGGAGCTGATTAAATGCATCTATCTGAGCTCAGCCCTGTGTTACTCCTGGTTGGGTGGGGAAGACAGGATGCTTTGCTGGAATAAGGCTAAGAGAGATGAGGGGCTCTGACCAAAAAGTACAGCCATGTTTGATATTTAAAGTGATGGTTTTGCTACTTTAACCTCTGTCCAGCCACAAGCTGTTAAAGGCAACTACAGGCTGTTGTTAATAGGTAACAATTTGGCTCTAACTTTAAATCCTTTCAGTGAAATCCTGCAGGAGGTCAGCGATTTTCTAATCTAACTTAAGCCTCTGGGAACATTTCTATTCTCTTATTCCACCCATATACAACAAATGCATCTTCATTAGTCTGTGCACATGTAGATGCTGTATCTAACATTTGTAAGTGCTGGCAGGAATAGAAAATACTTAGCAAGAGGAATTTTACTTTTCTCTTCTCTTTGGTTATGGTTTGTTCTTAAACCATCAAACATCTCTTTCAATAAAAATAACTAATGTGTTTATTTTTACCAGAGCTGGGTAAGAAATTTGCATTAAAGAAATTACTCTATTCATCTTTTTTAGATCAGCCACAAGTTGTGATTTTCTCATTTGTACTTACTGTTCAAAAAGATTTACTCAATATTTTTTATGAATGAATATGTTGGCAATTCATCCAGAAAGAGTTTGTTATGTGTATTAATTTAAACAATCAATTCTAATGGATTTCAATGTCCAAATATCTTTGATGACTTTGAAAACCTGAAGCTAATTAGTCAAAATCTGAGCTGCTTCTTTTCAAGAGGCAAGTTGTCATCTAGCAAGACAATAGCAACTTTAGGGTTATTTTTTTTCTGTGTTGCCTTGCTATTATAAATGGGAGCTGTGTTCTTCTGCAGAAGTCTGTATTATTCAGTGGTGCCACTAAAGTTAGTGGGAAATATGTTAGAATTTGTAATGGGACTGGGGTTTTATCCATTGTTTCAGCCAACACATGAGTCATCCAACTCCTTCAGTAGTGTGCAGGACAAAGGGGAGCAATGAGGCACCAACACAGAATTTTAGTGTTAAAATATCAAGAGTAAACACTCAGGCAAAATATTTGGCAATATCACCCAGCTTTAATTTTCACATTTTAAAGGTCGATCTTTCATGTTCCCTCAAGTTCTTTGTTTGCCCGAGTCCCTGGATAAAGTGCATGGAAAGTCAGAGGATATCTTATGTCATCACTATTTGTGTTAATGGCTTAGGAACCCACAATCCAATCAGTTAAAATAAACAACCCAGTGTAATAGGAGCATAAATCAATGAAGACTTCATTACTGAAACCTTAATGTGTAATCCATCCACCTACAGAGGAAAGGGATACTGAGAGGCAGCAAGACAAAACCAGAGGACAGTCTGATTTAGGCAACCCTGATATTTAAAAAGGTGTTGAGAACAGTAAGTCTTCCTGGAGTCAGTAAATTTGATGGATACTCATCACTCCTGACAACTGCCCCTGACTATTAAGTCCCTATGCTAAAAAATGCCAAGAAGCTTTTGGAAAGAGAGCTCTGAATGTTCTTTGTTTAGCCTGTGAGACTTGAGCCAGCTGAAATGAACAAAGACATTAATTAGGAAGATTAAGATGGAACTAAAACTGTATATCATACCTAAGAGTAATACTGCTCAGAACTGCTCTGACCCTGCTGCAGCCTTTCCTCCCTGTGTGGTCCCTTGAGCCAGTGGCACAAATCTGGACTCCTCTAAGGTGAAGTGTGGCAATACTTGGGGATGAGAGTTACTGGATTTCATTAAAGCCACGTATTCTGTTTGTCTTGGCTCTGAAAGGAGCAGGAATCCTATCACACCGAGCCTTTTGATATCAACATGGATCATAAAAGGGCTGAACTTTCATGTTCAGTGCTGAGATCTCTGCTTGCTGAGTTAATAACGAATGGAAACAGCAGGCTCCCTCTCCAGGCATGGGCCAGCTCTGAGGTGGGGATGAGACAGGCACTTTGCCTGTGGATTTTAGCTAAGACCAAAAGCAAGTTGAGCCTTGAGAAAGGCATCAGTTCTCACAGACCCTCCTCCACTGAGTCCCCGCTTCAGAAATGATTCTCTGCCTGTTTGCTCCAATCTCATCCTCACCTGGCTCCTCTTCTTTCCTTCCTTCCCCTTCCCTGACCACACCTTGCTCTTTTCTCTCATTCCCCTGCTGGCACCTCTTGTCCCTGTGGCTCACTTGCAGTATATATTGAGCAGGGAATGGTTGGTAGCACTGCTAATTGGCCAAAACCAGTATGATGGGAAACCTTGTTTTCCAGAGATTTGGAGTTTGTTTTCGTTAATAATTATGACCAAAAAAAAAAAAATCCAAGAATACACACAAAGTTTAGGATTGAGAAGCTGGGAAACATTGGCACTAATGTAGTTATTCCATGCAGAAAATGGCATGTATACTTTGCCAATACCGAAGGAAATTTTGTTGCAGGGCACTCCCAAGCATCCTACAGCATTTCTGTGATGGGGTGGAAGTCTGTTTCTCCAGGCTGGCAGCTACCTGCTCTGAGTGCAGACTGATGAATTGCCTGTTTCATCCCACATCTCACCCAATGCACACCCTCCCCAGCTGTAACAAAGGAGGAGGCACCAACTGCAGCTCCCTAATTAACTAGAGAATCCTCAGCACCTTGTCAGCTTGTGCTGCAACTTTTTCAGGGTCCATTTGCATGAATAGTCATTTTTACAGATCAGAATTAGATTTTCCCTAATATTCTTTCTAGAGTTTCTTTCTGCTAGATGTTACTTCTTGACTCCTTGTCTTAAATATACGGTTGCATAATGTCAAATATGTCAGAGAATGGTTGAATCAGTTTGGCTGGTAAAATGATCACATATATCTAGAATAGATACCAGGTTGGTTTAAGTTACAAGGCAGGTTAAGTTTCTGAAGCAGTTCAACATTCAGAAATATAGGAGCCATATATTTGTGAGACATTATTGTCATAATTTAATTGACAATAAAGTGATTCTGTTATAATTTGTGTGATCCTAGGGTTCTTTGGGACCAAGGCTATTCAAATGGAAGTTTTGTATAATATTAGAAATTTGTATGGTGTTGTATCTGTTCAGAAATAAAGATATCCAGATCTTAACCCAAATCACTCAAATTGCAGTACGCACTGGTGAGTAATTCTTGAATCACAGCAATGAAATCTTAGGATTAAAGAAGGGGTCTAGTGTATCACACAGATGGATGGTAGATATCATATGTTTTCTTCTCCTCAAGTGAATTATATCTTATTTCGTCTAATGCAAAATTTAAAGTGACTCTAAAGCAGAATGTGTCATGTCAAAGTGTGGTGGTAACTTGGTCTTAAAATTAAATTATATTAGTTTAAAAATAAACTTAGGAATTTTTCTTCTCCTCAAATTGAAGGTGTGGTTGTGGCTGCAAAGACAAGAAAATTTTATTGTAGATGGGATTAATATAATTTAAATATGTTGTTCTTCAACTCCAGTAATAAAAGATGCTGTCATGGAAAACCACCTCACATTTGCATTTCTAAGTGATAGAGAATTTCCTCAACTTTGGGGTAGCCAGATCAAACGAAAAAAAGAGAGCTTTAGTTAAGAATTTATCTGTGAGTTCTACAGAATTGCTACTGTCTATTAAATACTGAGTAGTATGATATGTTAGAAGCTTTTAAAATATGTCATCAATATGTTTTCACATATTCACTGTCCAGATGGCACAAAAGTGCTCAGTATCCAGACGAGGATCTCAGTGCCTCTGCACTGCATGATGTACTGCAGCCCTGGGCAGGACGAAGTGTCCTGTTCTGAACTGATCTGTAAATCTGGTGTGTTTCCATTCCAGAGCTCCTGTGACAAGGATGTCATCCTGAACATTCTCAGTGTCCTCACTGACTTGCTGTCTTTGGGTAAGGAAGCAAAGTTTTGGGGCAATGACTGTGGGAAAGGGGGTTTTCAAGTAAGTCAGGGAATTCGTACATGCATTCAAACTTGACCAGGTGTTTGCAAGGTGAAAAAAATATAAGTTTTATCCATAGATCAGAAGTCCTTATTCCTGTGTTTGGACAAATGAGCTTATTCAATGTGTTAAGGAAAAGAAAAAGAGACTCAGAGAAAGATTCAATTTTTTCTTTTTAGTTTTGAAGATGCCCATGGGTTGCAAAGTATTTCATAATCCCTGGCAGTCAACCACTGGAAATATTCACCAGTGCCATTGGAGAGAAGTCTGTGAGACAGGGAAAGTAACCTGACTTTTCAGAGCCCAAGGACCCTCTAATGCTGAGGGTTCAGCCTCTCCCCAAAAAGGCACTTCTGCCTTGGGGCTGCAGGGAATGGATGTCACTTTATGTGCTCAAAGCTGCATGAAAAAGTAAGTTTATTGGCAAAAGAACTGAGAAAAATAATCAGGTTCCTTTTCCTTTCTGCTCCACCACGAAAATATCATCTGCTAAACAATTCCCAACCCAGCTAAGCTGCCAGGCTGTGGGGGCTGCATTGGTGAGTGCTGCTGGATCCTCCTGGGTCCCCCACTCCTGGAAGCCCCACCAGAGACATCACCTGTCCATCTGGAACTCCTTTTTGGAGCCCTGCAGCCCTGTTCCTCAGCTGGGTGCAAGGATGGCCCCCATGGAGAACAGGGGTTCCTGCTCTCCTCTAGGAACTGAATGAGCAGCATCCCCCAACCACAGAGCTGGATCAGTGTTTGTTAACACAGTAAGGCTCTCAGGGTTAGAGTGTGATTTCTTTGGAGACCTACATTTATTTGAAAGCTGTCCCCAAGGCTTCCCTAGGATTCCTTTTCATTTGGCAGAAGCCCAGCGCAGCTTTAGTTCTTTCCTTGTTTAATTTCCAGTATCTAAGAAAAGATCACTGAGCCTTTTGCTGCTTTGAAACCTGTCGGTGTCTCTGCTTATTCCTCTCTGCCACGTTCCAGTGCACAGTGAAAAACTCCTGCAGCACGTGGGTTTGGAGAGACAGTGACTGTGGTGGTAACAGGCAGCAGAGCACACAGCTCCACCAAGCAGCCACCATCCCTGTCCCCAGGCTGGGGACACCAGGGGTTCATGGCCAGTTCTGCAAATGCTGGTGCGCTCACGGCACTCGAATATTGTCTGGAAGCTCCGAGTGCTCCTTGCAGAGGGTTTGTGGCAGCTCTGGCTCGGGGAAGGGATGCTCTGAGCAGCCTCTCCTCTCTTCCCCAGGCACTGGACGGAGAATTCACTACGTGGTCAGCAAAGGGGGCAGTGAGGCTTTGCTGCAGGCCCTGGCCACGGCTGCCCGGACAGAGCCCCCCGACCACGGCACCCTGCTGCCCCTGCTGCGCCTGCTGGCCAGGGTGGGACAACGAGGTACTGCTGGGGGGCTTCTGCAGGGGGGTCAGAAATCAGGAGGAACTCATTGTGGTCTTCCAGTATCTAAAGGGTGTGATGGTACTGGTTTCTTTTTCTGCCAAGGTTGGGATTAATACATGGACTCTGTATTTATTATTTCTTATCTATATTACAGTCTCAGGAGCTGTGAGCTCTGACTAGCAAGTTAGAAAACACAGGTAAAATGGAGTGCCTCTAACTGTTTCCAAGGCTATTTAAGCACTAATCACCCAATAGTGAGGTGACATCTATATTGTTTATATTCCTGACCCAATAATGACCACCCAAAGCCTGCAATGCAGACCCTTTTCACCCAATTACAGAAAACCACCCAAACCCATGAAGAAGAAGAAAGAATAAGGTGAAGAAGGACTTAGACAATGCCCAAAGTCCTTCGTCTTGCTCCATATATTACTATATATTAAAATCTCAAATCTAAGATTTTCACCCTGTGAAATCACACGATATTATTCAAACTCACACTCACACAACCCCAGTGCTATCACTCAACTCTGGAAGCCTCTTCCACAGCCTCAAGTCAAATGTAGTACCTGCCTGAGGTTTAGTGCTCCTCAGCACAGAAAGCCTGAAATTTTCAGCCTCCAGAGTTCCAACAAAAGGGGACAGACATTTTAGTAGGGCCTGTTGGTACAGGGCAAGGAGTAATGGTTTTAAACTGAAAGAGGATAGATAAGATGTAAGGAAGAAATATTTCATGATAAGGATGGTGGGGCACTGTCACGGGTTATCCAGAGAGGTGGTGGATGCCTCATCCCTGGAAACATCGAGGGTCAGATTGGACAGGGCTTTGAGCAACCTTGTCTGATGCAACTCATTGTGCAAGGGGCTTGGACTAGATGGCCTTTAAAGGTCTTTTTCAATCTAGAATATTTTATGTTTCATGTATCATGACTCAAAGTAAACCCCATGATTCTCTGTTTTCAGTGAGATTAATATTGATTTAACTCACTGATACATTTGAATGCCTTTCTTATAAGATTTTGAGTTACAAGGCTTAATAAACATATGTTTAGCAGCACAGCTGTAATGATCTGGCCTTTGCAATAGTATAATTCTCATTTGTTTTTCACAGATAGGAAGTTTGGGCTTAAAGTGCAGAAGGCAGAAGCCACTGATATAATACTGAGCTTGACAAGAAGAGACCTGGGCCACCCCCTGCACCTCACCCACTGCCTCTGGGTCCTGCGTGTTTGTGCCTCCAATGGTGAGTGCCAGGATTTTCCTCTTTTCTTCTGTGTGACAACCACCAAGGCTCTTTTTTAGTCATTTCAATGCAAAGAAACATCATTCCTGGTAGGGTTAGTGCCTGCACGCACCATTAATATACAGAAAAGCACAAAAGCCAGAACAACCTTAGAAAAAGGTGCTCCTCAAGGGGCCTATGCAGCCTTTACAGTGCATTTCATCTGTGAGCTATGGAAATAAAAGTGCTGTAGTGAAAAATATTCATGGCAAAGATCTCCTATTCTGGAATATAGACAGTCAATTCTTTTGCTCTGAGACTTGGGTACCTTAAGTCTCTATACAGTTCCCATTTCCATAACAGCCAAATGTCTCACTGTTGTTGATTGTATTGAACCTCAGAGCAGCTCCATGAGGGTGGAGAAGCAGAGGGAGAGAGAAATCTGTTACTTATTCAAGGTCCCCCGGGAAGCAGATATTAGATCCTGGTCTTCTGACTAGTATCCCCTCAGATGTGCACTCTCCCAGCTTTTCTTGCTTGGCAATGCCCTCGAGTTAAATGATTCAAGCAATGGGATTTCCAGTATTCCCTCTGGAATCATTACAGATTCATAGAGGCTTTCCGTGCTATAAAGCACTGAGCTCGTCAGCACAAATTTCCCTTTGCTCACTCTAACCCTTTCCTCTCCTTCCCTACACCCCTCACCCAGCAGATATTTCTTGATGGCCATGCTGTCTGCAGTCTGCTGTGTGCATCCTGAGATTTTGCTCTCCTGGCTCCCAGCCCTGCAGGTCCCTTCTGCCTGGACAGGAGCTGGCTTCATGCTTTGGGCTTCCTCAGGCAAGCAGCCAAGCCTCCACACTCAACCCCTCTCCCCATGATAAGCAGCATTTGAAAGCCTGAGTGTGGCTGAAAAGGCAGCCAAAGCCAGAAGATGAAATGTGCCATTATTTGGGTTTCACAGCTGCGCAGTGACCCTGTGCTGCCTCTCACCCAAAATGATGATCTGCCCACTTCCCTGCTCCCTGCTTCAGTGCAGCTGCACTCAGTTCAGCTGCTGTTTCTGCAGAGGTTTTAGGATGTACACAGCAGCCTGACCTCCTTTTTGTCACTGTCAGACCCCAGAACCCCAGCTCTGCTCCTTTGCTGGAGCATCTCTGTTGCTCTCCAGGTATTTCCAGCACTCTCTATTAATAACTTTGACTTTGTGGGTCCTGTGGCCCAGCTGGGAATCTGCAGGGGAGGTTAGGTGAAAATCTGTGTGGGTGTGATATCAAACCAGGGGATTGCATGTTCCCAACCTTAAAAATGATGGAGTGGAACTTAAGGGAATCCAGAACCATACAAAACTCTCTAGGGTATGAAAGCAGTAAAGATGAGTCCTTGTCTCACCTCATGCCCCACTCTGGGTTGCTCCTTTCACTGCCACCAGATGTTTGTGGCTGCTCACACCCTGCTCTGGAGCAGGATGAGTTTGAGCAGCCTTGTCCACCACCCTGTCTCTAATGAATTGCCAGCCAGTGAGAATGTAGCTGGCAGGCTTTGCAAGGCTCTCCATCACAGGAAAGCTTGGCAGGGACACGGTAGGACAGCAGGAGATGATGGGCCCTCTGGCAGCTCTCTGATGGCCACTGGGAGATATCTACAAAACAGCCAAAACCCAGCAGTGGGCAGGCAGCCAGGGCTCCTTCTGCCTGCTGTTGATTACTGATCCTTTCACCTTGGTCGCTTCCGTTTAATATTTCAGGGCTGTATTTGTTCCTTCACAACACTGAGATATCCTGTCTCATTGTGGGGAGGTCTGGCTAAACACCCAGGCTGTGCATTAGGTATTGAAACTGATTGCAAAATCTATCTATAAAAGTTCCTAGTGTGTTAAAAATCGAAGGATGAAAGGGAAAATTGGCCTAGATGAAATTAAACTGCATTCAAAAGCTCCCCAAACCCACTTCCACTCTGCTGAATAACAGGACAGGAAGAAAATTCTGCCCTTTAAACCCCTATGAAGTGAACTGTCCTCACCGAGTTTCCTGTAGGAAATGTGGGATGAATTTGAGCTCTGTCATTCTTTTCTGGGAGAAGACCCTGTTTAATTATGATTTGTTCTCTGGAGAATACAATGGCTACAGGAAAAGGGGCTTTGGGGAAATTGGGAAAGAGCTGCAGGACTGGTTTTGCACCTGGTTTTGCTCAGGTTGTGTCCATAGACAGCTCTGTGCCTCACTTGCTGTGTTTGTAGGGGGACCTGTGGAGTCCAGACGGGAGCCTAGAGAGCTCATAGCCCCAGGGGCAGCTACTCTTCCCCACATCTCTTCTAAGCAATGTTTGCCAGCTGCCTGCTTCAGAGCTGACTGCTTTTCCCTTTCATTGCCATAGTTACCACGGGAACTATGCTTGGCATCAATGGAGCCATGGAGCTGCTTTTCAAAGTCATCACTCCCTACAGCAAGAGACACGTCAGGACGGTCAGGTAGGCAGTAGCCCCAAGGGAACTCATCTTTCCAGGACAGCAAGAAATAAAATTTTGGTTCCACTTGAAGAGGCAAAGAAATCAGAAATGTATGCAGTTTCCACTCACTTTAAATCTGCAGGGTTTTTTAAGAGGCAGAAATAGCTCCCCGAAGGACACGTTAACGCTGTGATTCATCATATGATTCATGCTGGTGGCCCTTTATTTGTAGTGTGCCCTAGACAGCGATGGCAGTTTGATTGCAAGGTACCTTCCTTCATTTCCCAGCCACAACTGGCTTTGGAGAGGCATGTGCTGGCAGCAGACAAGCCACTCCTGCCTCCCACTCAGCAAGAACCTCCTGCCACCACCAGCCTGGGGATAGGTAGAGTGGAATCGTGGCAGTGCTGCCTCATCCTCCATTTGCAGAGTCATGACCTGGTCATCATGATATTTTTGAAGTATGACAGTTCTTAGTAGTATTAATCTGCTTCTGCTTTTAAGCCCATCCCACATATTTCAAATAGTTCTTTTCTGAAGACAGCAAGTCCATTTTATATCTTCATCTTAATGCTGAATATGAGTCTCCAAGTTGTCTGCTCTGACCACTTCCTCGGATGCCTTTCACAAGGCAAACTTTATGAGAGCATAATACATACCTCTGGCTTGCTCTTTAAAAGCAGGAGGAAGAATTTCCTGCTGTGAGCTGTGCCCACACAATCCTGTTTGCTTAAACCACACAGAACCCGCCAGTTCTGCTGGGACATGCCATGGCTTGTGGGGCACAGTCCCCACTTGCTCAAGCATGTGTCAGTAAGGACGTGGCAGCATTCAGCCATGGTTTCTCTATGCTCTTGACATGGGTGAGGTCCATGGCTGGTGATTATTGGGGAAGCAGCTTCATCTAGAGCACGAGGTGAGAAGGATGGACAGACACGGCACAACAGTTTGGCCACTCTTTGCTTAGCTGTGGCTGAAATGGAGGCCAGTCACCCTGGATGCATTAAATAATGTCCATCCTGCTGTTCCCATCAGAGACTGACAGCAGTTCTCTCAACATCACGAGTCACACAATGACTGGGAAGGAATCTGAATGAATTTCCACCAGCCACCAGTACTGGAGCTGCACATCAACACACGGTACTGCTGTTTGCTAAGTGCAGCTTTCTTCCAGTTCCTCTGCCTACGTGTCTGGAGATACACAATTTTTGGACAGTTTGCTTTTCTAAATAAGATACTGAGAGGGCCCAGCAGATGCACAACTTCCTGCAGCTGCCTTGTTGATGGGAGCCAACTCACTTTTGCCTGTGCTTTTGGCTTTCTAGCACAGTGCCAAGTACCTGGAACTGCTTCACAGCTTCAGTTCTCTCTTAGACAAAGTACCTGAGGTTCCTCTGTGTGGGGATACCAGGATATTTCTTACACAGACATTTGGATGTTACCCAACTCAAAGAATATTACCACTCAGATATTGTTCCTAGGATATCTGAGCATCCTCCAACCAGAGAAACACACTACTTTCGATTTCAATGATTCTGCATTGTAAATATGCAATATTTAACTTTTACTTCCTTTTATCTGTTGTACAAGGATTGTTTTCAATTCTTCTGTGGACATTTTTTTTCCATTTGGAGCACAAACACCAGAAAAACTCAAAATTGCCCTCAGCAAATCCGATTTTATAGATAATAAGCCTTTTATTTATTACTGAAAAGCTTGAATTCATTTTTCACTTGAAAAAAAAGGTGTCTTGTGCATTAATTTTTGTCTACCTGAGCTTTCTCACTGCTAGTTCAGTTTCCTAATTTTCTTTTTATTTCCTAAAATATTTGTGCTCTTCTTAAAACATATATTTCATGGGTGTGCAAACAGCACATACAGTCTTCACTGGGACCCAGCTCACAGGAAAAGGTGATTTGGCTCCCACCTACTCTTGGTCTGATGAAGAGGAACCACAAATCAGCTCAAGGCTGGTGGCCACTTGCTCGAGATTCAGAGCTGTGTCTTTTGTTTCACAATTAAGGGCAGCTGAGAAGCTCAGTGGCACAGTGGAGACAGCTCGTTTTACATCACAAGAACCACACAAGCCTGTTTTGTTTTAAAACACAATTACAATCCATTAAAAGGCACTAGTTTCTTGTTAGTTGGTGAAGATTTTGTTTGATTACAGTTCATTTGGAAGTGCTGCTTTCATTGTGGAAAGTGGCTTTAGGAGATATTGTTGGCAAGAATTTAGGTCTTGAGACCAGAAGAAGAGACTGTAGAGTGGGTTACAGATCTTCTTTCCCAGCATTAGCAAATGCCTGGAATAGCTGCAGTCTGAAAGCATCTTTGCATTTCATCAGAAAATGGAGGTGGGTACATGTGGGGAAAATGTCCTAAAACTTTGTGAGGTGACTGGGGCAGGGACATTATGGATGGGTTTTCTGAGCTGGGGAGAAAGCACAAAAAGGGGTCATGCTCTTTGTCTAGCTCAGCACGTGCTCCCACCTATCTGACACTGGTGCAGCTCTTCCCAAAGTGGCTGTGGCTATGCTGAAATTGGGAGAGTGGTATTTTGGTGTGGCTCCTGGTCACAAAAACATCTGCTTCTTTTTGGTTATCAACAGGGAAGTTGTAGAGAGCTCCAGCCTCTACCCTGCCTACAGAGGAAAACTCCAATGTTGTTGCAGAAATCCTTTGACCCTCTTTGTGCATTTGCTCTTGATACCTTCTCTCCACCTCGTAACTATGTGCCACCATGGTTTGCCTTTTTGCTGGGAAGGAACAGCCGGCAACTGTGGGAGCTGAGATTACCCTGGCCCTCTGATCAGCTGCCAGGAATGCAGCATTGAAAATGCACCACCTCTCTGGTGGGCACACCCGCCTGCCCCTGTCCTGGGCAGCAGCAGGGCCAAGGTCACTTTAAGAATCTGCCCTGGAGAGTGCCCTTCGAGAGCTATTTATTTAGCCCTCTAAGATGTGGAAACAAGATACATAGTTCTATTTATTTTTCCCAGTGGCAAAGCCCTGGGGTATTTAGAAATAGTCTCCCCATGCTCCAATTGGCCTTCTCTGGGAATGTGCCAAGTAGCTCTGATTCCCCTGAGACTGTGACTCATGGGCTTTACTGGCTTTAGTTAGGCATTTGAGGTCTTCAGCTTGCTGGTGCCATGACTGTGGATCTCTCCAGAACTATCCATATCTGAGGTAAAAGTTACATGGAAGAAACATGGAATTCTCTGGGGCGTAGAGAGCTCTTGAGTTAACCACTGTGAAATCCAAGGGAGTCGGAGACTTGAGGCTGTCTTGCCTATCTCTCATGATGCTGTGCTGCAGAGAAGGTTTTCTGACACCCTTTTACAGGGACAGTTTAAAATAAAGCCAGCTGATGTTCTGCTTTTCTCAGTTCTGTTTGTGTCAGTAGCTGGGATATCTGATAGGAGTGTGTGTGGGATGCTCAAATCTTCACTCCATCAACACCTTCTCTAATGTAGCCTCTGATGCCTCACACAGTGCAATGATCACTGCTCTTTTCACCTTCCATCCTTATTATTCCCTCTATGTTCCACAGCTTCTACCCTTCTCCTGCTTTCCAGCTTCAACACTGTTGCTTGTTTTCCCAGCTTGTTCTGAGAAGTGTTTGGATGTGTTGTGGGTTGTGGAATGTGACAGTGGAAGGTGTTGGCTCTCTGGTCAGCCAGGAGCTGGTCTCTTCTGCATGGCTCTGTCCACGTTGTATCCTCACCAGTGGCTTTAGAGGCTGTGAGTTCTCTATGGCTACATGTTGTGCAGGCTCTTCCAGGACTCCTCATGGTGACGACAGAGCATCAAAGAAGCTGGAAACAAAACCCTCAGAATTTATTCTTCTTTCATAAGAGGAAGAATTTCTGTGCTTTGGAAAATGGTGGGGTGACTGGTGCATTGGTGGTTCTCTCCATTATGTGTTCCTTTTCTGCTGTTAAAAGGTTGGTGCACAGTTTTATTAAAGCAATTTGGAGAGTCTTTTAAAATGTCTTTGTTTTTCAAACCTCTATGAGTACATCTATTTATTATACTGAGCAGAGCTGGCTCATATTAAGTGCTCGCATAAACCTCGTATGAAAGATTACAACAAGAGTGAGTATTCATCAGAAATAAAAACTCTTTCTATGGGTATTCAGAATACTTGGCTTTCTACACTGGGCTATTCCAGTAAAGTTTGACTACTTAATTAAAAGTGGAAAGTGAATAAAAAAGGTCTGGGAATGGCGCCAAATTAATTCACTAGAAAATGTGATATGCAGAAATTATCTGCCTTTGCTCGTGTCCAGCATTACCCACTTCTGACATTTGATCACAATTCTTCCTACGTTTGGTGCTTATTGGATAGTCTCAGGGCCTCAAATGCTTGCTGATAATCTCTCCTTTTCATTAAAGGGAGGAAATCCTCCCATGTAACTTTATTTCATCTGAGGTGGATATCTGGATTCCTCACATTGAAGGGAAAAAGAAGCAAGTTCTCTTCACCTGTGGTAAATGTTTGCCTCTAGAAACTTGGGGTCCTGAAAATGTTTATTTCTCTCTGTGCAGTGGAGGATGAGCCTCAGTAGGCAACCTGGAAGTGGAATAATGGGCATTTAAGCTGGATCAGGTAGAAGGTTGCTGAGAGAGGTTTGTAAAGTGGAGTCAGATCCATCTGGTGCCAGGGCTCAAAACCCAGGAGGAGTGAGAATACCACAGGGGTCTTTTTTTGCTGATAAGTGCTCAGAAGTGATTTGAGGTGGGGAGGGTCCTGAAACATGCAAGAATGTTGATGGCACTGTTGCCATGGCCATGAAGTGATTCCTGTATCACATAGTTCTGTCAGAGTGGGAGCTGAGGAGATTTTTATTGACTACAGGAAGCAGAGCTCATGCAGGTGGAAAGAGAAATGCCAAGGTGATCAAGAGAGCACATCTGAAGCTAAAAGCCATATTTAATCAGATATTGTGTCAGATCAACCAAGGAGAATATGAAGACCCTGGAAATGCTGAAGATATAAGTTAAGAGGCTGTACATAGCTTCAAATTAGGCTTTGAATACAGGGATTTTATATATATATGTGTATATATACTCTGATTTTTTATAAAATTTGTTTTGTTTGCATACGACTGGGATTCTATTTTCTCATTTTGAAACTGGTGCTTTCAGTGCAAGGTTTAAGTGTTGAGCCCATAATGCTGAAAAGTGACCAAGGTGCCACATCAAGAAATGCTTGTACAAGTGCACTCCTGACCTTGACACTGACAGAAGAAACCAGAACAGCAGTGGGCTCTGTCTGGTTTAGACAAAGAGAGAGGAGATGTGTGCTGGGGATGACCCAAATACTGGGTTTATCTCTTCTGCTGAGAATGATGGAGAGGCACATTGAAGAGATCCAACTGCAAATGTGCCCTAGACCCCAGTGCAGCCAGTTAGATTTCTCCCTACCCTTAATCCTGGATGATGTCTGGCTGGTAGACCACCATAAACATTTACTGCAGTTTCATCTCCTGGGTTGGTCTAAACTTCCAGCTGCTCTCTTCTTGAGCAGAAGAATATGTGGCATATCTGGCCACTACCAGGCTGTATTTTCAGAAAGAGCAGAAACTCAAGGCACAGACATGGTGATTATTTCTTCTTCAGCCTGATAGGGAAGCTGTTGTGATGGGTTCAGCTTTGTGCCTTTGTTTATTTGGCAATGGTTCCTGATAGAAGATCAAAAGCAAATCATTCTTAATTCCTCTTGTTAGTCTGTGTTTTGTCATTAATCATGTTGAGCAGTCTGGATATTTAATTGGAAAGTAACACATGATTCTATTGGAATGTGGTCAGAATTAATCAATGCTTAGCATTTTGAGAATAAACAGGCACTATTTGGTTCACTTGATTCATGTAGAAAATTCACAGGAAGGGAAAAAAACCCATTTCTGTTGAGCTATATCACAGCTAAATGACTTGCTTCCCATCTGGCCTTGATCTACACAGGATTTATCCTAGAAATTCTGCTAAATAAAACTAGAAAATACCATTCTGAATGAGACTATGCCAGCAACAAAGCAAAGAGTGTTGTCTTGAAAAGTTTTCTTTCTATAAAGTGCCTCTTCAACTTGACTAAAATCTCAGATAACATGAAGCAGGGATGATTGCATCACTGAGATAAGTAAATAAACCCTACTGTGCAAATTTATTGCAATGAGCCATTGTAATAGAAGAAATGATCTTGGAGCCAGAGGTGTCCCAGTTTCATGCAGTTCCTTCTCTTTCATTATTTTTATGGTCTGTGTGGTTTCTCTCAAAGAATTACCTGTTCTAATATCAATAATCAGTTACAAAATCTCATTTCAGACTGGTAGTATGTCAGTGCTGCTTTGCAGATCAAATGGAGTTGCATTTCAGAATTACACTTTGCTGGCATTGTACTGTTAATAGCAGTAGATGAGAGAAATTGAAAAATTAAGAGGTAGAGACAAGGGGAAAAGAGATGTTTTCAGGGGAGATTTGAAAATAGATGAGGAGTTGATGAGGCGGAGAGGAAGAGCATCTCCCAAGGTTGTTTCAGAGGTCTGGAAGAACACGTGGCACACAGAAATCCTGGTGCCATCTCTTGGTAGCCTTTGGAATGGCACATTTCACCGCAGATGCACCCACCCCTGAGGCACTGAAAACTGGTGAATGAGCATTTTGTGGAGAGAAATTCACTTCTGAGCTTCAGTTTATGTGTCATGGGAAGGGAGGAACTGATTTATAAATGAAGCAACTTAGAAAGGCTGTTATTTTGAAAGAGATGCTTGCCTTTTGCTTTTAGGTCTGGCTTATGTTTTACATCTATTTGAGTTTCAGAGTTTGAAAGAGAAACAATGCTCTCAGCTGAAGGCCTTTCTTTGCCTGCCCATTATTTCTGCCCTTTGGTGAGCTTGAGTGCTACATTTGGAAAGATGCTGGGAGAGCAAGTCCCTGCTGTTCTCAAGTTCTTGGCTTTTCACAGCCAGTGGCTGTGGCAGATGCAGTTCAGGGCTGGCCTCGTGATGGCTTTGGGTATGTCCATACTGCAGGCAGCTCTGGGTTTGTTGGGCTGGAGATTCCCTCTGCCTGAGCTTTAATCTTCCTCCTTCTCCTAACAAATGCTCAGGCTTGCAGCAGGGCCTCCAGTGTGAGCTACCCAAGCTTCTTAGGACACCTTATCCAGTCTGGGAGTATTATTCACATTGCTGTATCTGTTAGTCTTTGTTCTAACTGGATTAAAACCAACACCTGGGTGCCTCACTGCAATCCCACTGCCTCCTAGGACCTCTCTGAGGTGTAGATCCCGTGTAACCATGGAAACTGCTGTCACTGCCATCCAAATGGGAGCTGTGACTCGGTTTCATACATCAGTTGCATCTGGTAGTGTTTCCCAGTGTTAGATGTATTGTTAATGTTGATGAAGATGTCTTGTAGCTGAATATGATAGTCCCCCATAGGAGGTTATGGTCAAGGCTAGTGTGAACTGGTTATGCCAAGCATTTTGTAAGTAGCATGTCAAAAACAGAGTGGAATTATTATTAAAAAAAAAAATTAAAAAAATTTAGAACACAACTAGAAGGATTATAAAATATTTCATAATTTAAGAAGAAATGAAGGATTGGGATGACTTCTGGAAGTTTGCGGGTTATCTGTGAGATGTGGAGTGCTCTGGCTCCTGATCTGGAGGTGCAGGGAGTTCTTTCACCAGTGGTGGGTGGGGCTGTAAGAGTAAAGAAGGCAAAAAGTCCAGTGTTAGGAGGCAAAGGATCTCTGGTGTTTGAGGTGTTAACCTGAAACGTTGTGTGTTGCTGTAGGAAGGTCACCTGAGATCAGACTTTTCATACATTTAAACCCACACCTTTCTCATGCCCTGCTAAGGGTAGTGAGGGTACACTCAGCTCTGCCTGAGGCATTCAGTGAGAACACAGATGGGGGAATGAGAAAAGGGAGAGAAGGATGGTAGTGAATTTGTGACAGGTTTTATGCTCAGGTGGGATGTGGTTGAAGTGGACTGTGGAGTGAATGTGGAGCTGGTGCAGTGAGGAGAGGGTTGAGCAATGTGCTTATGTGACCTTGTAATCATGTTTGAGGTGGCTGTGAAGTGCCAAAGCCTTCAGAAAATCTCAGCCAGGCAGCCCTGGGGGATGGGTACTGGAGGGAAGGGATTTCCAAACAAAGCCTGTCTGAATGTGCATGCAGAGATGCTGAACGGGTGCCCACCCTGTCTGTTTGCCTCCATTGGCTTTCCTGTGTCAAGGAGACAAAGAAAGAATTCCCCCTCGGAAATCACTGAGTTGAGTCATGACGTGAATCTCTGATAGAGGCCTGAGAGTGAGCAGATAAAGCTGAGGGCACTCACTTGTGTGTCAGCACATGTGAGAGCCCAGGAATTGTCTCTTCTTTGCTTTTCTCTTGATTTATTGCCATTTCTCCTCCCACCCAGAAGCCTCTTGCTCTCATGAACACGGTAGAAAGCAGCTGTAAAATCCTCCCCACAAAAGCTTTCAGTTCAAACATAGACAAGGGAAATTTAGAAAAAAACAATGAAAACAAGTGTGATTGCAGAACTTCTGCAGAAATAATTTGCACAATGCTGTCCCTACAAGAAAATCAACTCCAAGAATTTCCTGAGGCTTTTTCCCAGGTTCATCAGTGCTGGCAATGCTGGCAGGTAGAGTGTGAGCCAGTCTCTAAAACTATCAGTGGTTTTAAAGCACAGCAGTGATTAGACCTGCCCTGAGCAGAGTTATATGACACAGTGTCAAAGCCTTAGCAACAGCCTTTCTGCTGCAGGGTTCCCTGTCCTGATAGCCCTGTTGGAGCCTCACCAGCTGTAGCAGCAGCAGGGTAACTGGATTTAGAGATACAGAGGCAACACAAGAGACTCATTTCCAGTGGGTGAAAGAGAGCTCCAAAGCCTTCAGTCTTTCAGGCTCTTTTGAATGGTTATCAGACAATTATTACAGAGAATGAGAGAGATAAAGTAAAGAATAAAGTGTTTGCCAATGAAGGTGAAATGGATTTTTTAGAGGGAGAAGGTTTTGTAACAGCAGTGGCACAGATTCAGCACAGGGCTCTGGCTCACTGATGCTGGCATGGCTCTGCTCAATCTCTTTATCTGCAGGGCAACACTTGGAACTGCAGCAATGCCAGTAAAACCTGTAAATAAACCCAGAGCTGAGCTGCTGTGCGAAGTGTTTGGAGGCAGGGCTTGGAATGTGGAGGAGAGAACCTGAAGACTTGAGGAAGTGGCTGGTGAGGAAGAACAGGGCTGCTGATATTCCCAACATGGATGGCTGCAGCTCTGGGGGTGGGAATGGAAACTCCCCCCAAAGTGCAAACCTTGGAAAGATCATGGCTCTGAGACACCAAATGCCAGATTATTGCAGATTAGAAAGGAGAGAATCATCCTATAACTTCAGCACACCAAATCCATGTGTTTCTTTCCTGTGTGGACCATAAGGGATATGCTGGAATGGCACAACAGCTGTCACTGTCTCGTCAAAAGCTTAATTTATTCCTTGTTTTTCATTATTGAAAATTGTACTGAAAAAATTGTGATCATTCCAGTTTTAATCACCTTCTAGATTTTACTATGTAGGAAAAAAAAGGCATGAGGAAGAACCATCCCAATAATGGTCAGAATTTTTCCTATGAATTTTAATTCTTTATCCCTGTTGCTTCTTTATTAGATTTTCACCTTAAGTTCTATCAGCCTTGGCTTTGATAAAGTCTGTTTTCAGAGCCCAGAGTTTGGCTGGATTATATCAAGTGGAAGATTTCCAACGAAAAGGAAGGGAAAAAATCCCAAACCCAACCCTTAACTTTCATTACTTAGGCTTCTAAAATTACTGCTTCAAAAAGTTCCTGCAGTTATGTCAGTGTGACACTGAAGCTTTCAAACAGCAAATATCAAGAGAATCTGACCCAGAGTATGTGCTGCATTTTGAGATTTACTGTCTTTATCTTCCTTTTAAATGTTGTAGCTAAATGTTGTGAAGAGTAGTCACTGGCATTAAGATGTGACCAGATTATTGCTTACTAAGGAGTTAGACATGTGCAACTGAATAAATTCATTTGTTTGTGGGTGGCTGGGTTAGGGTTAGGCTGGATCAGCCACAGCAGCCACACGCTGCCTTACCACCAGCCTCGTGTGCTCCAGGGTGCTGTAGAGACCTGTGCTGCAATTGAGGCTGCTGTGAGCTGCCTGCTCTCAAATCCCCTTCCTTCAGGATGTGGGAGGAAAGCTGAGGCTGTGCTCTGGCTGCCCCTGGCAGTCTTCCTGCCCATCCTCTCAGAGCCTGAGTCTTTTCCTGCATGTTGAACCTTAGGCACCAGCTGGGCAGAGTGCTGTGTGGAAGGCAACATGGGTGATCTAGCAGTGAAATCTATTTCTCTGACTCTTGTGCATTCTAGGGAAATCAATAAACAAGCATCTCCTTCTTTCTCAGGACCCCACCCATGCCATTCCCACTGCTGTCTTATACAGGGGCTGCTCTTTGAAATGCTGCAGATCTCCAGGTGCAGTGATTGCAGAGAGCCTCATCTCTGACCTGCAGCCTGCAGATTGCCTTCCCTGCAGTCAGATGTCCTACTTCTGTCCTGCAGAGCTGTGGGGACAAGGACAGGACAAGGACAGGGTCACAGCAGGCATTGGGGTGCTGCTGTAGGGGGTGGTGGCCCAGCCTGGTTGCAGGTTCAGCTTCTGCAGAAGATGCATCCTCATTTGCAGCCTCTGTCCTGTTCTGTGTGAGCCTGGTCAGTTGTCAGGTGATTCTGCTGCCTCCCCTATGGCAGCCTGGTGATTTTATGTCCAAAAAGCTGCTGCAGGGCAGTGGGAAATCCTTCTGCTTCCCACACCTTTGCTCCTTCTCCTGCAGCTGTGTCTCTGGATATACTGCACAGCACAGCAGCATCCCCACCCCCTGTCCTCACTAGACAAACCACAGAATGGCAGAGAGAGGTGAAGAGCAGGATGGCTTTATCTGCTAAATCCTTATTGAAAATCCCAGGGAAATTAATAAGCTTTTCTCCCTGCTCTGCATTTGCAATATTTTTTCCCCCCTAAAACTTCATGCTTACCTGTGGCAAAACTAGTCAGTATTATACATTTCTAGCAGCATTCTATGTGTGTTTTGCAGTCCTCTGTTTTACCACACATGGTGGGTAAAATGGGCATTTTTTCTACCACAGAAGACACATTTGAACAAATTCTGAAAAATTTAATAAAACTGGCTATTGACACTGACTGAAGGTGCTTAGGTGAGACCTGAATTTTTTTGAATGAATGTCCAGATTTTCAGAGATATTTAAATGTGTGAAGATGAAGGAGAATGTAACCATAAAAGAAAGCCTCTTAGCAGGTTAATGGATTAACCTGTACAGTTAAAAGGTAGTTCTGACCTTAATATACAAAGGAGCTTTGAAAAATCCTGCTGAGTGCTACCTGCGTGTTTAGACATAAAAATGCCTTTTAAATTCAGGTCAAGATGCCTATTGTGAATCTGTAAGAGAACCTGACTTTGTGATTCTCGAGCATGTTTATGCATTGTTCTCAATTTGAGGCTGATTTAATAGTGCCAATTAAGCTCAGTATTGTGTGCACGTGTGGCATACAAATGACTACCCCAGTTTTTCCATGCCTGTTCTGGTTTGGCAGCATCAGTTAGGACCAACAAACATTAAAGTGCCCAATTCACACTCAATTTAGTGCTGGGGGGCTGTGTGTGGATGTACTTAGGGGCCGCAATCATTAGAAAAGTTGAAAAGTGAGAATAGCTGGAAAACAGGAAAGATTTGTTTGCCTATTCTACACATTTTCTTCTGCATATTTTGTTGAAATTCCACTTGCACATGAGCTTTTAAGGCAGGTCTAACTCTGTCCACCATGCTTTGGCATTCCGTAGGAGTAATGGATAGAAACAGCCTGACCTGTGTGCATAGCAGGGGAAGTGATACCTCCACATGGGGATTGATAAATGCATTGCATGCAAGAAGATTCATTTCATAGGCATCTTTTTGCACTTGCACCTGCTGCATGAAACAGCTTCTTCCTTGGCAAATTCAAAAAAACCCTCTGCAATCCAGCTCTCTTCCCTAGAGATTTTAAACTTTGAGTTTCTTTTGGCTGGACTTTATGGATGTGCTTCATCTGAATAGGACCAGAGGGGAAGTGAAATGCAATATAAACTCAAACTGATGGATCTATTTCTAGGGCCTTGTAATATGGAAACAATACCATTAGATTAAAAAGAGCAGAGTTTTTAATCTTGTGTTCAATATAAGTCATTCCTTCTTTTATTTTGGAACATCTGACTTTTGCTTAAAGAAAAGGCTTCTGTAAAAGTCAGCCTTCTTTCTAGGAAGAGATCAAGGAAGATGATGCTTTCTCAGTCCTTCAGCTTCATAATTCATGTCCTTTTCAAGTCTCTTATGTTGTACACATTTTTAAAATTAGCTTCTATGAAAGATGTTTATTTCTTTGGTTAAAAGGACCAACCAACCAAAACCCTCAAACAAAACAGGCCTCAGAATTCTGAAAACCACAGGAAAAGCTGAAATGAGAACTCAGGTTTTCCATCCATGGCAGCAGTCTAGCTCCATGCAGGAAAGGTGACTTTTTAAAACACAGCTCAAGGGAACCTTTCACTACAAAGTGCTTTTTAAAGATGTTGTACCCTGAGATTACTGCTGCCTTAGAGATGGTTTGTACTAACCAGCAGTCAGGAAGAGCTACGGCTCTTAGCCTTGATTGCATTGAAACCAGCCTCCCTTTTATGCTCTCAAATAGCTCTGGGCACAAGCAGTGACATGTGAGATACTTCTCTACCTGGACTGTCAGCAACACAAGCTGCCCTTGGATATTTCTCTACCAGTAATTGCCAACATTCATAAAATGAAAATCTTGCAGTGGTTTGCCAGCAATGTGGTTGTGTGTGCAGCCTTATTTTCTGGCATTATAAACCCCTGGGTATCCCCAAACTCTCCCTGAATCATTCACCATCAGAGACTCTCTAGTGGCAAAGCACCTGCAGCTCAATTTCTCTTAATGAAAGAAGTCCCAGTTGTCCTTCAGAGATCTGGGCCCAGGGTTTCTGGGTATGTCACCAAGAGGTGTCATTTGACTTCATCATGCCCTAAGCAGGGTGCATACCTCGTGTCCCTCTCCCTGCCCTTACTCTGGATGTACACAGCACTCAGAAAAGTTTAAGGCTGAATCATCCAGAGGTAAGAAAAAATGGGGCAGGGTGTCTACCCCTATGTGTAGAGCATACACTCTCCTGTCAGCAGAGTTTTCATGTCAATCCCTGTGGTTTCCAGAGCAAAAGCTGCTGGGAATGGATGAGCTACAAATAAAATGGCAGCTAAGGAGTGAGCCAAGAGAACACCAGGCTCTTTTGAACTGAGGAGTAACTGGATTGGGAGTGGAAGACAGCTGCCTGGGGGAAGGAGGGGGATTTAACCACATTCCCTGACACACATTAACTGTGTATAAGATGTTCTGTGGGGCTCTGCTGGTGCTTGTTAGCAGATGTGGCCTCGATGAATGTCCTCATCACTCCTCTTAATCGATCAATCAAGGATAGTATTGACCCCCTTTCCCATCCCCTCACATGTGTCCCTGGGGTGGGAGAGCTGGGTTCTCACACTGTCAGCCTGGAACTGCCTGGGTGATGAATTTGTCAAGAATGCTCTCTGATTGTGAACCTCCCAGCCCCTTTATCTTGACGTGAATGACAAGCTGTCACAGCCTGCCTCAGCCATATTGGTGACATCTGACCCTGGAGAGGGAGATGACATAACCTGAAGTATGGCTTGGGCCTGGGGAGGCAGTGCCAGCTCTGCACTGCACTGTCAGAAATGCCTGGGCATCCTTTTGGCAAGGTTTTAAGCTTATTTCATATACCTTAGTCTTTTTTGTTACTACTTTGAAGCTAATTTAATTTAGAGCTGTAAAGAATAGCTTGACGTTTTAGGATACAGCTGTCTCCACTTCTGTATTTGTGCACAAGAAAAAGTAGGATACTTGTAAGGATGCCTGGAGGATAAGCCTGGAGTCACTCTTCTTTCTGAGAGGCAGAGATGAAAGAGGCTGGAAGGCTGCACCTTTTCACTGATTTTAACCTGACAGGCTCCAGAGCAGGCAGAGATATTTGGGAGATGTTGCAGTGAAGGCTTTGAGCTGAATCTGGGAACTGAGACACGCTGGTCACTTTTCTAATAGATCTGGTATCTATTAGAAAAGGAGTGTGTGGGGTTTTCCCCCTCATCTTTCAGCATTACACTGAAAACCAATCTGTACACAACAGCTGGATCTCCAAACTCCACCTGTTGGCAGGGTGTAGGACCTTGCAGACTGTAAGCAAACTTTCCCTTCAGTGCAAGTTTTAATGCCTTGCTAACAAGGTGGAATTAAAGAGGACAAGATGATGGGTGTTTCTGCATAAGTCCTAGACTAGCACTGCTATGAAAATGCCAGCAGCATAAGCAGCTTTTCCCCACCCATAAGTCCAAGACTTGTGAAGCTGCTGGTTTTAAGTCTTTAAAACAAATCACTGCACAAGTGCCTGCATATTTCAGATCTGTATTTCTGGGCCATGAGGGAAATAACTTTCAAGGCATCTGCCTCAGATGAGATCTACCTTCTGGTGGGATTTATAAAGCACCTATTGCTGTGGTGCCTGCGAGTTGTTTCTGAATGTCTCGTAGTTGTCAAATGTGAAATAATCTTTACAGTGAGTGGTTCTGTGACTGTATAAGTCCCAGAAGTTAAGTACAAGTCCCAGGGGTTTGAGGCAAAATGCAGCTGGGTTATGTGTACACTTGAGGACACTAAACTCTGCCTGGAGAGAGTGGCTATGGAAGCTGAGGTGTCTTGAGCTCAGAGTCAGGGATCCATTGTGCCAGGTGCTGTACAACTGTGTACTGCAAAGTCCCTTCCCCACACTGCTCGTGGTATAAAGAAACATGACAGCAACAAGAGAGTGTATGAGAAATAGCAGGGTGAAGGGCAGGAGGAGTTGAGCAACACGGGTTCTGCCAGGACAGAACCTTTTCTTACATTTCTGTAAAAATGGTGCTTTATGTTTTTATCATCCAGGTGTGATTGCTGTAAGGAATTAGGCATCAGGTTGAAGAGGTCTGTAATAAAGCACCAAGTAATTAGCTTTCATTCAATAATTTGAAGAGGGTGTTCTGTGTTTTAGTGTGGAGAAGGCACAATTTCACAGAAGGAAGGATGGTTAAGTTACTTGATGGCAGATCTGCAGAGCCCTTTCGGTTCATTTCTTTGTTCAGTCCTTGGTTTCTCTGCTGTCCCCTGTCCATAGTTCCAGGCTAGTCTTGGGTGGTTGTGCACCATCAAAGTGTTCTCTCAGTCTTGAAATCCTTCCATGCAGTCAACCCTGTATCTCTTCTGGAGTGGGATTTTTTATTTTTCAGGAGTCCTTCTGTTTTCTTCAAGAGACAGAAACAGGCACAGGATTGTCCATCATAGTGCCTTGTGCTGTGAGCTGAGGTTGGAGTGCAGAAGAAAATGGAAGAGATCTTGGTTTTCAGGCTCCTCTGCCTGCAGTGATTTCCAGCAAAAAATATCCTGGCAGCTCATCTCTGAAAGGGTAACCTAGGCACAGGGCTCCTTTGTCCAGGCTCTTTAACAGTCTGGTTTTACTGGCTAATCCAATTGTGCTTTGGCTTGGGACATGGAGTTTTTCTTTGTTGTTGCTCCTGGTTCCTAAGCACAGGATCTGGAAGTTGCATTTGTCTATCTGTCTGCTAGTTGTACTCTTGCCCAGATATCCAAGCTGCTGACTTGGAAACACTTCAAAGTTTTCCATTCTTCAGAGTGGCTGTCTCGACTGCTGCCACAGGGAGTTTTTAATGTTTTCTGATTATGGAGCAGCATTTATTATTATGCTTTATAAGATACTGCAACTTTACTTATACATCTTTTTTTTTTTTTAATATATAAATGAGTCTCCCTTGGGATACACTGGACTTGACAAAACAGCTAAGATTTTGCTAATGTATTACCACAGAAAACAGAAAATCGGAGGAAGGCATCTGGACAGATTTGGCAAATTTTTTTTAATGATTTAATCCCTCCCCCCCATCATCTCCCCTCCATTCCTTCTTGAGACAAATGCAGAGATTTGCTCTGGGCACGCTATCAAATTCTCTGGTCTGGCATATGGCTCATCAAGTCATCTTTCTTGTGCTCTTAAACTTTTCCTCCTCATCTTCCTCCAGCCCTGTCATTGCTCTTGTGCACAATTTATGAACTCCTCTCTCTGTCTGCCTGTCCCAGGCTGTCTCATCTCATTGTATCTTTTGATGCCAGCAATGATGCTGTTGGTTTGCCATATGGTGCTGAGAGGTGCTGGTGTTATCATAAACACCATTTTCTTGGCTTGCTGTAGCCCCACTGATGTTTCAATGGTCTTGCAGCTGCTTTCAGTGAAAGCCTATTCTGCTTCTATTCCTCTTCTATGATTTATTGTTTCCCATTAGGTGTTTTGTGTGTTTGATTTTGTTCAGCATCAAAGATAGGTAATATTCTGGGGGTGGCTAACACCTGCCTTAACGTGCAAATTACAATGCTGATTGAAAGTCCAAACTTAAAACACATGCAGGTAGTTGACTCTCTACACAATGTAGGTGTGAAGTCCTTTTCCAGGATAATTATGAATGCTAAGATTTTACACAAGTTCAAAAGTTCTCAGGCAAACATATGGAAGCAAAATCAGCTAAGAGCTGAAAGCCCTCCCAAAGGCAGCTTTGCCAGTTTATGGGATATCTGGACTGAAAGCTGCTGGAGTTTGAATCTGTCCTGCAAGTCCTAGCACTGTGTATCTGCTGTGGCCTTGCATGCTTTCCTTGGCACTGTTGGCCTCAGGACACTGGACTCTTTGGACTTCCATCTTAAGCTGGTGCAGCTGCTCTTTTCTGGGCTGGCTGATTAACTCTGCACTTGGAATACATGTTTCTCATTTCATTCCCATTATATCTATGCTTAAAATGTAAGGCTATAGGGGTACAGTCGTTCCTGGGTCACTTTTCTCAGACCTTTTCCTCGTTGGCAACTGGGCCTGGCAGTCCCATTACAAGCACTCCAGGCTGCCTTTTCAAAGTCATTAGGTTGTTTGTCCCATTGCTGCCAAGAGGATGTTTCATGCCTTCATTTTCCAGTGCTTAAAACCCATCCTTTCAATTCCAGCTAAATTTATTCATGGCCATTTTATATCCATTTGTCCTCGTGCCAAATTTTTTTCCTCAGTCTAAGTATTTCTCTGCCTGCCTCAGTGTTTACTTCTCTGCCACGCAGTGTGTCTGAGGGGAACAATCCAGTTGTCTCTTGGCTATCATTTTGTTAAGGTGACTAAACTCTGATCTTTAAGACTCCAAATGAGTTATGTCTCTGCTACCATAAAGATTTCCTTGGCAGGTTTCTGTGTGGTTCCTTCTGAGTTCTGCACACAGCTGTTCAGGTGAGAACATCCATGCTCCCTTCTCCACTGGTGGTGGTTTTCTGAGACCTGATCTGTCCTTTTCATGGTTGTCACTCTGCTGGTTATGCTTATCCTTATCCCTTCATGGGCTCATATATCCAGGGTGTCCTTCTGCTCATTTCCAAATTATGAGCCCCTGCTCATAACAGTAATCCTTATTAAACCCTAAATGCTTAACCTTGCACTTTGACTATTACATTTCATCACATTTCTATTCCTTTAGAACTCAAGAACATCTTGTTACTCCTGAAAGATATTCTGAACCCCCTGCTATTGGCAGCACTTCCTGACTTCACACGGTCAGCAGATTTTGTTAGTATACTCTGACTTTTTGTGCCAAGGTCATTAATGGAAAGCTGAAATAAGATCAGTCTGAAAGGATCCCTGAGGACTTCCACACATAAGTTCCCTCTAGACTAATAATTCCTCTTCCAGCACAACTCCTGTCATTGAGTCTTTAACCAGTTCCTTTCCCACATTGTAATTCTTACACTAATCCCCGTGTTCTCCAGCTTGGCTAATAATTTTCACTGTGGCACTCTATCAAATGCTTTATTGAAGTACAGATAAATTAGATCTACCACACTTCCCTTGTGTAGAAGAAGTTGGTTTTCTTATCAAAGGAAGATACCAAGCTAGGCTGGCTTGATCTACTCTTGTTAAGTCTGTTTTATCCTTAAACTTATTTTACCTGTTTTGCAGTTTATCCTTATGTCTTTTATGGTTGTGTTTGTTGTTTTTCTTTTTTGGTTTTTTTTTTTTCCTCTCAAAATCTGTTCTAAAGCAATGCATGTCATTGGAGTCAGTGTAATGTGCCTGCATCTAGGTCCTATCTAGACAGTTGGAACTGGAGATTAGACTGAGAACATGGTCTGGGAATTCTGGGATCCTTTGAGGATAAATGAAGTTGCCTGGTTCATAGACCCTACCCCCAAAAAAGTATTGGGAGATCTGGATTTGCTGATTTGCTCTCTGATGGGAGGTTTGCTGGCACTGTTGTCTTTATGGCAGCAGTGTAGCTCTGCTGAAACTCTCAGCAATGCTCATAAGCACCCATAACATAAAACAGATGCCTGGAGGAAATTCTGAGAACTCTTCTGCTTGGAGCCAGAGATACTCTGGTCATTCCTTCATTGCTCTGCTGCTCTGGCAGGTGATTGAGACATCACATTAGGCCTGTAAAATATAGGTATGCAGAGCAGTCTCTTTTTAAAGACACGTACTGGAGTGTGAGCTTTGGGAGATGCTCTGGGTGGAATTTTAACTTGCCTAGAGTTGTTTACTTTGTCCCAGACTTGAAACTTGGGGAGAGACTGAGTGATGAGTGGCTGTAGAGTGTTCCTTTCCTGAGCAGGCTGAATAGCTGGGGAATGACATTACTCCTCCACCATCTGAATGATTGCTGTTCAGTTGGAGCTAAAGAAGTAATGAAAGCATGACTGTGCTTCCACTGGTGAGATTTTTAGCTCCTGATTTCCTGTTCTGTCTGTATTTGAGTGAGTTCTCTTTGCAGTTTGTAAAGCTGCTGTTGAACTCTGACAGATTCATTATGAAAGAATGACTTTAGATAGAGATGTTGACCCAGTATCAGCAAGAACCAGCTCTTGAATCTTAGTCTCAGCTGCTGTCAGGACACACAATGAACAGAAGCTTGGTGACAAAAAAATATTTATTTGCTGCAGGATGATAATTGGCTCAGTATGGAATTTAATACAATTTTATTTGGGGATTGGTTTGTAAAGAGATTACATTTCAAGGAATCCTTGCACATGGAGGTTTTTGTAGCGGTATTTATTTAATCAGCTCTGGGCACTTGAAACTTCACAGCAGTAAGCCATGTTAGAACAGGGATCTTGCTCCAGCAGAACACGACTGGAAAAGAAACTCTTCTGCAAGACAAGTGGGATGGAGATTTTACCACATGAGGAAGGAACTGGCCTCCAGAAGTTGGGGAGCAATGATGTCTCAGTTCAGCTTCTCAAGCTGCAAATGTGAGTGACCAGCTCCCAGCCAAACCAGAGCTGTGCTGGCTCAGGCAGGTTCACTTGCTCACCTGCACAAAGAAATGACACAGAAAGTCCTTGGAAATGTCTGTCCCTGCCTTTACTCACTGCAAGCAGTCTCACTACAGAGCTTTAGCACCTTTCCTACCAGTCCTCCTCTGAGAGGGGCCCTTCACGTACCCCTGCAATGAAAGATGTGGTTTCAATTGAAAGAAATTCAATTTTGTTTTCAGTTAAGGCTGGGAGGGAGGATAGGGGTGAAGCTTGCTTTGGAAAAATAGAAAAAGGAGTGGGATTTTGCTGGAAAATATTGACATTCATGTCCCAGCTTGATATGGAAGTTATCTGCTAATGCAGATGGAAGCAGTTGTGTCTGGAGTGGGCATGTTCTGAGTCTCTGGTACAAAGAAAAAGCTCTGGGGCAGCAGTTTAAAAACCTTGTTAGATCACTTTGTGGGTGTTGCTTTAAATTTTAATGGTCACTACAAATCAGTGTAACAGTAAAGCTAGAAGGCTAATAGTCTTTTAGAATAACTGAGTCAGCTGCAGAGGCAGGATCCTCTGCTGGTGTAAAACATGGCAGTTCTGTCAAAGTCCATCATAAGCTGTCAGTTTAGACCATCTGGGAAGCCTTGCCCAGGAGACTGTGAAGATGAAGGTTACAAAAATTATTGAAGAAATTGACATTATTTCTCCATCTCTCTTCTTTCCCCAGGGCAGCCATTGGGGCTCTGGCAGCTCTGCTGAAATCAAGTAAGCTTTTTTCTACATATTCTTTCTGACTTTCCTTTCTGTGCTGTGCTGCTGGACAGAATGATCCTGTTGAACCTCGTTCTCCCTTGGTATTCCCTCATCCCTTGGTCCCAAAGAGCAATGCATAGGAAAGAGGCAGTAATGCAGGTGTTTCCTGTACCAGTTCTGATCCTTGGAGCCTCCCCAGCCCTGTGGGACATGGTGCCCTGAGTGCCCAGGGAGCCAGGCTGGACTCTTATTTTGAGTATTTGGAGAGATTTGGTTGTCCTGGGGCTTGGTACAATGGGAGAAATGGGGAATTTCTCCAGTCAGTGACAAATACTTATTGCTCTTCCCAATTTGTTGTTCCTTCCATGGAAAGGGAGAAAAGGATTTAAATAACAGCAGTGTTGTTTGGTTGTGAATGGTAAAGTGATTTTAGGAAAAGACATTGTCTATTTTTATTTTTTTTTTAAGGTACTGGAGCTGAAATTTAGGAAATGCTGCTGATACTGTAAAATCAAATACAGCATCAGGTGCCAGAAGTCGGACTGAGATGGATTTTTTGGATGATTTCTGCAGTTCTGAGTGGCCAAGAATGTATTCTAGTTTTCTCCTTGTCCTGTGGTTCAGGGCATGAGAAGCTCCAGGCTTTTGGAGCAGACTGCTCTGGTAGCTGCATACAAATGAGCAGGTTGTGTCTTTTGGGAAATGTGGGTCAGGAGATGTGAGAAACAGCTCTGGTTTCTTGAGATAAATTCACCATGCTTGGAAAAGTGATGGATTCTCATTCAGGACATCTTTCTGTGTCACAGTTTACATATTTGTGGCCTTGGGCTCAGTGCATTTGAGTGGTGCAGGGGTTCTTGGAAAGCTAAGAATCAAATCTGGTGAGTGCTATAGCACTTGAAAATTGCTCATGAAAACAGGAGATAAAGCTGTACACAGCAAGGCACCCAGAAGCACCTGAGCCTGTTTTAGTTGGGATAAAAACTAAAGGGAAGGCAGGAATCCTGGAAAGTGCTACAGTAGTGAAGTGGTGGGCTGATTATTGTGAGGTTTTTTTGAGAATTCCAGTAACCTGTTTGCTGGGAAATAGTGGGGAGATTGTATTTTGATGATGCTGAAGGCTGTAAGACAGACAGGACAAGAACATGGCCATTTTGGGGGTACCCCTGTAGGCCTGTCCTTGAGTGTTTCAGCCCAAAGTGATCCAGGGAATTATGGTTATCCATGGGGCTGTGCTGGATGTTCAGTGTCCCTCTTGCTTTTAGCAGAGCTGCACTGAGAAAGCCATTTTAAAGGGAGCAGGCAGATGGCAGTGTGTCTCCCTGATGGATTCAGAAACATCCATCTTCATCTCAGGCTTCCATAAGCTCCACTTGAGACTTTGTCCACCTGCAGAGCCATGGGCTGGCTAGAAACTGTTTGGCTTCTGTCTCCTTCCTAACAGAAGCTGATGCTAAATGCTCACTTATCAGGTGCATAACTGCAAGAAGCAGGATATGCCTGGAAAAGTGTAAGAAAAAAAAATTACCACTCCAGATGGGCCTGGGAAATTGTTGCTGTTGTGTCTCAGACAGGGAAGTAAGGAAATAAATGATGGAACACAACAAACTTGCGTTTCATCCACAACAGGGAAAAAATGCTTGGAGACCCACCTAGAGAGAGATGAGAGACCTTGGTTGTCCTGTGTCCCTGTATCCAGTGATTGCCACATGGTGATGATCAAAGAGATGGTGAATAATAGAGTAGAAGTTTAAGTCTCTTCTAATGGCAGTGCTGCACCTTTCTATCAGTGAAAGCTCAGATTACTGATATGGAGCAGATATTTCTTGTCTGATCATCAACTGGTCTCTCACTCCTGGCTTATCTCTTTGCAAACATCCCAGAGTATTTTATCAATCTTTGCATGCTGCTCTCTCAGTTGCTGTTCACCACCTGCCATACCCACATGCATGCAGCAAGTTATTCCTCCATTGTCTTGCTGCTTTTTAAATATCTGTTGTCTCTCCATCATGTTAACTCTGGCTTTATAATAAGGCTGAACTTTCTGATTGGTAAATATCTATAATGTGCTGATTTGCCATGAGATCATCAGGAGAATTTTTGTTCTTCTCTTCGATGTTACAGTCAAACTTTCCAGTGTTACTCATGTCCATTCTTCCTTCTTTGATTTCTAGATGCTCACTACAGGCCAGGGTGGGGAGGAGGAGGCAGATCCTGATAGCTATAGATAAACTGAGGTGGGGTGAGGCACTGCAACTTTCCCAAAGTCTCCTCTCTCTGTCCCAGAGTGAACATGCTATTTTTTCCAGCCTCCTTTGGGTTTTCTCTATTTCTTCTCTGTATTTGTGTCTTCATATCTTGATTCAGCTCTGTATTAAGGCCTGAGGAGCTCATTGTGAAGCACTCTTGTATCTTCAAAACCTCCAGGTGTGGAGGGGCTGGAGCCTGTTTGAGCAGTGCTTGGGGGTGTGGGATTCCCTCCAGGGCATTCTTAGCCATGAGCTCTCTTGCTTTTAGCGAACCCAACCCTCAGAATGAACCAGGCAAACCATTCCCAGTTTGGGGGCAGTGGGATAAAACTGGACAGCTGCTATCCAAGCACAAAGCCAAGCCAGGGGTGTCGATGCTGGAGGAGATGTGCGGGAGCAGGAGCCACACGGTGGCGATGTGATTATAGCGATCCCCACCGTGCCTAATCCAATGTGTATTTTGGGTGAGTAATTTGTTTATCAGCAGGTTATTTTAATCTAATTTTGGTCGTGTTTGTTATTCCCGACTATCTGTGCTTCCCAGAATTACCAGCTTGCATGTCTTTAAGGAAATTAGCTAGAGCTGGTCTCAGGGGCATTGGCTGAGCGGAAATTGAGGGAAAAGGCTGGGAAAATGGGCAGGGCCCTTGGTGCAGTGCTTGCCTGGTAAAATTGTGATGAGCAATTTAAAAAGACAGGTTGTGGTGACCTCCTGATGGTATTTATTTCATCAAGACAATTCTGTGTGCTAACAACAGCTACTGCTGATGGCCTTTCCCCTCTCTCTTTCTAAATCTTCCTCCTTTTGCTGTCTTTATCTTCTTGCCTTCCCCCACAGCCTTTCATCTCTCATTTACTACTCATTCCTCCCCATCTTCCATCAACTAACCTTTATTTAACCTTTCACTCACTTCTTTTTTTTTAAATATTAAGCCATAAGAATTATATTTTGTGGCTGCTGGGATAAAAAAATCCTTGTCATTCTTTTCCTTTTATGTTGGCATCAAGGAGGGGCAAGTAACTCCAAGGAAGAGAAAGTGATGTTCTAGTACAGAAGCAGATTAGGGTGTGTGAAAGGCCTGCACTCTCTACAACTGAATTTATAATGCTTGAAAACAGATCTAGTGAGGCAGGTCTTTGATCTTGAGTAGAAATATCCCATTGTTAAACCATCCCAGTTCGTGTAGCCAGCAGCACAATGTCAGGGATTTCCCTCATCCTGCACCAGGTACCCATCTCTCATCACCAGCCTAAGTCTTTATTATCCATCTCTGGATTCAAACTCCAATGTCAGTCTGGTTCCAAATCCATGATCACATCTTGTAGAGTATCGTGATCAGAGTTGAATTTTGCAGTTCTTTTCATGATAATTTGTCTTTTCTTCCTGAATTTCAGAATGCAAACAGTCTTGATTCTATGCTTTTATCTCTTTGAGAAGAGCCACTTTGTGGGATAGAAAATAATTTTTCTATGTCCTTTATATTCCCTTCCCCAAGACTCTTCATTCATAGACATATCCCAAACTGAAAGTAACTCAGTGCTACAGAGAAAAATGTTGGCTTTATCTCCTGGGGCATGGCAACTTCCTGATGTTTTGCCTCTCAGCGTGGGTGTAATGAAAACCAAGTGCTGAGGAGCTGCATTATTCTCTGTTGACATCCTTAATAATGATTGTTTACCTCCTTGTCTTGGCATGGGCAGTGTTTGTGCCTCCAGTGATGATCTGGCTTCAGAAAATTCAGTGCCTGAATTTGAGGAAGTCTTCCAAATTCTGGTGTCCTTATTAAAACTATTTCCTTATTAAAACCACTTCAGTCAGAAAAATCACACTTTAGATTTTGTGCAACTGCATTTTTGTTTTTAATTTTACTTCTGGTTTTCTGATGAGTTGCAACCAGAAGATACTGTGAAACTGAAATCAAAGGAAAAAAAGATACTGTTTAGGGCAAAACTACAGAGCAGTTTTCTGGCTTCCAACGAGTTGAGCTAATACCACCTTCTTGCTGTAGTGCCCACTGGGTCGGAAGTGATCCCAGCACTTCATGTGTGACTTAGTTTCTTCATGGGGACAATTAATTTTATTTCTACAGAGAGCCCTTGTGCTTTTCACTGCAAAAATGTCCTCTCAATGGCCAAATAGAACAGCTGTGTTCTCTTTGCTGTAGGAGATATCTTGCATTTTTCATTCCCAAGAGGCAATCACTAGAGCAGAAGTTGGAATTTTTCTTATTCCTTTCACTGCTTTAGGGGCCATAGGGTTAATTTAGCAGAGTATTCTTATCTGCAAGCTGTAGCAATGTATGTTCTTGGCATAATGAATCAGCTGAGTGGCATCAACAAAGAGATTTAAGCAGATAGACAGAAAGATAAATATCTCTTTGTTCTGCCTGGTAAGCAGTGCACTGCTCATCATATTTCAGGTTGATGGTAATTCAGTTTTGTGATTAAATACACTGCATGTTCTCCAGTGGTACCCGTGTTCTTGGCAAACACTTCAAAAGGGACTGGATTGCAAAGAGAGCTTCAGAAATGTCCCAGTAGCACTGGTGGTCGTGAGGCTTTCATCTACCAGACTGAAAACCTGATTTTAAGCCCCCACCACAGAAGGAGAATTCCATCAAAACTGAGGATTTCTTTCTAACGAGATCCCCTTGCTAATTCTGATGCAACTTTAACCATCTGAGGCTTATCTTGTTGGCTGGAGATTCATGTCAGATGTTTCTGGTGAACTGCATAGGTGATTCAGTCCCATATTCTGAGCTGCAGTGCTCAGACTTTCACTGATGAGCAGCACTGCCCTGGAAGACGCAAATGGAGGGGCAGGTCTAGAAATATGGGAAACTAAGAAGGCATTGAATGTTTTCCTTTCAGCCTGATATCATCAGGCAGAATTGAAAGTCTTGCAAAGAAAACAGGATTCCAGGGACAGGTTTGGGGTGGTGGTGAAGACAGTGCTCCCCTGTCAGAGATGACAGAATAATATCAGGAAGGCAGATTGTCACAGGGTGAGAGTCAGAGATTGCTCAGACAGATCTGGTCTAGCAGTTTGTTTAGTTTTAACCAGTAAACCTGGGTATGTGAGACATCTATTAAGTACAGATGGATTGAAGGGCAATACTCTACTATTTACTACACTTAGGGTTAAAATGGGATACAAAGTTCAAAATAAAATCTCACCAATCCATCCATGTCTGGTGCCAGGCAAAGGATCCCTCAGCCTTGAGGGGTAACCTTGGGAGCTGTCCCTGCCCAAGGGGAGGTCAGTGCCACACATCCAGCTGCTGCAGAGGGAGAGCTCATCTGATGGCTGCAGACGTTTATAGCTTAAAGTACTTGATGTACAGTCAGATTTTTGCTGTTAATGCAGCTTTGGCCACTGATCAGCCCAGTCTTTAGGCAAAACAAGGTGTTTTTTTGGGTTTGGTGTAGAATTCCCACTGGTGGCCTCACAAGACAGGAATCCCTTCAGTTCACTCAAAGTATGAAGCACCATCTCTGGACACCTCTGAAAGCTGCTTGGCAGGAAAACTTCCATTTCTACTGGCCACTGACCATACCCAGGGAGAAGGAAAAGAGCCTAACAAAAGAATATCAGGAAGAGGGTCAAAAGACAGGACATTTTGCCACTTACCACACAGATTGTGCACACTCACTCCAGGAGGGGTGATTCTTGCTGCCTACAAATCTGTGCAGTGCTGCTTGTACCTGTGTGATTCATTTCCACCATCTGTATTTGTGCCAAAATATAGATAGATACCCGTGCTGGTGCATCCCTAGATGGAGAGACCAACAGACACAGACAGGTGGGGAGGCCTCTTTTTTTTTCAATTCTGCCTTCTGGAGATCTTGGCACAGTTCCTCTTTCATTTATTCACTACTTTATTGACTATAGAACTGAAAAAAATGGAAGAAAAAATTAAGAAAAACACTGACAGCACAGGGGAGCAGAGGAGAATCAATGAAATCAGACAGGAGAAACAAAATGAATGTGGTTTTTGCCCCTTCAGCAATTAATTCTCATTGCTTCTGATCAAAGGGTTCAGGAAACAGTAGTCCTGCCTCTCCATCTCTTTCTCACAAAACAGACTATCTCAGCTTTATTTTGAAAAGAGGTGGTTTTGATCCTGAAGGTGGTAAATACTACAGAAAACATGTGAGGAAATGGCAAAATTATTCTGCTCACCTTCCTGCATGCTTTCCAATGAGTATTAAAACTAAAGCATAGGACAGTTGTGTGTTCTGGTCCCTATAGAGCTGAGATTCAAGTGTGGAAATCTGTCTTGAAAGATCACAAACACACTTTGAGAGAATTTGGTTTTTTTCAATGAATTCCCCAAGAAGCTCTACACACAGTGCTTCCCAGTTTTCTCCTCTTCCTGTTGACATTGACACAGAAAGCTTAGACTTGGAGCTCTGAGTGCTAGAGGCTATAAACCCCTAGATCTAGTCCAATTTCATCTGTCCCTGAACAGCTCAGGGAAGCTCTGAGTCTGATCTAAATTGTCCCTACCTTATGCTCCCCAACTCTCTTCTTCTTCTTGTCATGTTTTATACACTTATTGACTTTTACAGAGCTTCCTGAGTAATTCTTCAAGGAAGATTGACTGATTTAAGGGGTTAGTCATCCTGCAGGTTAGTAAACATGACAGCTGGTCGAGGATTAACAGGAAATCATGAATAAAATCATTGGGATTGATAAGGGATTCTCAAGCAATTAAAGTTTTCTCGCAGAGAGTCAAATAGAAAACAGAAATACAGAGTGAAGGTCAGAGGAGGAGGGTGACCTTCTCCATGCTGAAAATCACTGGGCCTCAGAATGCAGAGTTAGTGTAGGTGGTTACCAGCAAGGGCAGGCAGTGCTAGAGAGCTGCAGACCAAGGTGTGGGAGCCTGGGCAGAGCTGTGTAGGGCTGGAATTGCACTGGGACCAGCTGGTCAGTGCAGGGGCACCACAGCAGGGTGCTGTGAAGATGCAGAGCAGCATTAAAATGAGTTGGCAGCCTGGGATGGGGGTGCTGGTTGGTGCCAGTGGCAGAGAAAATTGCAGGACCTGGCCAGACAGCAGAAAAATCCTTCAGTCTCTCCTCCAGGTATGGGTTTGATCATCTGCTGCAGAGAGCAGACTGAGATGACTGAGGGGGGCTTCTTTCTCCTTTCCAATGTCTCCATCTACTTCATCACTGGGATGGAGGTTTACTGCCCATGCTGCTTCCTGCTTATTCCTTCCGTGGCTTCTCGTGTTGCTGATTTTCTCCAGGCAGCATCTTTCTATTCTCTCACTTCACCTCTCTCTGCTTCTCCTGTCCCATGGATCCCCAGGTGTGAGAGAGGCTCTGGCACTTTGTTTAATGAAGTGGGGATGGATTGGAGCCCACCAACCCTGGAGCAGCCTGGAGCAAGAGCCATCTGCTGTGAGCTGCAAGTGCTGATTGGCATCCAGAGAGCTGAGCTCCTGCCTTGCATATGCTACCTGGCCCCCCTGAGCTGATGACTGAGCTCCTGACAGCTTTTAATGTGTGTCACAGCAAGGGATGTCAGCACCAGTCAGGAAAATTTAGGCAGGGTTGGTTTAAAGGGAGGGAGCCTGGAGTCTGGTATGGCCTCATGTTCATCCTGAGGGCAAGGAATGCAGTAGGTGAAGGGATGTGCTTTAGAAACTCAGCAGAATTTGTATTCTATCACAAGCTTTATCATCTTCTCCTTTCAGTCTGATATCCTGGAGCTACATGGTTAAGGGAATATTGTAGATCTCCTTTTATATTTTTATGTATTTTATTTTTTAATTTTTTTTTGTTGTAACTCTCTTGCCCATGCAGCAAAGCCTTTAAACATTACCTGAATGTGACCTTTAAAATCTTGGAGCCAGAAAGCAGTAGAAAAGAAACCCAAACTGCTATTGCTCATGTTGGTGTTTTGTTAATTTTTAAATACTGTGGGTTTCAGAATCACTTGATTCATGGCTTTCATTATGCAGGTATTTGTGGGAACACATTTAGAAGTTAAATATAATTTCTCTGGCTTTGACAGGACTGTACAGCCACAAGGTTTTTGAATTTGTTGATCTCAGCAAGGTGTTCTCTCAGGACTGAAATACGGCACTATGTGAAGATTTTATGCTGTTGACTTCTCTCACTCCTCAGGAACTTTGGTAGTTTCAGGAAATCTTGTGGTGCTGCAACTGGAATGAGGTTTATTAGCACTTGGAAGGAGATACAGACTTATGGTTTGGTTCATCTGGAGGGTTCCTGTTTCCAGACAAGACACTACTGTATTTTTTTTTTCTCATGTATTGTTCCTAGAATATAGGTCATGTTTAGCAAATAAAATTTTAAATAATAAAAAAGGTGTTTGGTTTTTTTTTCTTTTTTTAACTGTGACCATTAAGCCAGAATGAGCAGGTGTTAAAAGTCCTGAGTTCAAGCACTGAATAGCCACAATTACCAAACAACAAGAAGTTTAATTCAGCCTTTTCTCTCCTTTTCAGAGTCAAACAGCCACAGGGCAGTGAACAGAGGCTACCTGGGAGAATTGCTGAGACTCTACCAAGACTGGCATCGCAACGATGTCTCCAACAACTACATTTACATCCGCAGGGGTCTCCTGCTCTGCCTGAAGTACATCACCAACATCCAGCTGGGCAGGGAGACTTTCTTTGGTTCCCAGGGAATGGAGATTCTCTTCACAAGTGTGCAGGTAAATGGTGTCTTTTGTGTTTAAATGAGGTGATTTGGTGATTAGGGCTTGGTCCTACATCCCACTGCAGGAAATTCCATGGTTATATTCAGGATAGGATATATAGATGAAAAAACCGATAACATTAAGAGCTATTGACTTTTACACAGTTGGTATTTTAGAAAAGTTGAAATGTTGCAATTTAAAACAAATCTTAATTCCTATGAGACACATGGGAATTCTAGTTCATGCTTTCAGTGCTTTTTTTTCTCTTTCTCTGTGCATCTTGCTCCCTGCTTGGACTTCTCCTCCTGAAGAATAATGCCATATCTCTGTAGGGGAATTGCTTAGGTCTTCTGGGAGATTTTCCTTTATAATATCCAGATAATTTCCTTCAATCAGCCTTTTAAACAAAATGCTCATTTAGCTAAGCCTTTCATAATGAGAAATATCCATCAACAGTTTTTCAGGAGGTTAAATTTTAGTCTTGTGAAACATTAATGTGAGTTCAAGGAAGATGCCATGGTCCTGCAGATGGGATGCCTATAAGGTATAGAAAAGGCAGGTACAGAACAGTGAGAGTTTCCTCAGTCTCTCAGCAAAATGCTTCCTTCACTTGCTTTGGACCTAGAGAAAATCAGCTCTGTGATTCCATAGGAGTGTCCCCATTGTCATTCTCACTTGGCTGTGCATTATCTCACTCTAGAACCACCAGAAAGAAAAGCCTGTCTCCTCCTCCCTTAGAAAATCCATTCCCTTACGATTCAGTGTGTTTTTCTTCCCCTTTTCCATCACTGTCATGAAGGATTCTTCTGTGAGTCATTTCTTACCAGCAGTGCACAGGAGACGTCTGGAGTTTTTTCACTTCACTTTCCTCATGAGGAATTGACCTTTTCTTTAGGTAGGATGAGGTGGCCAGAGCCAGCACACCTCCCAAGGGATTATGGCCTCTGCTCATGAGAAGTCCCTGGTCTGAAGAAACATGGATAGGGTGGATGGAAACAGCAGCTTGAGGGTGGATGTTGGCTGATTCCCTCTCAAGAGGGAACATGAAGCTTTCCACAGCCCATGAAGCTTCCTGAGCTAACACCTCCTGATAGCTCAGCCTGGGAGCAACTCCTGGGAAGTGCAAGCGTGGGGTCACCTTGGCTGAGCAAACAGGAGATGCCAGACCAAGGCTCCAGTAAACTCTGATAACGCTAATCCTTCCAAAGGTCAGAAGTGGAGCGGAAATGACAGCTCCAGGGCCCTCCAGTTTGCTTTTTTCCCACTGTGTGCTATTAGGGAGACCTTGGACAAGAAGTAACCAAGGTTAATAAATTCAAAGCTCAATATTCTCTCGCTGCTTCTTTGGGATATTGTCAGTCTTGCAGTGTCTCTCAAGACATGAAATGTTGGCAGGAGTCTGCAGCCCTAGGAGGTCTCATCCATGCTCTTCCCTACCCTAACCTGAGGGAGAGGCTGCTGCTGCCATGACAATCCTGGTAATCTTCCTGATGGAAAGATGGGAAAGCTTGTCTCTTGAGATGGGCAACGGGCTCCAGCAAGAGAGAAAGAGATAAAGATAGGACATGAGAAACAACTCCTGATTGGAAAAGGAATGTCTCTTTGTGTGTGGACAGTATTTTAGCACCTTCAGGGAATGTGCTGGCTCTGGTAATTAGCCTAGACCAAATTCTGAGCAGCTAATGAGATTTTTAAGGTGTTAAAATCTGGCTAGAAAAGTTCTGCTTAAACTTTTTAAGCTTTTTTTTTTCTTTTTTTTTTTTTTTCTATTACAGACATATTTATTGAAATGAAAACCATTTTTCCAAGATAGGTTTGTTTTAAACTCCAGTGGAAATTCTATTTACAAGGCTGGTTTTCAATTGAAACCTCTCTGGCTGCCTATTGTCTGGTCTGATGGACAGATGAAATACCTGAGCTTTTAATAGCCCTTAAGCTTATTTCTTTCCAGGAAGAGCCAATAGTTCAAAAACTGTCACCTTACACAGATTAGAAGTGACTGCTGCTCTATTCGAGGACAGTTTAGAGATATTTTAGGGGCATTTAGAGATATTTTGAATTCTACTTCTACCTGGAATAAAAAATAATTTTAGATAATGAAATCATTCATGGAAAGGAAGTACTTTCTGTTCCCATTTCCTTTCCTAGCTGCATGTAGATTTTCCTGACAGTTAAATGGTACATTCACATTAGCACTGTCTGGTTTTGTGTGCAGTGATAGAGCTGCCTACTCTCAGACAGGAAAACAGGTTTGTATGTGCTTTAGGAGAGACTGCTGCATGGAATGTTAGCTTGATATTTTATCACTTTTCCATCTGGTTTCTTAAGCTTGCCTTGTTTCTCTTTAGCCTTCCCATAGGGCAATATTATCCTCTATTCCACTCTCTGCCAGAAGGAGCATCCATCAGCATCACTATCTTTTGTCTTACTGTCATATTGAAACCCTTTTTTTCTATATATCACATACCATAATATCTGCTCTATTCCAGATTCAGTGGAGGAAAGATTGAGTGTGGGGATTAAAAAGCAGATCTGAATCCAGGTTAGCTTTACACGAGTTTTCTGAGCTAAGGATTTACTCTTCCCTCATTCACATTATCCCACCACAAAACAAATGGGATAGCTTACACATGTACAGAGCAGTCTCCTGTCTGCTTCCCAGGTGTCAGTAAAAAAGGCTTTTCCAATACACTGATGCAATAATTTCCAGTCATTTGTAAACAGTGTTACCTTTAGAGTCCGGGAGCACTTTATGAGCAGTAATGAAAACAGTCCCACAAATTCCCTCTAAGGTATCTGAAGGCTTGTTTGTACTCGTGAGCTAATTTGCTGTACAGAAAAACATGACTTTCAAATAGCATCATTGAGTAACTCCATGTGTTGAAGTTCATTTTCTGGATGAACATGCCTTGTTCTTGACTATTTAAATTCACTTGGCAGTGAATTAATATGGTTGTCCCAAGGCAGGCAATTAAACAGTCCTGTGTTCACTGTTTTAGCAAAAACAGATCAGTTTTAGTAAACTAAACTAGTAGACTGTTAAGAATATTAGCCTGTTCCCACATGTAGACAAACTTTCCTAATCTTTCCTTTAATAACAAGCAAACAAAAGCAACCATTTGAAGGAATGAATAAATTGAAACAGAAATAGAAACCGGTTTTCCTTGGTGCTTGCTCTACCCATAATAAAACTTTCCTTGGAGATGCTTTCATAATTTTATTTTCTCTCCCCCTAGTTCCAAACAGCCAGAGAACTAGAGATACATATTAAAATTCTTGCAGTGAGTCTTGTAAGCATGTCAGCTTTAGATGATTTTTTTTAGCCTCCCTACAGGAATCCTGGTTAATCCCACTGAATCTTATAATGCTATTCAATCATACATGAGAAAACAGAGTAGAATCCTCTACAACCAAAAGAACCCCAATACAACTATTTTCCTGTTTCTGATTATAATATAGTATTTTGTAATCACAGACTCATTTTGATTGGAAAAGGCCTTTAAGGTCAAATCCAGTCATTAACTCAGCACTGTCAAATCCACCACTAAACAGTGTCACCTTTTCCTAGAAGGAGATTAATTTAGTAAGGCAGGACCTGTGTTTCAATGGTCATTTTATGTTCTTTATGTTCTTTTGGCCCTCTGCCTGGTTCTGCTGAGTGTTTGGATTGTCTGTTTTTTTTACTTTTGGCCAGCCCAAATCCTGACTATGAGCTGTCAGACATTGGCATGAAGTATCTGTTCTTCCCTCTTGGTTGTTCCATTTTATCTCTGCTACAGGCATGCAAAATCATGAAGTGGTAGTAGAATGTACTGCAATATTTCTCTTTTGCCTTGTAGCACATTTATGCTGCTTATTTAAGTTGCATTCCTGTTCTGATGAGCTCAGTTCCAAACCACTGAAGAAAACGTGCTGAGAGGCAGAGTGAAAATTGTGAATTTGGGTAGGATCCTGCACTTATGACTCAGTCACTCTGATGGAAGCTGTGCTTTGGATGTGCAGTATTTGGGTAAATCTGAGGGCTGTGTTTTCTCAGAATTTCACCCATTGGTTTTAAACAACTTTGCTTTTGTGCAGCACTATCATTCCTTTATCCAAACTCCCTGACTCTGTTATATTGGAGACATACACTGTGATGTATGAAGACATACATCACTTCTATGATGTCCCAGGGGATTTTTGCTTTAGTTCTGTGGGGATTTTGGTTTGTTTTCTTTGCAACAAAAGTCTGAGGAGCTCACTTGCACAACAATACAACAAAAAATACAAAATATTCTGTGTCTTCGCAGCATACCTGGGCTCTAAAAAATCCTTACATTTCTATCTCCTGTTATTATAGCAGCAGAAATTGTGGGATGCTGCAGTTATTAATTATTTTATGATTAGGTGGTATAGAGTGATCTTTCAGAATAGCTCTTGGGCCTAATGCTTTAACCACAGGGAACAGAGTACAGTGGGAGTGCTCTCTTTGGGAATCCATTGTGTACCCTGAATACACTGAAATAGTGGTGTTAACTGTGTTTATTTCTAAGTTTTGACACAGTAACTCTGGGTATAGTTGTGCTGAAGGTGCAGAAGCACAGATTTTAGCGTATTTTGGCAGCCAAAACACACACATGGGCTTCACAAAGCATTTTAAAATCCATATTAAAAAGCACATTGCTTCAGCACTACTGTTACCTGTGTTAGCTTCTTTTAATGTGCCCTGACTACCATGTCATGGAGCAGAGCTTAGAGATGCTGTGTGTCCCAAATGAATGTCCCAATGAAGTCCCCTGAGCTCCATGCCAGCCTGTCTGTCTATAAGATGTGGACTGCAGGAGCTCCAGGCCTTGCTGTTCCTGTCGTATTTCTTTAGTGACAAAAAAAGAAGGGGAAATAATGTGAACAATATAAAGAAACGTGTCTAGATTTTTGGTTACAATCAGAGTGCAGAGTCCTTTATTTGTGAATATTCCAGAATTTAAGAACGACTAGAAAAGTGATAACTAGATAAGACTGTTTCAACCTGGAGTAGACCTGTAAGTCTTATAGGATAAGAAAATCAAGATTATGACTTTTTGCTGTCATTTATGGATGTGAATTATGAGTGGCAAAGAGAACTATGTTCTCACCAGAAGAGTGGCTCTGCTCTGGGGGATTTTGTGTGACAGGGAGGACTGTTGTAAGAGACTATTCTTAATGTAGTTCTGCTTTGTTTCCTAGGACTGCTTATCTTGTAAAAATCTGGATCCTATCATAACTACTGCCACTCATATTCTGAGAAAGTGTTACCCCAAGGAGCATCTGCCTGTGGTGACTGTAAGGAGTTCCTATTCCTTTCCTCTTCCTGGGAATTCCAATGCTGATCCTCCATGTGAAGGATCTGAAAGTAAATGGCTTAATGGTGAGTTCAGAAGGAGGAAAAGGAGCATGACATGACAATTAAGTGTGGGATCTGAGGAAGGGAGACTTGGCATAATCCTGAGGTTTACAGTTAAAATTAATCTGATAACAAACAGTGTCACTCAATAGGGAAGAAATTACTCCCAGGTCTTCTTGAAGCTGCTAGAGTCTGTTTGGAGAATAAATGAGAGAGGATGGAAAGAAGCAAGGAAAAGAAAAAGAAAAAAATCTTCTATTATCTGAAAAATAATGGAGCAGAGTGGGTACAGCAGAGGCTGGGGATGCCATTGCCCCCCAGTAGGAGATGGAGACATAATTGTGCCTGTGCATTGGCTGCTTGGGGGGTAAGAACTGCCCTGCAGCTTTCTCAGTAAAGAATTGCAGGAATTATTATCCTCTTCCCTTTCTAAAGTAAAAGCAGATAGCAGTCATGCTGCCTGAGTAAAAGATGGGAGCTCTTGCTGGAAAGCAGAACTCAGGCACAGGCAGGAGAGCTACTCTGCAGAAAAGGCTCCACAATCCACAGAAGCAATTTCTGCTGCATTCAATTTCATATGGAAGATGCTGAAATACTGTAACAATCATAGCAGTAAAACACCCTAATCTAGATAATACAGATTAAGAGCATTCTGTAATATCATTGCAGCCAAGCAGAAAATCTCTGTATTGCTTTGTAAAATGAGTTGGATCCATATCACGGGGACATTTGTCATGGTTTTGAAATGCAGCGCTTGAGTCCAAGAGAAGAGAGCTTTAAAAACTGGGTGAATTAGTGCCAAATTCATTTATATGAGATTAACAAATGGGATTTGCTTTAATCAGGGTTGTGGTGGGTTGTGGACTGTGTGGTACACGCAGAAGAATTTACATGAATTTCTCTGTGGGGTATGAGAGGGATATTAGGTTGAACACCTTTGTCTCCTCTTCCTTCCTACTTCTGCAGGTGACAGTGAAAGTGGTGGAGAGGAAGAGGCTGAAAAAGACTGGGATAATGAGGATGTGGACAGTAAAGAGGAAGTAGGTATATGAGCCATAGTTCCCATAATTATCTACATGCTGGAAAATAAAACTTCTGTATTTTGACACCCTGAAAGACTGTCTAAGCAGAGAAGGTAGATGTGCACGTGGTCACATGTGAACACACATCATGGATAATGTGAGGATACTTGAAGGAAGGAAAGGAGAATGCACAAATTTTCACTAAAAAGTGCCCTGCATTTATTCTGTTCATTTTCATGCTTGTCACCCAGGGTGGAGGGGGTTTGATGACTTCTCTGTTCCTGCACAGAGACTGCCCAGAATCACATCTCCAGTCAGGGATAAATGGTGGATCTTTGATCTGTTAGGCATGTGCCAGGAAAATGGCACTTAGGGAAAATTGATTTATCATCTAGGAAAGGCTAACCCTCTCTTTATTCCTATATTAGAGCATATTTGGGCTATGCACCTACCCTAAGGAAAAGGTTAGTTCTTTTAAGCCACAGATGGTGCATTTGAACCAATATACCTTCTTTATTTGCTGCTGCACACAGAAAAATAATACAATGAATTATTCAATACTTCTCTGAATTCTCCCTTAGCACTCTCCCTGTGGTGACCTAACTGGCAAAAAAAGCCTCCTACCAGCTGAGGATGAGGGTGCAAACTTTTTTTGTTGTGAAAACACAAACAAGCTCATGTGCAAATGTGAAGTAGTGAACGGTCCTAATAAGTCTTATCCACATAAAGTGGCTTGGGAAATCAAATTAAAGAAATGAAGTCACGGATAGAGTCTAATTATAACTGATTGAGACTTCTGTAAAAGGGAGTTCTCATTACTTGCCCTGTCTTTTTCTCCTCAAATATTAAACTGATGTCACCCAGTGAAAAAAGGAAGTTAAACCCCCCCCACACACATTATCTGAGTGTCCTAATTTGCCCCTGTCTGGCTGTTTTTATCTGAATATTAGAGCTCATCAAGATGCTCATTAGGAATAAGGCTCATAGTGGATTTATCTCCTTCTTTAATTAGTTATTCATTCAGTAACAGCTCCTCTATGCTTCTGAACTATTTCATTATTCATAAGGATTTACCAAGTAGATGTAAGCAGTTTTGGGGATTTTTTTTGTTGTTGTTGTTGTTTTCTTTTTTTTT